>VOPJ01004325.1:0-139976 GCA_014673585.1 Semibalanus balanoides | reverse complement strand
GTTTTCCCTTAAAATAGGCCCTGTCTTACTGGTTTATTAGCTTTGAAAATGCTGACACGGGAACTGAAGGTACCCTTACCCACGGCGTTTGCATGAGTCCATGACAGTTCAGCGCCACACGAATTGAAGATGATGCAGTCGGTAAGCAAGATGGTATGCTCTAATTGACTTGCAGAGCTGTAAATACTATTCCACTTCGGTAAAGAATGGTAAAGAACCGCCCACTCAGTTCCCGGCCCATTAACAACGTTCTTTTTTGCATTTGTTGTTTTTGCGGTGAATAGTAAAAAATACACCACTCAACACCGGAGTTTCCAAAGGTAAAACATCTCAAATGATTTTTAAGCAAATGTAAGTGCGTTTTCCGTGAAAATCTCTGGCAACAAATTGAAAAGATTGCTAGCAGCACGCCTTGATGGTCACTTTTTCTTTTGCTTGCATATATATCATTTAAATGCAGGTCTCTTTAAGTGCAAAGCGTCACGTACGTCCAATGAAAACTTAACAGTTTAATTAAACGCCAGTCTGACCATTGGCCGCAAGAGTGATGTAGCTCGTCCTACCACTGAATAAAGTTTTTGGTCGTGACCGTTGCCTATCTCTCTACTCTGATGAACTGGGAAAATGAGTCAAACTTTCTCGATCAGAGTGATTGCATACGAAATTGAGATGCATTTATCAGCATTTCATTAGCGACAGGACCGAGGGCCTGAATACGCCTGTTTAACATATCGCATACTATCAACTCTATCTAAAAGCACAGCGTAGAGATAGGTCTGCCGATGACGTGCCCTGCTTTCCCGGACTGCATACAATGTTACAATACAGCTTAAACAATTTACAATGCGCCCAATGCAGAGTTTGACGACATCTATAGAGTGAACTTAAACTTGCGTAATCAAGAAGTTGTCTGAATGAAAAGGACACACAACACGCACGGACAAGTGTGAACGACATTCCGTATTTGGAATTGAACTTAGAAGTGACTCGTTCTTTTCAAACCATCGCTCTTGAGAGAGCGACTCACTGTTTTTCTTGTAGATGAGGATCTCGACCTGGTCTAGGGTCTGCTGCTCAAGACTCTGCTCCAGTCGGGTGATGGTCTCCTTGTCGGTGAGGTCGCCGTACATGAAGCTGCAGCGACACGATTTTTGCATCACCTGGCGGCACAGGCGAACACACAGCTCCTCAGGATCGAGGCGGCACAGGCGAGCAAACAGCTCATCAGGATAATTTCCGTGAAGTTAGGGACTTTTTCAGCGACTTATTCAGCGCCGACCTCCAATTTCTATATGGTCAATTTATAGACCACGATAAATACGAATCTGATGTTAATTTTGCTACAGCAAGTCGCCTTCAAGGTCAAAGTCAAAGAACGGGGAACTGAACAAGAGCAAGGGAACTGAACAACTGAGCAACTGAATAAAGTTACCGTTTTTTTGTTACTTGAAAAGTGGCTGAGAGCCTGTTACGTAAATGTAGCTGAGAGCCTATTATGACCGCACAAAGAAAATACAAAATAAATGTCCAACTTAAAGGTCAAAATAAAAGTCAAAGGACGGGGAACTGAAAAAGTGACAGATGGTACCGCTCGGTTTTCACCAATTTTGTCCCCAAAGCTCATAAAAGTCGAGATTCGACTTCAAGGAAAAAAATCAAGATCAAAGGACGAGGAACTAAACAAAAATGCTCCGCGACTTATTCAGCGACGACCTCCAATTTTCAATCAAATGACATATTAGCCGTTTTCACGATGGCTTATTTTGCGCAAAATGTTTTAAAACATTTTAAAATGTTTTAAAATGTTTCAGTGGTAGCCGTCTCTTGATGGGCTAATTTGCGAGAAATGTTTTAACCCTCGCCGTATGGGACCGTAAGACGAGGGTTAAAACATTTTTTCGCCAATTAGTCCATCGTGAAAGCGGCTACTACTGAAATATTTTGAAACATTTTAAAATGTTTTAAAACATTTCGCGCAAAATAACCCATCGTGAAAACGGCTATTATTTATAAAACAACAAGAAACTCGAATCTGATGTTTATTTTGTCATAGCCCATCACTTTCATGGCCAAAATTAAGGTCAAAGGATGGAGAGCTAAAAAATTGTCAGAAGTTACCGTTTGATTTTCTTAATTTCCCCCCAAATGTATAAGCTAAGGTACATTTCTAGCCGGCACATAGAAAAATCAGCCAAAAATCGGAGTCTGTACAACTTCGAAGGTCAAAATGAAGGTCAAAGGACAGGGAACTGAAAAGGTGACGGAAGTCCTAGTTCCCCGTCCTTTGACCTTGATTCTGACTTTGAAGTTAACTCTGTATTTTTTAGATGTGCGTTTCCTATGTTTTTAGGTTTCAGCTACATTTGGGACAAATAAAGAACATTGAGTGGTAACTTCTGGTACTTGCTTCAGTTGCTCATCTTTTGACATTTATTTTGACCTTGAAAGCGACGTGCTATAGCAGAATAAATATCAGATTCGTGTTTCACTTTGTCGAATGAATCAAATGAGTATTGTTAAATGATATAACTCGGAGTTCGTCGTTGAATAAGTAGATGAGCACCTTTTTAGTTATCCGTCCTTCGGCATTGATTTTGACCTTGAAGTTATAGCTTGATTTGTCTAACTTGTAATGTGCTGCTTAAACCTAACTGTATTTGAGGAAAAAATAAAGAAAATCGAACGATAACTTCTGGGACGTTTTCAGTTCCCCATCCATTGATCTTGATTTTGACCTTGAAGGCATCAAATGACTATCAGGTCAAAAGTGACTGCTCCCGACGGCTTTCCAAGTAAGACTGCAGTGGCCGGGTGGTGCCTCCACGAATACCACTGAGCATACAGTTAAATAGCAAAATAAGCATCACATTCGTGTTTTTCGTGGTCTAGTTGACCATATGAGTGGTAACTTCAATCACTTTTTCTGTTTCTTGTCCTTTGACCTTAAATTGGGCCTTGAAGGCGACTTGCTATAGCAAAATAATTATCATGTAGCCGACGATCTGCAGTTTCCTCTGGCTCTGGGGCCTGCGTTATTTTTTGCAGCTTAAGATGTTAGTTCTGTGGTGTAAAGTAGTTAAGATTGTATGCAATATATTGTAGTCTAGAAGCGTATAATGAAGAACGTTGATATAGATGAGAAGCTGGCAGAGACACACAGAAATACGCACAGGAGGCGAGTTTCACAGTCACAGTCCGGCGGCGTTCCTGCCGCATTAGGTTACTGCACCCGGGAAGGCCTATCAGTTCACCAAACACCGGCGTACTCGCGACGCGCGGCGGAGCCACTCACCGCCGAGATCTGCTCCCGACGGCTCCCAAGTAAGACTGCAGTGGCCGGGCCGGGCCACCACGAATGCCACTGAGCATACAGTGAAATACAATACAGAATAATTACTGAGCCGAGATTGGACTGTTGAATTTGATAATATAACGACGAGTGTAACGAGCTCCCGCTCTCGGATGGCAGCGCGCGACATCCGAGAATCTTGGGGCTGGCCACGCTGCTGGCACGAGCAGCTGTCACACACTAAAATATATGTCACATAACGATAATTGTACTGGCGCTCCGAGCTCGGGCGGCTGCACGCATCACCCGCGTTACGGTGACTGACTGCGCTATGGGCACTCTGAACTCTCCGCTGTCACAATACATATATCAAATTGTGCATTGTGCCTTTCGCGGGCCAGGTCTCCACTAGACAGCCGAAAACTCCGAAGTAATATCAAAATCGAAGCTGAAGGACTTTTGTCGTTGACACATCAAATTCGTGTTTCTCTTTTTTGTTTGTTTATTGGGGTGTTTGGGCGCGCCGACACCTTTGGTCCATTTGCAGTTTGCACCCATTCGTGTTTTTCGTGGTCTAATTGATCATATATGTCAGTTTGATAGAAATCGGAGGGTCGGCGCTGAATAAATCACTGAATTAGTCGCTAACTTCACGGACATCTTAGGATCGAGGCGGCGCAGGCGAACAAACAGCTCCTCAGACTCAAGCACACAACACATCCACGCAAACTGCGATAAGAGACGCAGCGAAACTCCTGCCAACAACCGACAGAACATCAAGAGATGCTCTGTCGAATGAACACAAACATATACGTAATTTGTATTTTCTGTTAGTTGATATGTTTGAGTCCGTTTTATTAGATGGCTGATAAACAATTATCACCCTCGAACTACGGGGACTTTTCTCACCTTCGCGCTACGGGGGGGGGGGGCTTGACAGGCCCGCTGGTTAACTTCCAAACCAAGCCATATACAGCAATGCGGTAAGAACCTGCATGTTGCCTGTCATGTGAGGAAATCTTAACAGTATGCTAATTTTTAGGTTTCAGATCAACAGGTGACCTTCCAGATCAAGTGAATGATCTAAGATGTACAAAGTCAAATAATTATAGGGAGTTGGAAGGGAATAAGACTGCGCATAAGTTAAAGGGAGCTTCGAAACGGAATATATAATCGAGAGAGAGAACATCGCAACAGTAACGCTGTGTGACATGTAAATTAAATAAACATTCCAGAATATGAGTGTATTGAGGTCTACGTGGTGAATTGTGGAGTCTTGGTGAATTAGGCCCAATTAGTGATCTGACATATTGGACGTACGGAGGTCTATAGGTCATTGATATCTTAGTCGATGGAGGTACATAGATATTAGTGAAATTGTGATAGTATATTTGTCATCATTATATTTAATGAGAGATGTATAGTAAATTAGACAAAGGAAATGTGCGCAAGCATGTTAAAAAAACGATCTATAGTCAAGCCTCTTACGGGAGGAGGGGCTTTGGTGAGTACATGAGGAGGGATTTAGATCTGAACTTTGGCAAGATCTATTATGTTTCGGTGTTAGACGAATGATACGTTGTACAGACGTCAGTAATGTTGTATCGGAAGGTGAGCTATGTTACTTTGGTTTTTCAAGGGTTTGTTAAAGGGGAGATAATTAACCTATTATATAATGTTCTTGATGCAGTAATTTATAGAGCATTTCATAGTAGAAAACTTATTTCGAAACGGCATTATCCGCCAGACATTTTATCAAATAACAAATAGTGTTCGCGCTGGAAGTTGTCACCTTACCCTATTATCATTGAGCATCGCTGTTATCATTTCAATTTTGATATGTAATTTCTTGACATTAAATCGCAGAATAGCTTGAATTTCTGTTGGGTAAATTTCACAGGCTGCAATCTGAGTAATAAATGATGTAGTATTCAACTGAAATATGATGCGTGGATATTTATTTCAAAGATATGTAAATGTGTCCTGAGACACGAGTATGTTTCTGCTATGGGCGCATATAAGAGGATACCCGAGCGATAATAGCATAAAGTCCGACGCAAACATGTGGAGCTTTTTGGTCGCGTGTTGGCTATTGAAGAGACGTGACATTTACATTGGTAATAGGGTCTCTATACTGCGACGAATTACACTGGCGCTTTGTGTCAATTCTGTTTATGAGTCCTGAACTCGTAAGTAAGCCCGAGTGAAGCTTGTCCATAGACAGAGTGTTGATGAGTGGTGCAACATTTAGTGTGCGTCCTTGCGTGGAACATGGGCCTAAGCAAGTTTACTTATTCCATCTCACTCCCTGGCAGTGCTCGTGTCATAAATGATACGTCCGCGTAGTTTTAGGATTATCCCTAGCTGTTCACATCATCATTGACGTGCAATGTGTCTGCAACCAGGTAGCGGACCTTGGCGTAAGATGACTTGCGAAATATTGAGGCGATTCTTGAATTCTGAGGCGCAACCCAAGATTTGATAGTCTGATTCTTGGGCGGCGCGGGGCTGTAAGACTTAGATTGCCATAAAGCTCTGAATGTTTTCAAACATACGAAGGCGCAAGGGCATGGTTGCAGTCCGACGACGAGGTGCAAGGCGAATGTAGCGCGAGGATATGCCATCATGAGCTTTCAGACGACGATAGAGGTCTCGCAACAGCGGTAGACCAAGAGGAGGTAAGTTTGTCGCTGCTAGTGACAGACTATCATGCTTCAGAAGTGCCTTTGATGTCTGCCGAAAAGAACGCGTGAATTTGCTTGGTTTGGTCGGCGTTTGTGGGCTCGAGAGAAGCAGCGAGCCACTGAGTTCTCTATACAGGCAGCTCGGATAAAAAGAGTGTACTTTACAATGGATTTCTGGTTGAGGGCTGGTAAAGAAATGCGAAGCTGATACATGAAGTGGCGCCGAATATTTCTTTCAAGTATGCTCGGGGCCGAAAAGGCCATTTGCACTAGAGAGCTTTTAACTATTTGGCCTGGCAGAGTGTGGGGCCCTGGCTTTGACGAAAGAGGAGGGTCTTAGATGAGTGAGAAGGACACTATGAGCCATGCCAGAATGAAGCCTAGCCAGCAAGAGGGGACCGCCTCAGGTGAAGGGTCATGGCGGGGCTTCTTTGTTTTTAGCTTGCAATATATTGGTTCGCGCAACACAGAAAGCGGATTCTAGCCAGCCCGGGGTTCATCGACACAGAAGTGGACTGACTTTGCACTATTCACCAAAGCAAGTGATAAGGTATCCACGGGTGCGGGTGTGGTACATGGGACGGGGATATTTCATTCAGATATGCAGCGGCCCGCCTGCTCAAGGGCGGTATTGAGATAGTCCCGAGGTGTCGTTAGACGTACATGTTGATCAATTCATGGACCATCTATTTCATCCTGAGCTTATAGAAGATCGGGCCTATATTATATATATATACTATATATATATATAATATATATATATTAGATTATTTAGTACACAATATGTATATAATTACCTATAGACTTTTTATTATATAATAATATATATATTTTACTTTATATTTTAGGTATCAATATTGGTTTAAATAATAGGTAATATAAAGTTTTAGTAGGGTTAATAATTCTAGGTATTAAGTATATTACGGTATGTATCTATATATTATACATGATTTTGACTGGGAGAGGGTGCCATTCGAGAGGGGAAAGGATTTCAGTCTTCGTACTGTAGATTTTTCATAAAGATATTTACTCGCCGGTTGTATTCGTGGGTTGTAGATTCCGATGTTACAACTTACATATATAATACGTTTCTTAAAAAATTACGCACGCCTCGTAAGTAGAATGGTAAATGTGCCTACATATAACGTGTTTCTATAATATGTTAATATAACTACTTATGACATATGTGCTTCCCAAAAATACTACAAGCCTACAATTTACACATACAACCAGTGTGTATATCTATATGAAAAGGGCTACTTTAGGAGGAATCAGCAAATCGGATGACTCCTCTACTTATCACTAATTTACTCATCGCGTGATGTCCAAAATGGTTCAGCATTTTGCTTGGAGCCAGCTTTGTCATTCTCTTCCTTATGACTGCCTCTTCTCCAACTCCCACCTTGACTTCCGTAACCGTCACTCTAATGAAACAGAGCTCTGAAACAGCTCTTGTCAGTATCTATATTTCTGACTGCGCACTCCTGGCCAACGGTAAAAATGAAACTTCGCTTTAACGCCTGGTTAAATGAAGCAAATTGTTTCAGATCATCTCTCATTCCGAGCATCATATAAAACTTTGACTGACTAGTATGGACACTGCATTACCATCTGTCACGGATTCAGAAAACCGTCAACTTTGCGGCGAGACTTGTCTCTGGAGTGCGGCGCAGTGAGCATATCTCACCTGTCCTCAAGTCACTAGGGTGGCCGAGTGCGAGGAAGATGGAGCATCAGCGAGACTGCCTCAAAGTATTTAGAGCGTTGAATGAAGACGACTGCCCACAAGCCCTCAGAGCTCTCTTTGTCAGACGCTCCCAGGTATCCCAGCGGGAAAGGAGAGCTGCCGCTGCGGGAGAGCTGCAGCTTTCTATGTCGCCTGTCAGCCACGCAGAGAATCTTCCCCTATTGCTAGGGCAGCACGTGCGTGGAATTCCCTCTCGGCTGACTGAGCCGAGGTGCCGAGTCGTGGGGCATTCCTGTTGTCTGTCGGCCGAGGCTCCGACAGATGGCGTGTATTCGTTCGAACAGGAGAGTCGCGACTGCACACACACACAACGTCTATATGAATTTACAATCGGATGTCCGCACTGTATGCATCGTGACCGTGACCGTTCCTATAATTTATGCGTAAGTGTTTATCACCTTTTTATCACCTTTTCTTACAATAAAGGTACAGGATTAATAATACCCACTGCATGGAGGAGTCCTTAATAAACGAATAAGAATACGAATACATTATACAAATGAATATGTTTGTACTACGCTGCACGCAGATTACAAGGTTCAGCGTACGCAACAATATCCTGTCTGCTAAAAATAGTCGAGCAGGACTCCTGATCCTCGCACTGATGCGTGCCCAGTCTCTTATTCTGCCTTTTATGTCTCTGCATATTACCTGTCTAACGCGCGCATTAGGCACCTGAGTACTCGCATTTATGACCGCATGTCCGCCGTTGCTGCCCGTCCTGCGACCGGACATTTCCCGTGCAGGTGGACATGGTAACTGGGCCTGAGAACATCTCCCGTACAGGTGGACATGGTAACTGACCCTGAAGACAGCTCCCGTGCAGGTAGACATGGTAACTGGGCCTGATGACATGGTAGGCCCAGTTACCATGTCTACCTGCCATAGGCCCGGGAACAGGGGGGGGGGCAGCGGGGGCGCTTGCCCCCCCAACTTTGAGACCGCGGGCGGCGCCCCCAACTTTGGCGTTGGTCTGAATCCAACGTTCCGTAAACAAATATATAAACATCGACAAGTTGTGTGTTTTTTGAAAAATTTATGCAAAATCACACTTTCTCATGTTGTACCTACCTTGACATTTTGTATTTGTCAGCGCAGGTTCTGTGTAATAAAATGATGCAAAAAAGCCAGGATCGTTGCCGCCAAGCCAGGGAAGGGTGTGGATGCGGCGAACTCCCCCAAGGATCGTCTTATCAGTAGCTTACAAAATCTCTTCTTAAACGTCAAAATCCCTTCCAATGAGTTTTGTGTCACACAACGTTGGTCGGGCCAGAGACTACTTCTCCTGATATTGCAGCATTGACTTACTTGGGGTCCCACTTGTTGACCTGAGTATCATTTTTTAAGTTGACTAAACGGTGATATCAAATATAGCATTTCAATGCGCTTGATGAGACAAACACGATGGCGTAAACAGTATTGCGTGCATCTTTATAGATAAGAGTATTCATGACTTTTAATGACCTCATAGAGCCAAAACTAGGTCAAGTTTTAAGACATTTTTTCGTACGTTGCAGAATTTCATTGCTGTCATTATTTTTTCGTTTGTCTTCTACGTTAACCCGTCCATTGGCTGGGGGGGGGGGCGAAAACGCCCCCTCAAATGATTTTCACAAATAGCTACAACATAACAGTGTTATCAGAGAAACTTTTTGGTACTTTAACCTTACATATCAATTTGACGTCTTCAGGTGCAAAAATAGACAATGTCAAACTAGAACTGTTTTGCGTTATATTTGAAATTTAGTGACGTCACTACACACGACTTGACGCATGTCAGCTTACTATAACAGGCTTATACAAGAACCATTCCTGTAAGACAAAATGCATTCAAAAATGTCAAAAGGATAGCAAATACAAGGATAGAAATTGGTTACTCTCGGAATAAAGATCCCCCCCAATAAATTCTCCTCATAACTTTTTTATATAAAACACGAAAGATTATGTTAGAGAACCAATATGTTGCAATACCCGAACCAAATTCCAATCAATATTTTGTATTTCTGAATCATTGAATGCTCTCTAAGTATTGAATACTCATGACGTCATTTTTGAAGGTAACGTTTCGAGGCTTTTTCGACAGATACTACAAAAAAAATTGTACACTGTATTTGCTGAGATAAAACTGGAAAAGAACCAATGACATTTTTGTTTTGTATTTTATCATTTTCTAATTTTGACCTTTATTGACCTGAACCTTGACCTTATATCGTATTCGGGTGTGGCAAATAGCTGCTACATGTCGAGTTAATTGTGTAAAATGCGCATACAATATGTGTCATTGAATCTGTAGCTCAAATAGTGACCTGATCTTGACCTGATCTTGACCTTGACCTTGCTTACAATGTCAGTTTTGGCTTATACTGGGAGTGCATTCATACCTTTGAGAGCACTTTGTGCGATAATAGTCTCAATATATACGGCTTCGGATGAAAGTTGGCCAAAAAACTCAATTAAGCCCTAACATTTGACCTTTTACCTGACTGTGGACCTCACATATGAACTTATTTTTTTTAATTTCCGCTTAGCTTTAAGTTACTGTCGTCATTGAAGAGCTTTCGATGCCGTCCTGGTCTTCACTGCGGTTAATGGTTCGAAGTATAAACGCGGGGCGATCGCCCCTCCCGCGGCCCAATGGCGTTCGGGGCTGAGAAGCTCCTCCAGCCAAATTGCCGTTAATTAATCACCGCTACATGTTAAAGCCACATGGACAATGGGGATATGTTTCGGTTCATGCACCATATATTTATTGGTAATTGTTCAAGTGTTTTAAAAATTGAGCATTCATTATGAAAATTCCCGTAGGGCTCCCAGTTGATAGTAAAAGTCCGAAATCCGACGAAAAAAATGTAGTTGGCTAGCCAAATTTGGTTTTGCCTCCCCACACCCCTCGCCAACTTGAAATCTGGTTCCCGGCCCTCTGCCTACCTGCCATGGTCCTGATTGCAGCCAGCGATCGCTGGTCAGTTTGGTATCTCCGTAATTGCTAGGGTCTTGCCGGAGATGGTTTGATTATCACTGAGTTTAAGCTGGGCTCTGATTATTCATCCGTCTCCGTTTGAAGGCAGGACATTGATCTTCGTCTGAACGCACGGAGGATAGACCACCTTGCATGAAGCTCGAGTCTCCCCGGATTACCTGTCAGGAGGACATGGTAACGCTGACGCCTGCATTATATCTCTTCCTGTCTACGGTATGACATGGGTAAACGAGGGAACGTAGATTATATCATCCAGGTGCAAGAGGAACAGTTAGGCTAATCCGAGCCGGACATGTAAGGATATGCATAATTTTCCGTGCAGGAGGACATTGGTACCGAGCTTGTATGACTATCCTGTATCCCGGGGTACATAGTGAGCCTACCATGTGATCATCCAGAGCCGTGACGCCTGGATGCTGACTCTCCCAGTCATAGCGATGTCGATGGTCACACCCGTAGCACCGTGAGGCCTGATCAGTCGGATCCCGTATGAGTGATAGCATTGGGGAAGAGCGGCGAGCCTGGAGTGAGGTGACTCAACACAAATTCCCGTGCTCTGAGTGAGGCTAGCAATCGTAACCGAGTCCTGAGTATTGTATATCTTCGGTCGATTTTCGGACTCCTTGTGCAGGTTATGACTATGGTACACACATGCGTCGCTGATGATCATCCTACCGCGGGTGCAGGTATAGTATTCCTATGCGATAAAATCGCGAATGGCGGATGTTATCTCTACCGATGTCAGTGTGGTACATGTGATACCGAGCCTGATGTATCTCCCGTACAGAGGACAATTACCGAGCCTGATGATATCTCCCGTACAGGAGGACATGGTAACCGAGCCTGATGATATCTCCCGTGCAGGTAGACATGGTATCTGGGCCTGATTATATCTCCCGTGCAGGAGGACATGGTAACCGAGCCTGATGATATCTCCCGTGCAGGATGTCATGGTAACCGAGCCTGATGATATCTCCCGTGCAGGAGGACATGGTAACCGAGCCTGAGAATATCTCCCGTGCTGGAGGACATGGTAACCGAGCCTGAGAATACCGTATATCGACCGTCGCCATCGACACGCGTCACCGCTGACTGTCGGCCGGGATCGGCGGAGGTCCGTAGCGCGGTGGGCGGGCAGAACCAAGGCTCTGTAACAGGCGGGACGCTGTCGGTCGTCAGCGGACAGCGGTGGACAGGACGGGTAGGCGATGTTCCGCAGACAGCAGCCTGCGACGCTGAACGGTAGGTAGCTGGCCTAGCGACCAGGCATCGATCGGCGACTTGTCGCGGGCAGGGAGTCAACCTCCGGCGTGGGGGTGTACAAGGTTTCGCTCCGCCGCTGCGGTGGGTCATGTTTCATATGACATGTGAGGGAAGTAATGTGCTGAATGTTCTAATCAATTGATGATTATTCAAGCTGGCATTGATCCAATCGAGACAGTGGTTGTAATCAAGGAAGGATAGTGTATCATTGTATCAACCATTTATTTTCATACTTTTTTAAATGAAACGTATTACGCTAAATTTGTGTGCACGGCATAATTTGAAGTTCATGTCACTGGAAGTATCAACTATCTCAGCTTTGCTTTTGGTAATGAGTTACCTCTAAGAGTTTTGTGTCACAGGTCTGTTACCATGACAACACTCACTCAATGCAGCATTACGGCGGCGGATCCAGAGGGGGAGGGGAATACCCCCACCCGAGCCTCGAAAGGGCTCAATAGCCCGAGGGTCCCATAGCCGATCGAAGTGACTCGAAACGAATCCCACTCTGTTTTCAAACAAATCGCAACAAAGTTTGCTCACTCTTATACTCAGAGGGCCCATTCTGACATGAAGATGGCCAATTCTGTTTTGCAGAGGCCTATTTGGCATGCAAAAGGCATAGTTTGCATTAAAAAGATCCATTCTGGGTTACATTCGTCTTCAAGGTCATATGTCAAGGCCTGGAGGGCCCACTTGCTGCGTGCCCCTTTTGTACCGAACCCTGGATCCGCCGCTGCAGCATTATACAGTGTGTGGTCGGGACGGGCGGCTCGGGATGCAAATTAGCCTACTAATTTACCGGTCAGATGGTGCAGTCGACAACAGTCAGCGGCTGTCGCACCTCAATAGCCAGCGGGCCAGGGTAGTCTGTGACAAACCTACCAGCGGCTGCTGCACCTCAAACGACCACCTAACCAGCGGGCCAGGGTAGTCTGTGTCAAACCTGCCAGCGGCTGTCGCACCTCAAACGACCACCTAACCAGCTCAGGCCAGGATAGTCTGTGTCAAACCTGCCAGCGGCTGTCGCACCTCAAACGACCACCTAACCAGCGGGCCAGGGTAGTCTGTGTCAAACCTGCCAGCGGCTGCTGCACCTCAAACGACCACCTAACCAGCGGGCCAGGGTAGTCTGTGTCAAACCTGCCAGCGGCTGCTGCACCTCAAACGGCCACCTAGCCAGCTCAGGCCAGGATAGTCTGTGTCAAACCTGCCGGTCTGGCATTCTGGTGAGTAGCCGTCCAGCAGCATATTCTGACCAGTTGATCAGCTCACCTCTCATCGGTCCATCCCTGTTGTCTGTTGTCCCGCCATCCCCCTTCACTGCTATTCAATCCAATTTATTTCAACACCACCGTCAAATGTCGCGTAAAAATATAGTGTAGCTAATTTACTTCACGGTACATAGCTACAAACGATCCACATGATTGTGAAACTGCTTGGGGCGGAGTGATGTCAATAAGAGACTAGCACTACTTTCCTCCTATTTAAGTAGGGACTGACTGCTATGTCAAGCCCAATTGTCATTCCAACTGACAACAATAACTCATCAACCATTAGTTGCTGAAGGAATGATACCTATCGCTATGCATGCAAGGTTGATACTTTTCTTATGGCTCATTTTATGTCAAACCGCACAATAAGTGGGGTTTCGTACCCGACCCTTTCAAATTTGGATGAGAATTGCTACACGTGTAGTGTTCACTTTCCATTGACAGAAACATACACATCAAATTTTTGCTCCCGGTGACCCCAAGAGACATATTTAAAGATCATCAAAGTTCCATTTTGTGCGTGCTTTAGATCAATCAAATGCTTATATCTGCTGTGCTAATGGATTTAATACGGAATAAATCATGGATTTAATACGGAATAATACTAAAACCAAATATTCTACAGGGTTGGACCGTTCTAAAAGGGGGGGGGGAAATCAAGTGACCTCATATGACTTTTGACCTGACTAGGTCAAAATCATAATCAGTATTTATCTATAATTTTGCCTGCTCGTAACTAAGCGAAACTTGGCACAATAAATGACCGTAACATCATCGGAGAACTTGCAAGAAAGAGGGGGGAGAATTTTCAACTTTTTGAGATACCGCCCTTTGAGTATGGTAATGAAGTGAAACAGAGCATTACCTCGAAATTATTTTATGTCGCTTGCCAATACTGTAGGTTTCTTTGGCCCGATTGACGTCAACTTTTGTGGGTAGCTTGTGTTTGACGAATTCAATAACTTTCCGAGTTTTAGCTTGACCTGAACTCACATGACCTAGCATGACCTAGGGGCTAGGAATAGTGAATGGCTCACAGATACGTATTACCTTTAGGCAATACGGTGTTGTATACATGTCCAGGAGCATAACACATATACACAGTTGATGGCAGGTCACATAGTTTATGGTTTCAGTTCAGATCATAACCCAAGATGACCTTTCCAGAGATCAACCGAAGTCACTGACTTATGACCTGATATGATTGGTTTGCCTCAGGAAGCTTATAGGACATTTTATAATGCTGATTTAAATTTTGCATCCATCTTATATAATTATACGTTCCACTGGGCCTTGTAATCGAATGTCTTGCTCAATAAGGGGAGAAACGCCAGGGATTCATCCCCCTAACATTGTTGATAAGGTTGATATAGTTGATAGCATGTGATGACACATATTCAAAATAGTGTAACATAATTAATGAACAATTTTTAACCTATCCGGTTTTTAACATAACATAGATAGATATTCATATTCATCATAGACGGCTGTTCTGTGTTTATCCACAGTTGGTAGATATCTGCAAAAACATACTTGGCTGTGAAATGTTCTTAAAATCTACGGGAGGTTTAAAGTTATCTTAGGTCAGCTGAGGTCAGTGACTTCGGTTGACCTGTGACAGAGCATGGCCCCAATTGAACATATCATTATGCAAAATATGGATGCCAATTTGATATTTGCGTCACAAAATATGCTAGAAGCTATCAGAGTCCAACAAATTTCATCTCAGGTCATCGTAGGTCAGTGATCTCGGTTGACGTGTAAAGTGCATAACACCAGTAAAATACAGAATTATGTAAAATGGATCCCAAATTTGAAATCAGTGTCCTTAAATGTCAAAGGAACTTCCCGAGGCAAAAAGTCATCTCAGGTCATCATAAGTCTGTGACCTCTGTTGACCTCTACAAAGGTCATCCGATGTCAATGGAAACCATAAATATCCCCTGTTAACACATGTGCATATTTGTTATGTTCCTGAACAATTATAAGACACCGTACTACCTATAGGTAATACGTATATGTAGGTCATACACTGTTATACACTATTCCTATGTCATGCTAGGCCATGCAAAATAAGGTCAAGCTGAGAAGTCGAGAAATGATTGAATTTGTAAAATGGAAGCTATTCACACAATTTTACGTCCCTCAGGTGAAAGTAACCCGCAGGCAAGTTACATGAAAATAGCTTCGGGGCATTGCCCCGCTTCACTTTTTTCCTAATTAAATCGCAGTATCTACAAAAGTTGAAAAGTCTCCATCATTCTTTTTTGCACGTTTTTCGAGAATGTTACGGTCATTTGTGTCCAGTAGTAGTTACAAGCAGGCAAAACTAATATTGTTTTTATGATTTTGACCTCGTCAGGTCAAAGTTCAAATTCAGGTCACATGGTTTTATTTTAAAAAATCCGAACGGTCCAACTCTGTGGAGTATTCGATATTAGTTTCATTCCGCTAAGTCCATTAGCACAGAAGACATAAGCGGTTGATGGATATCAAGTGTGCAACAATCGTAACCTTGGATGACCTCTTAAAATGACCCTTGAGGTCACCGGGAGCTAAATGTAAGTGTGTATGTTTCCTTCACTTGACACTACAGCTGTACCAGATTTAATCAAAATCAGAGGTGTCGGGGATTGTTTTGTACGATTAGACGCGGAATGAGCCTTGTCATTGGCCTATCCAACACATGAATGCTCTCAAGCAAAAAAGTAAATCCAATTGCTGAGCATTAGTAGTGACGTTTTCCAAAACTTATTTTCAAGAAGCCATAATAATATAAATATTAAAATATTCCGTGTCAACGCTTTCGCATCTTCACTCCTGTTCTTTCAGTGCTGCCATTTCGGCATCTCTGTCCTAACTCCATGCCTGTCATTTCTTTGTCTCTTTCGAAACGTCATCCTAACATCTCTCCACTCCTGACATTTCTCCGTCCACATCGCAACTTAATCCCTATCCTCTTTCTGTACCCCATCACTCGATCCTGAAGCCTCTCCGTCGGCGTCAATGCATTCTCTCACTCCTGTCATTTCTCTGTCCGTGCCATATATCCCTCCCCGCCATCTACCCGAGCCGGCATCTGTCCGTCATGGCATGACCGTCTTGCGGTCAGACATCCGGCCCTGAGGGATGAGGGCCGTCTGCAGGGATTGCTCTGGTCGGGCTGGACGGCCGGTGGCGGTGGCGATCGGGCTAGCTGCCTAGGGAGCGTGATGTGGGCCGGGTGGGGGTGGGGGCGGTGGCGTGGCTGAGTGGAGCTCGGTACACCGTCAGCGAACCGTCACGACCCCAGGTCCCAGCGGAGAGCCGGTAATAGCCGAGCAGATCTGCCAGACGGCTAGGAATAGATCGCAGATCGGCGCGGCGTGGCAGGTGGTAGGCAGGCGACAGACAGCCGTAGGTTGTGGCGGTACAGCCAGCCCTGATGTCAGCAGGCAGGCGACAGACAGCCGCAGATTGTGGCGGTACAGCCAGCCCTGATGTCAGCAGGCAGGAGACGGGCCAAGTGGCGGCGCTCAGCATGCATGTACTCGGTGTTCGGTAGAAACGTGACGCAGCGGCCGCCGGGATCTGATCGGAAGAAAGAAGGAAACGATTGACTTTTTATCATAAAAAAATGTAAATGACTTCTTAACCACCTTGCCTGATCAGATGACCATCACAGCAGCATTGCAACGTGCCTTAACATTTTGCAAGGCAGACCGTAATTTCAGATATACAAAAAAAAACATTGATATGAAAGGAAAACCATACGATGATACGACAAGGACAACAGAACCAACGCAATTGTATCAAAGTTGACCCAGAGCAGCCAGCTTCCAATGACGTATGAGTGTTCTCACCAGCAGCCGCTCCACTTTCCGATGACATAACGATTCCTATTCCGGAGGAGATCCGATTGGATTCCGGTCTGGTTGGCTGACGCGGCGAGAAGCGTCGGTGACGGCTGGGTCGGTGACGGCTGGGTCGGTGACGGCTGGGTCGGTGACGGCTGGGTCGGTGACGGCTGGGTCGGTGACGGATCACACGGCTGGGTCGGTGACGGATCACAGCGTCGGTGACGGCTCGGTGACGGTCGGTGACAGCGTCGGTGACGGCTGGGTCAGTGACGGTTCACAGCGTCGGTGACGGCTGCGGTCGGTGACGGCTGGGTCGGTGACGGATCACAGCGTCGGTGACGGATCACAGCGTCGGTGACGGATCACAGCGTCGGTGACGGCTGCGTCGGTGACGGCTGCGTCGGTGACGGCTGCGTCGGTGACGGCTGCGTCGGTGACGGCTGTGTCGGTGACGGCTGCGTCGGTGACGGGTCACAGCGTTGGTGACGGGTCACAGCGTCGGTGCCAGCTGGGTCACACCCCTCCCCTGGGTCACACCCCTCCCCTGCTGTCGCCAGCTGTCCCCTGCTGTCGCCAGCTGTCCCCTGACGCGGAAAACCAGCGCATCAGAGCGAGGCCACTCGGCCGCGGTCGACTGAGTCGGCGGCGCGACGCGTGGCGCCTGCCCAGTCATTTATCTGCGGTGAGTGGGGACTGGGGAGCAGAGCAATCAGTCGCTGGTGGCCGCCAGCCGACCCGGCCGCGCCGCAGGAAGGTGGATGGAGGACACCGCACTTTCCGGACGGCGGAGCGGCCGAATTAACCATTACTGTCGGGGGGGGCCGAATCGCCCCTTGAGGGTTTTTTCGCGTATGGGTCAATTCATAAATCAAATCAGACATCTCAAACTTGCTGGTTTTCCCAACATTTCATTGCGCAATCGAATGGTGTACCTTTTTTCCAAATTGAATTATTTAGGAGGGGGTCCAGGACGTTTTTAGGGGCGTGTTCGGCCGTTTTTGACACAAAATCTTTGCTGGTTAAGCACTCATGGAGAGTTGTGTGTTTAAAGGAAGTGTTAAGCAAAAACACCATCGGTAGAGAATGATTGTTTTTTCAGATGGCTATGCTCCAAAATTTCAAAATTTTGAATTTTGAAATTCAAAATTTTTTTGAAAAACTTATTTTTTTTTCACAAAATGAATGCAAGTTTTTTATTTTCAGGAACGTTTAAAAAAACGGATAGTATGTGAGAGAAAACATGCAAATAATATGTGTTGAAAGTTTAAGGTGATATCTAATATATTGGATGACCTGATGTCAGGTCAAATGCTAACCTTCCAATATAAGTATATGGGGTGGAAAAATGAAAACAAAGGTTTAATACATTGCAAAATCAATCCAAATTTTTTCAGTATCATGTCTCTTAGGCCCATCTGATGAAAAGGAAATGAATTTTTTTTAGTCCGTGACTTTTGAAAGGTCATCAAAGGTCAACCAACACCTTTTTAGCAATAACTCGTGATAAGAACATCATAGAGACTCACAAATGGTCTCAAAATGTTTGTCTCGTCAATACGCGTCTTTTGATATGCATTTGACCGATTTACGTCACCTTGACCTTGACCTTGACCTTGACCCGGGGTCAAATTTTCGATTTGACAAAGTTGAATGAATCGAACGCAATGACGACGAGAAACACGACTGGTATCAAAATAAGGCTGTAATATACTTTATATAAAAAGGTATTAGCGAACAAACATTTGCTTGAGAAACAGGTTTTTAAACATTTGTTGACCTTTACAGTCCAAACCATTACCTGAGGTCATTCTGATGCCTTAGGGTTTACAGACAAATTAAAACCGCTTTAAAGCGATTTGGTTCGGTTCCTCCTAGCGCACTAGTTTGCGAGATAATGGCAAGGTTTCTAAAAAAATATCATGTTTGACAAAAAATAAATTTTTGAATGACGTCATTTGACCTTGAAGATAATGACCCAGGGTCACCAAAATTTGACAAAATAGAGTTCATTGTCGACCTTAGTCACTCACCAAGTTTCATGTTTCCTAGCTCTTATGGCAGCGGAGATCTGAAGGGGGGGCCGAATAAGCCCCCCCCCCGACAGATTCGTATACTTTTCATCCTCCAGGAATTGGTTAACAGATCGGCGGCGCGAGCAGAAATGGCTCTCAAGTTCCGGGATGAGCCCTTCTCCAGGCCCTCTAATCCGGCCGGTCCCGGGGTGAGCCACACTCAGTAGCTCTAATCCAGCCACTCTAATCTGGCCGGTCCCGTGGTGAGCCACACTCAGCCGCTCTAATCCAGCCACTCTAATCTGGCCGGTCCCGTGGTGAGGCCTTCTTCAGCCACTCTGATCATGCCGGTCCCGGGATGAGCCACAATCAGCCACTCTAATCCGGCTGTCCGAGCCAGCCGCTGGGCGGGGGCTGTGCACTATTTGCTCATTCAGGTCGCGGGGATATGCGTAGCGCTGTGTAACTGTACAGTACCAGCCTCAGGACCGGTGCAGGGGCAGAAGAATTCTAAATTCAAATGGTGCGGCTGATAACCACCCCCGCAGTGAAGGCTCATTGCCTATGATAAGAATATTTATCTGACAAGTGTAAAACGAGTGAAAGGAAAGGAATTATTAGAATAAGATAAGGCATTCCTTTCACTCGTTTTACAATTGCCTATGATATTTGCTTTCACTTATATTTAATTGACTCCCAAACAAATCCAAACTCTTAGACCGACCGACGGTAAGGAGGCTACATAGCGTATGGAATCATAATTCGGTGCTCCCTGTCTGACACCCAACAGCTGTTACACCTTCGAAAAGGGTGTATTTTTTCCGTGTGTGATACCTGACATAGAGTATTATTCATGGCTCCGAGTGGAAGATAAGGATTTCCTACATGCCGGGGTATGCTTTAAGTATAGCACGATCGGGCAGGAAAATGTCGGGCCAGAAATTGTCCGACACGAATTCCCATGTTATTACGAGCGAGCGCTAAGCGCTCGCTCGTCTTTACGTGGTATATTGGAAAAATATGATTATGAGCGGCCCAACCAGACCCAACCCAATCCGACCCAACCCGTGGCGACGCTTTTGAGAAGCTTATATCTTTGCAACCGCACGTCCGATTGACAAACGGTCTTCTTTGCTGACTAGCCCCATCCAAGCAATCCTTTTTTACCAGTGCCGATTCATGTGGGTGACTACCACTGCGCGTGGCGAGTGCCGCATGAGAGGGTGTTGAAAGGTGTTTTGTCGCAAAAACTCCACAACGGCTTGGCTGATTGTGTTCGACTTTGGTGTGTGGTTTGAGACCACACCACTGGCAATGTTGCACAGGTCAAAATCTGTGTCACATTGCACATGCGCACGTGCACCCCTGTTCCGTCCACGAAATTACCTATAAAACATCGTTGCAATACCGGATCTATATCTCGGCAACCAAAAGTCGCAAAGACACAGGTCAAATGTGTAGAGAAGCGATCCGCCAAGCGTATGCGCTATGTGACGATCAGCGGCGCGTGGTAAGTGCAAATTTACTGGCTATACAAGCGCAAATTCATGGTTTATGACGTCATCACAATTTTAATCAGTGCTCAGCACCTATGGGACGTGAAGCGATGAAACTAACACCACTGTGTAGACCAATGTACCGGCTCTAACATGCATGCAACAATTTAGGGTTTAATGCAGTATTTTGCTGTTAAAATCCACTTGTAATATTTACATTGCCGATTTTATAATCTTTCCTTCAGTACACCACCGTAGCATCAAAACCAAAGGATGCTAAACGATAAAAATGATGCAGCTGTATAGCGCAATCAAATCCATCTAAAACCCACCCAAAATGTATTTTTGCCTACAAACATGAAGCTTATAATTGCAAATTAAAATAAAGCTGCAAAACCCATTTAGTTTAAAGTACCGATTTAGTTCGGATCTATTTGCAACGGCAAGACAGCACATAGCGAAAAGATTTTAAAAGCATGCTTTGCACAAAACGAACTTCCGTTGGGCGGGTGATAAATTTACGCGGATTTATTCGGGCTCGCTCGTCCTTCGCCGTTTAAAGGGAATAGTTCATCTTTAACATTGGGTTTTGAGTTGAGATAGCCAAGTTGTGGCGCATGCTCGAAAATGACTTGTGACCCTTTCACATTTTCAAAGAAACCTTTTAATTATTTAATATTCAGTCCTAAAAGTACCCGGTAACTCCAATCGCTGATTGGCTGATTTTTGCTGATATGACGCATGATTGTGACGTAGAAATGACGTAAGACTTTGGGAAAAGTGTTTGATAGAAACGCATAGTGCTGGACTGGACAAGAACATATTGTTTCAGTACCTCATTCCCTGGATTGCAAAAATAAACTTTGTGAGGATTTATCGTGATTTTGATGCTTAAATCGTCTATAAAACGTTATTCTCAGCAACATTCTCAGCGAAGTTATTCAGACGTACCTAGTCTTACAGATGGGCCAAAATCCGTCTTCATCTTGCTTGCTTTCTGGCGTGTATGGGTTTCAGGAATAACTCCCGTTTCACTGCACTGATTATACAAAAGAATACACTGATAATTTGCCGTAAATGAATACATGGTATAGGCTAAGTTGAATATTTAACGCAACTTTCAACGTCCATAGATGAAACACGGAAACTTCTTCTTGGATAAACACAAATAANTCTGACTCTGAGTCAGTGGGTCTGACTCTGAGTCAGTGGGTCTGACTCTGAGTCAGTGGGTCTGACTCTGAGTCAGTGGGTCTGACTCTGAGTCAGTGGGTCTGTCTCTGAGTCAGTGGTTCTACAGACGAGGTGATCACGGGTTATCGGCTTCTGCTTGGACATATCAACATGGCCAGTCTCACTTTAACTTGGGTTCAACTTCGAGGAGCCAGTTTCCATTCTCACCGGTAGGACTCTAGGCTGGCGTGTCTAGTGGTAGCCGTTGAAGGCGGCCAGCAGGGGCGCTCGGTTCATGGCGCCGAACGAGGGCTGCGGTGAGGCCGCCTGGAGGTAGCTGATGCCGCCGTCGCCGTTGTACAGGTCCAGCGGTCCGGGACTGCTGGCCGGTCCGAAGCCGCGGCTGTTGGCAGGGCTGGCTGGAGGCCCGTAACCCGGGTAGCTGTTGATCACTGCCGGCACAGAGGTCAGGTCAGGTCAGGGAGGTCAGGTCATGTCAGAGAGATCAGGTCAGGTCACGTCAGAAAGATCAAGCTACGTCAGATTACTGTCTGGGCAAGTGTCACAAGTTTTTAGGAAATGAAAAATAGTTCAGCGTACATTTTTAGCTAGGTCAGAAAACATTTGTATATTTAGCATCAATATGGATTTGCTGCTTTGAGGTGGGACAAATAACGAAGTGTTGCTTGGAAATATAAATTAGCTGTTTGAGTAAAAAAACAAACACTGGGAAAAAACACTCAGGTGAAAGCAAACAACATGTGGTCTGAGTTTGAGCAAAAATGAAAATACGTGTACGTAATGTTGTTAACGTCTTTAGATATCACTGAGGAAAAATACTAATGCCACCTTAGCCTGAGTATTTTGCAACATAGCTGATATCTGCACTTGTATGTCTGTTTTCAATCGTATCAGGCTGGTCACTTTAGCCAATAACGATCCGTCGTTAAAATATATTCGTTTATAACGTTCCAAATCGCTCAAGCGTGATATTGGTGGTCCAGAGTTGTCTGGGTGCACCAGGACATCAATTACAACAGATAAGCTGAAAACTACCATTCTGCATCACAAGTCGATTTGATTGTTTTAAGTTGTTCAACGAACCAGCTCATTACACTGTACATACATTTAAGCCTAAACATCCTGCAAATCGCTGTAGAACGTAAAAAATGCGTTAATTAAAGGGCCCGCAATAGCATATACCTAGCATGTAGGTATACATAATTTTGCGCTGGGTGTGCTCCCATTTCCGTTGTCTACATAGCGCGACAAAGGCATGACAGCATTAAATTGCCTTTCTTAATTAGACACAATAAATAGTTATCACAGACTTAATTAAGATGTTTTGCTGGGTGCCAGCTGCTCATAAATCAAAACAAAGCGTAAGGCGGCGCGCCTCCATTAATCCACACCATAAGAACACCCACCAGTCAGGCTACCGGCTAATACCATGTATTGAAAAAGTCTGATCAAAAGCAATTCACCTTCGATCGCTATTACCCCCGTGCATGTTTCAAAGTCCGCTAGGTGAATCAATAGACTGGCACGACTGTTCCAATATTGACAAGGCTCGTGGGCAGACGTTCCTTGCGACTCGCGAGCGAAGTCGGGAGGAACTCGAGACCGGAACCGATTTTTGAACGTCACTATCAATCAGCATTTCGGCGAAACCTTGCGCTATGATCAAATGATTGAATGAACCATCTTTGTCGAACCATGTGACCTTTCGTCCCGCCGGAAAAGGCCACCACTTTTTACGGTTAGTTGAGCGACAGTTCACTGGAATAAGGAAAATCGCTTAAAGCAGATGCATTCAAAGAGTCAGGCATCCACTTCCACAGAGCAGAAGAAAAGTCAGAGAGGCACGGGCCAAGATGTCCCGCATATCTCCTGAAGAACCCGGCGCAGTCCACCTCGACTAGCTAAATATCCTGCCTTCGCAAGTTTGTCAGACCTGACAAGTTGTCATGCCAAAGACTGACAATTGCTCTGGCTGGGATTCGTCGGTTGAAACCGTTTGAGATCGACGCTGGTCCGAAATGAGCCCGCAAACCACCCGATAGGGAGATCTCCACGAGCAGCACCGACCGGACCCGGATCGACCCCTCTTGGCCGGCGAGCCAACCTATAGTTCCGCACCCATTCCCTAGATGGCAATAGCGTCGCCCACTTCTGACGGCTGAGTGATCTGCCACCGGCCAATTCTGCCGCTGCCAAGCCGATCTTCTTTCACAACAGGCGGCAAATCCCGCAGAATGGGATCGATAGACGGCGTTATCGGCTACAACTCAGCGCCGCGGTCGGCGCCGGAGCCAAGAGCTAATCAGAGTAACTCCTTGGCCGGACGGAGAGCACCCTGCGCGCCCCTCTCCGCCCCGCCCCCTGGCGCCCATCGCCTCCAGACAGAGAGGAACGTCCTACTCCCCCGAGGCCGATAATGAAATCCCATGCAATCGACGCGACAACGTCGCTGGCCGGCTTTCATCGTGCAGGGTGAACCAGACGAACGGGACGTCGGAGAGGGGAGGGGCACCCTCCCGACCGCCCTTCGTGGTCGGCGATTGGACGCAGCAGAAAAATGGTTTTGGTCGGTTGCGGACGACCGCCGCCGCCACCGCCGTCACCGCACGATGACACGTGCGTCGTGCGTTGCTCCAGACGCATCGATTCGACGGCCCGGAGTCCGGAGCCGACGGCCCGGAGTCCGGAGCCGACGGCCCGGAGTCCGGAGCCGACGGCCCGGAGTCCGGAGCCTGAGGGGGGGGGATGCAGGTAGCGGGTCCTCAGTCCCGGAGAAGGGGGAGGGAGGGGGGGGGGTAATGGACCGTGGAGACAGGCTTTTTCCAGAGGCGGTTCTGCCGCACTGCGCTCTGTCGCCAACTGTCACCCGTGCAGCTGTCGAGCCAAGGTGGCTTAAATTGTGCGTTGCGAGGGTGAAAAAGAGCTTGGGTGTAATGGTTTGTTTACATGTCAGTGATCAAGTGCAACAGCAAGGCAAATCATTATTAATTGGGCTATTTTCGCCATGGTTTCAAACTATTAACTTGGTCGATTAGTACTAAAACGCATACAAATAATTGTAATAAATATACTTCGAAGACTAGTCCAATCAGTAAACCAAACCAGAGCAAAAAACATATGAACTGTTATAGGAGTAGGTAAGCAAGCTCAATGACACCTTAATGTGTTGCGACAGCCAGAAGGTGACAGCAGAGAGCGTGAGAGGTCGGGGTGGTAAGGTGAGCCAGAGTGACCAATGTCCAGCCCTCATCACAGTAACCTTAATCCGTAATCCGCTGGGAGCACTGTCGCAGCCGTCACATTTCTTTTCTCTCCCACAGCGACGGTGAACCGGATCCTCGTCCGCGATAAAGAATCGATTATACACGATTTGCACACGGGAGGGTGGTCTGCAAGGCCAGTGACGTCACGGCGAGCGGCGTCACTGGACAGCTCTCTCCTTCTTTTCTCTTGCTGCGCTGCTGGGAAACGCTATCACTGCATCTGTATGGATAGGCCAGCTAGGGATGTCGAACATCGCAGTGGTTGTTGCGGTGCAAAAAAGGTGGTGAGACTGCCACCGGCGTTGCAGATTTTTCCGCGGATGTGACAGGTGATGGGCAATTTTTCTAGGGTAGCTTCACGTTACATGTTCAGCATTACATCAACAATATCTCCAGGACTGGCCTAATAAAGAACTTCTGCGCAGGAGCCACTAGATCTCTCCTTCTTTGCCTCAATGGTATGCCTCCATATTTTTGCTTTACACCGAAAACGTTATATGCTCTCACAGTTTTACTGGCGATTTTACTCTGACATCACATCAACAAAGACGTCTGAACAGAGGTCTGCTGGCTGGATGGACGGCGAAAATAGAGATTCGACGGCGCTCGTTTGGTCCTCGCCGACCAGCTGGTGGACGGCACAATCTTCCCACACTGCACGGCGCACCGGCTCTCAGGCATCGCGTCACAACCTGTCTCCGATCCGCGACGGGAATCAGTGGCCAAATGCAGACTGACCTCGCAGTTAACGGTGCGAGCTAACTTAAAAATCGTTAGTTTATGGAAGGTCAGAATGAAGGGGTCATATGATTAGAAGCTCCACCACGGGGGGGGAAATCATCCCAACCCACCATCCCGCGATGATCGTTGCCCACCAGCCCCAGCTGACCACCTTTGGCATCTATCCCGGGGCGAGGGACACCCCTCCCCCTCCGGCTTAGTCCCTCCTCCGCCTCCTCCTGATTGGCCTTTAGCCACCACCCGCCCCCTCCGACCTATCACAGGCTGCCCTCTGGTGGCCACCACCCCGCCAAACTCGGCACCTCACCGCGGCGCGTCAGGGGGCCCCCTCACCGCGCGTCAGGAGGCCCCCTCACCGCACCAGGAGGCCCCGGAGGCGCCTCCGACCGCCTCTGGTCCTCACGGGCCGCTCGATAGTTAATCCGCGCCGTTTGGCGGCGTCGCCGTGGCAAGCCGTCGATAAAAAGCGAATGGCGCGCGGGATGCGAACCCGTCATCAATTCTGGCCGGCCCGCCAAACAATTACCGGGACGGCACACAATTACGGAGAGAGGAGGGGAGGGAGGGAGAGAAGGGGCGCCGCGAGCGCACCCGCCGCGCCAGAACGAGAGTCACACTGATAGCGCAGCCGAGTTATTGGCGGGGCTGACAGCTGCGATACTGAGAAGAAGTCAGGGTGACACGTGTCTGTTATGTAATCTGTAGTGGGCGAAAGACCTGCACGGAAATTGGTGCCGACGACGATTGTCTTGATTGTCTAGCATGGCCTAATTAATTCATCACAAATTAATTAAGTTTGTGAATATTAGCCACACAATTGCAAATGAGTTTCCAAAGTCTTAACAACAGTGCACACCAGTACCAGTAAATACTTTGCGCACAATTTGCGTACGTGAATACTTACATTTTTTTTCACAGCGTCACGAATTGACCACTGATACCATATTTCAAAGGTCACATGTTTTAATGTGTCCGCGGAGAATGCGGGGGATGCAGGCCAATACCAGATGTCACCGTCTGTCGTTCAACAACAGACACGACATCGGGTACGGTCCGCCGAAGTTGGTCGACCAACAGTCCAAAACTCACTGTCAAGCGGAACTGAACCCGAGCTCAGGAGGAGCACGTGATTAGCACGTACTCCACGGACCGTTTAACCCTATTACTGTCGGGGGGGGGGCGAATCGCCCCCCTTGAGGTTTTTCGCGCATGGGTCATTCATAACTCAACTCAGAATCTTCAAACTTGCTGGCTTTTCTCAACAATTCATTGCGCATCGAATGGTGTACTTTTTTTCCAAATTAAAATTATTATGAGAGGGTCCAGGACAGTTTTTAGGGGGCGTGTTCGGCCGTTTTGACACAAAATCTCTGCATGGTTAAGCACTCATGGAGAGTTGTGTGTTGAAAGGAAGTGTTGCAAAAAAGACAATCGGGTATAGAGAATTGATTGTTTTTTCAGATGGCTGTCTCAAAATTTCAAAATTCTTGAATTCTTGAAATCTTTTTTTTTAAACTTATTTTTTCACAAAATGATGCAAGTTTTTGATTTTCAAGACGTTTAAAAAAAGGTTAGATATGTGAGAGAAACATGCCAAATATATGTGGTTGAAAGTTTCAGGGTGATATCTAAATATTTGATGACCTGATGTCAGGTCAAAATGCTAACCTTCCAATTAAAGTATGATGTTGAAAAAATGAAAAACGAGGGTTAAATACATTTGCTATCAATCCAATTATTTTCAGTAGTTATCATGTCATCTTGGCCCATCTTGATACCAATTAATTATTTTTTACAGTCAGTGGACCTTTTTGAAGATCATTCAAGGTCATCCACACCTTTTTATCATAACTCGTAACAAAGAACATGTTCATAGTGGACTCCACAAATGGGTCTCAAAATGTTTGTCTCGTCAAATACGGTCTTTTGATATGCATTTGACCGATTTACGTCCCTTGACTTGACCCTTGACCTACCCGGGGTCAAAATTTTCGATTTGACATAGTTGATATGATTTCGAACCCGCAATGACGTGCAGAAACACGATGGTACCAAATAAGTTTGTATATACTTTATATAAAAAGTTATTAACGAACAAACATTTTGCTTGAAAAAACAGTTTATTAACATTTGTTGACCTCTACAGTCCAACCATTGACCTGAGGTCATTTCTGATGCCTTACGGGTGAAAGAAAATTAAACCGCTTTACTGCATTTGTCGGGGATTCCTCCTAGCTGCATAGTTTTCGAAATAATGGCAAGGTTTCCTGAAAATATTCCATGTTTTGACAAAATAATTTGTTGATGACGTGCATTTGACCTTTGAAGATAATGACCCAAGGTCACCAAAATTTGAGAAAATAGTACATTGTCGACCTTAGTCACACAACAATTTCATGTTTCTAGCTTTATGGCAGCGAGACTGAAGGGGGGGCCCGAATAAGCCCCCCCCCCCGACCCCAGAAATTCCGGGTTTACTTTTTCATCCTCCAGGAATAGGGTTAACGCAAACCCATAACACAATGCACGTACCGTCACGCGTTTTCCCTGGCATGACTCCGCCCAAGCACGTAGCCATGATTTTTATCAGGGGAGGCACGTCGAAACAAAAATGTTTCTCAACCATATATATGCTGCTGACCGGGGGAAGGGTCGGGTCGTCAGATAATCCCATTCTATCTAGTGTTAATTTATTTTGCTCAGGGAAGGCCATGGCCCACTTGGCTACGTCCCTGAATACACCCTCTCTGTCGCCCCCTCCAGTTTTCCCTGGGCACGACGCTGTGTCACCACTCACCTGACAGAGCCTGACAGAGCCTGACAGAGACTCACCTGACAGAACCTGACAGAACCTGACAGAACCCGACAGAACCTGACAGAGACTCACCTGACAGAGCCTGCGTCAGCAGCGGTCCATTGCCGTTCGTCAGCGCGCCGTTCACCAGATCTGAGGACAGAAAATAGCCCTGTCAGAATTGTCCTTCACTTCACACCATAGCACATGTCATTTCTACAGTGAGACCGCGAGCCTCTGCGCCACTGGCCGATCGGCGGCCTCTGTCGCTCAGCCATGCTCAGGTGGGAAGGATTTGGTTCAGGACCGGCGTCTGCAGCAGTAGGTATCGATGATGATCGGCAAATCAGGACTGGATATGATCTATCCGTCGCTATATCCAGTAAAGTCCGGTCATGTTTCGGGCGGCTGTTGAGGTGAAGTTCGCTGGGTCTTGGTCCGCTTAACTATACAAAGTGAGCTGGTTTCTGTGTGGTCATGTGATTGTGTCGCTATTCGTCATCTAACCTCGGCAAGTTCTTATTGCTTATTATAAGTTTGCATTATCCCTTGAGCAAGTGACCGAAACTCACGCGACCCCAAGTGTTTTGGTTACCCACCGCGGCGCCTAGAAAACCTGGACTGCTACCCGATGTCCAAGCCAACGAAGCTATCCCGTGTCAGATATGTCTGCGCCCCGCGACTGACATGTGACAGTGTGACGGTTATGTCAGCTTATAACGGATCAGTGACGACCTGTGACTGAAACAGCCCATCACTGACGCAGCTCACTCGAGCACAACAAACCCGCAGCGCTCGACGCACTGCACAGCGCACTTAGCTCTCAAGCGAAGCACAGCGCCGCGACCTGTCACACGAAGCACACATTATGGAATGAAGAGCACGCCGCCGCCTGTCACCACAACACAGCCTTGACGGAAGACCACCTGCTCGCGGTGGCGACAGGAGGTCTCTGTCACTCGGGATCAACCCCGCCGCCACCGCACTGCGCGATGTAACGCGACATCGATCCTCGCAACAGAGCGTTGCCGGGGCAGTAGTCGGTCACCGGTCGGCGGACCATTCTGAAGCAGGGCGTGGCTCTCTGGACGGGCGATTGTCACCCAAAGCAAGGATTGCAGGTGTGACAGGACGGAGGTCCGGAGCGGTCACCTGCAGGTGTCCGCTCCGGACCGCCCTGTCCTGTCACACATCCTTGCCTACATGTCATCCTCGCCTGTCCGCCTCATCCAACTTCAGCTTCCTCCACCGGCAGCCGACCGGTGCGGCGGCGCGCCGTCCGCCCAGCTCGCTGTGCGTCTCTAATTAGTTGCAGAACTGTCGATGACTGGCGTCGGGCGGCTGGCGGCAGTACCACGCGGTGCCTCGCGCCGCGTCGTGTCGCCCTAACGGCCGCGCCGCGCACCGCCTAACAACTTCTCGGCCCATTTAATAAGCGGCGCCAGCGGCGCAGGCGACGGCCACGGCGCGCCTGCCGCTGTGACGATAGTGGCGCACCAGCCGCGCGCGGCGACGTTAGTGGCGCGGCTGGTAAAATGACGCAGCCGGCAATCGAACGATGCGACACGAAATGAGCGCCAGGCGGTACGGATCACTGCAGAGGGGAGGCGCGCCGGGGGGTGGTGGTTAGCGCCTAGCGGGTGCTCAGGTCTGGGGCGTGGCGACTGGCAGGCTGGCTCACGACGACGGGGGGGGGGCGTGGGAGCATTGGTAGCTCACAGAGGGGAGGGGAGCACTTTGCTAGTAGTGCAGGAATTAATCATCAAAGCGGGTAGTGACTAGTAGCTGGCAGAATAGTGTCATGGTGTAAACGAGGACATCGCGGCAGGCCAAGGAGAATATGAAAAAAATGGTCTTATTGATTATCAACTCACAAGGACGGTGATGGAGGTCATATGAAACAATGTAACGAAGCTAAGTGGATGGGAATAAGCTTAGCTTTAACCGAAGGATTTTTATAACTATGCGAAAAAACACTATTCTTTAGAATTGTGTTTTTTCCATAGTGAGAAATCCTGAGCTGTCGTGTTCGAGAGGGATTCTGGAAGTGGTGCCGCGTATTGGTAAAAGTAGAGTCCAGCTCAAAGTACCAATTTCTAAGCTTAGCTTTTTCAGGATAACAACAGGAAATCTGATTCCTGGAAATTGTTCCCATTTATATCTGCAGAATCACGTTCAAATGGTTGCGTTTGCTTGCCTGGCAACACAGCAGCGATCGTGATAGAAGGCACCGCCCGCAGCTGTGTCACAGAGCAGTTATAGATGGCTGGATCCAATCTGCATTCTGCCGCTCCCCGGCCGGGTGTGCTCTATGTTTTCTCGCAGACGGCCGTCTTGATTGTCTGACACGCGGCTGTCAACACATCGGCGGTCATACGTCCTCGAAGCCAGCTCCCGGTCGGCCGTGTAAATTACTCCGGTACGTCCTCAGGGCCCCGCCGATCTCTCGCAGTCGACGCCAAGTGTACAGGAGTCGGCTCTTCCGACAGATGCGGGGTCCGCCGCGGCGGCCATGTCTCCAGTGCGTGGCTGCCGACTGGCGACCGCGCCACGTCCGTGGCCAGTTTAATTTCCGCACGAGTTTGGATTTATTTGCTCAACTTGGAGGGCAGGAGATATAAACAAGATAGTTCCGCCTTGGCCTTTGTATGGCCCGACTTTTCCCGCACAGTCAACACTCGAAAGACGACCGCCTCCGCCCGGCTGTCCGTCAGAAACGAATGGGAAATCGGTGTCTCTTTCTGCGCGCTCTTTCTTGCGCTTTCTTTCCTCTCTCCCTTTCTGTCGCCTCCTCTGTGTGTGACAGACGCGCCCTGATTGGAGTGCAGTTTTCAGCGCAGTGAGAGAGCAGGTGCGGCAGTCGCGACCCCCGGCCCGTCACCGACTGCCGGCACCGCCGCCGGTGAGAAAAGTACGAGCACGGTCTGGTGGCTCAGCGAGCATCGGCACCGTAACGATAAAACGCCTCGAGAATGGATCTGGCGAGACGCCGGCCGCTCTTCAATGACCCAAAGTTTAAAACTCTATCGAGCATGTGAAAATGAAAAGCCGGCCGCGAGTCGGCGCCGAATACAAACGATTGTCATTATCGTCGGCAGCAGACGGGTTCTTTAGGCCGCAAAGCCGACGCTGGGAGGAGGGGGCGACGCGCTTGGCAAACTAATGACATTACACTGATTGCGTTTATAGTGCTGGGTGTCAGGCAAACAGCCTCGTTACTTGAATAAGGCGAACACATTTGCCAGCACTTCAGATGCACTTGCGTCTAACTTGATAATTGTCGTCATGAGCGGCATACATTGCCAAGTGGTCGGCATTGAGCGTTTTGCGAGATCTATGCAATGCTATTTGAAGGAGCCCTAAGTGACGTGAAGGGACTTGAAGGCATTTGCAAGTTGTATGCGATCATTCGTATTCAGGCTATACATATACATTTTGCCTATCATATTGCCTTTATCACGTGAAGAGTATCTAAATAATGATCAGAAATAGCCAGTTAGTAAAATAGTAAATATAATAGTAAATCTCTGTCAATCTAGCTATGATACACCCATTCTTAGGTATAATGCATAATGGCCTCGATAATGCACAGTACAAATGAGAACACGGAGTGGAAATAGTGGAATACATGCCATATGACGAGGTCTGACATGGAATATTAATTCGTACAACCACTGCACAAGAACTTGCATGTCAATTGTCAGGGTGAAACATGTGGGTATGTTCTGAACGGTTTGCAGCAAATATGACAGATATTAATGTACGCTGAGTAATCGGATATGTCCGCAATACAAATGAAAGGGAAATGTCATGTCTCTTTAAAGTTCACTAATCAATCGATAGGGCACTTTCCAATATGGTTGATGGGCAAAAAATAAGACCATTTTATCCCCATGATATTGGAACTGCGCATAACAATCCAATGTAGAAACTCTGAGGACTACAAAAACGAAATAATTTATCATCTGAAATGCCAGATCGGAGGAGACCACGCAACAACTGTGCACTAATCTTCGTTTTTATCAAAAAGAGACCTCCAGTACCTCAACCAGTCTGAAGTATGGCCCACGGTCCGACGGGAAAATACGTCCCCGAGGACCATGTACAAGAAACGAACCAGCCTGTGGTCAGAACACACTAAATCAGTGCAGAGAGCGTTAAGAGCATTGTACTACACAGTTCGAGAACTAAGTAAACAAACTGAGACAGTCGGGGCCGACTTTGTACGTGGTCTAACGAGTCAGCGGGGACTCGGAGCGGCTCTGGATGGCGTGAACCAGCTGGTGCTGCTCCGCCAGACAGCCAGTAGGCGGCCCAACTATTCCTGGAGGCAAATTAGCCGGCATCACGCCGTTTGGTCGATATCAAATGCAGTTGCACCCCTTAATTATTCAATAAACTTGCCCCGATTGTCGTGCCAGCCAGCTGCGGTGGACTCATTATGTGGGGATCTAACGATGCCGGCCCGACTGTCACACGGCGAGCTTGCAACCGGCACGGAATGTCACCCTGAAGCTCTCTGTCTGTCTGTCTGTCTGTCTGCCTAGAGCCGGCGCCAGTCGCGGCATGAGACGCGGCCGACGCGACCCCGGTGCGAGCGGCGGCCATGCGGCGAACTTTGCAACTTGGTCGGCTAATGCAGTATTTCTGGCTGTCAGGCATCATCAGTGTGGAGTTAGGACTCCCCGGCGGCCGCACGTCCCGATAAAGGTCGCCACTTGGATGTGCTAAGACGGACAAGTTCGCCGAGACGAGGACTCAACACCTCCGCGCGGCGCCGGTTTTCGCTGCGAGGTATTGGGGCGGCCCGTGGTGGAATAAATCTGGCGTTTCCGTCGCCGTCGCCGGGCTCGCAGAGTGCGTGGTTTCAAGTCGCCCGTGCACTTAGGTGGGTATTGTTTTGCCTGCGTCGGGAGGGTGATGGATGTTTCATCAAACTAAGAGGCATCGACGAATGCTCCGCAGGCGGGCACCCCGCGGATACGGCGCAAACAATGTCACAATCATACGGAACAACACACGTACAAAATAACTTGCGAAGAGAAACTGGGTGCTGAGCAAAACATCCATTATTAACTCGCCGGGAGAGGCAGCGTTTTCGAAACCGGAGTGGTTTGTTCGTGCGTGCTGCCCGAAATGTTTGGCACTTCGGAGCTCGGAGTTCGAAGATAAACTTTGGGGAAATTTCTGGTATCCATATCAGCGTATTTAGGCATAACACATAAAGCCATAATATCTAGACGAAAAGACAGATGGCCTATAACTGCTGTTTTTCACGCCAGCCTTTTTTCCCGGCACGGGCCGTGGTAGTGGGTACTTGAACCTGTGCCGGGTGTGCTGTACTCACTGTAACTGACCTGTGCGGGTGTATGCTGTCCCCTGTGACTGACCTGCACGTGTGCCGTACTGACCTGTACAGCACACGTGCCGTATGACCTGTACTGATCCGACCTATGCGCTGTACACGCTGACTGACCTGTGCGCGTGCTGTACGGATTGTCCCGGTGCAGCGGCGACTGGCTGACGTGGTTCTCAGTGCGGCTGGGCGTGCTCAGGCTGACTGGCGCCGGCACCGCCCCCGCCGAGTACTCCTGGTAGTAGGTGGTGCCGTTCGGACGCTCCGGCGCACCGTTTGACGCCAGCGCGGCGCCCGCCGGTGACGGGAAGTAGCCGTAGGATGTGAAGCTCGCTGGAAAACACCCGGCGGCGGTCAGAGCACGACACCGTGAGAGCGAACTATACACATGCTGAGATGCGTTAGAGCTTCCAGTTGTGTAAGTGCTTTTTCACGAGTGATGAGTTTCACTGTCAATATCTCACCGATATTTTGTGGGATCCGACAACATGATTTGGGATTCGGAAGTATTTAGTGGATGCCAAACTTTGCATGGATGATGACAAAATTGAGTGATGGGCGGGGTGGGAAGTTGGACGTCAGACAAACGATAGAGCTCTAAAACACACATGCATTATATTACACATTACAGAATACACGTGCCCACTGCCCAGGTTCACCAGATGTTTGGTTTTAAGACGTCCTATAGACCGAAATGACGGAGAACCTGACGCCAAGACCCGCTTCAGGACACGAAACGAAGCGGATATGCACTAGAGTCTCACGCGAGCACCTGCTATTACACCTTTAAATCAGCATAATGTGTGCGGACAACAAATGAAAATGAAGGACAGTATAAAGTTAACAGTTTTGCGTTAAAAAGGTATTTCCCGATGCTTCGCTCACAGATTAACAATACACAACACGCACTCATCAACTCACAACAGATTCCGCTCGTAACAGGCGAAAGAGAGGAAACGACTGAAGAAAGAAGTCGCGAACCTAACGCGAACTAGATATAGAAAGAGAGAGGTAGAGAGAAATTACCTAATGACTAGCTAGTACAGCGCCTATTGTATCACTGCATCTCACACATCAGCAAATTGCTGCTGTCTACACGAATCTAATATCCGGGAACTGCTAACTCTTCACTCACCCCCGCTTCAATACACTCTAAGAATGTCGTCTAGCACTACGAATATCCCGCCTCCCTATTTGGCAGGCGAGTCCACTCGTCTAGATCTAGTGTTAATATCATCGATCGCATTTGCTTCTAAAGCCTCGCTCGTAAATACGGGACGAAGCCCGCTACGGAAGATCCACCTAAATCCCTACGGCTACTGCTATGTATTCGGCAGATATATAGACGGACTACACACTCATTAGGCATTATCCTTACCTAATTTATTGCCTGTGGGATTGGCCAGTGAGCGCCGGCTAGCGCACGCCACTCGTTCGGTGTCAAATTAGCATCAAGTCGAGTCGCCGAGCGCAGACCAGGCAGCTCCTCTCACCCTCTCTCTACTGCGTTCACACGTCCTCCCACCCTCTCTACTCCGTCCAGATCCCTCCGCTCTACAGTCCAGCCAAATCCAGCCCGATTCAGACAGGGAGAGAACACGGGTGTCGTTTTCTATAGGCTTGGTAGGGCCAGGGATCAATAGTGCCATATTTAACATTAGGCCTATGGTGTTGCATGGTAACAATGACCTTACAATCTCTAAAGATATGACCTTACAGTCTCTAAAGATAGCATTGGGGCCCTACCAATCATTTTTAGAAAACGACGCTCCTGGGAGGGAAAGATTCACCCCTACCCCTTCATCTAGTTTACCCCCGCGACTGCGTACATGCCTGTCCCAGCGGTAGCGGCTATGGGTGATGGTCTAGCGACAGGGCGACAGAGCGTGCCGGCGACGGCGCTTACCGGCCGGGTAGGCGGCGGCGGCGGGGTAGGCCTTCATGGCAGGCTGAAGCGGCACGGGCCGCGCCCGGGCCGGCGCCGCCAGCAGAGTCGGGGCATAGGCCAGTCCTGCCGCGGCACAGGCACACACCGGTCACTGCGCGCCGCCCCCGCCCCCGCCGCCGCCACCGTCACCGGAACGCCTAGTCACCCCGCGCGTTGCCGCCAATCGCAGTCTGCTCGCCGAAGATGACACGCAGCCACGAAGGGATCCCCGCGCCAAAAAAGGATGTGAAGTGACCCAGAGTCGGTAGGGGAAGTCGCCTTTCGCTACCAGAGAGACAGGAAGGTGCATTGGTTCTGCACACGACCCTTTCTCTAGCCTGGTGGTGGCTCAACATACTTGCACACAATGGGTTGCACAGTGGGTGGTTCTGAATTTAGCATTGACAAGGTAATCTTCAATGTGCCCACATTATATTTTGGGATCATGTTGGCAGGGAAACAAGCAATTGAAGCTTGTTACTGTAACATTAATTGTATCCTCTTACAATACATTGCAGGGAAATTGAGTCATCTACACCCGCAATATCCTATGCACTGAGTTCTCAATTCGAGAACCTTTCAGAGCCAGCTAGACCTGCACCGATGTATTGATCAGCTGTCTCCAATTGACCGGCACCAACCGGGCGAACCAAGAGAACCATGTCTGAACCATCACTTCGATGTTTTTTTTCAGTTCGGTTAGCTGGGGCGCGGCCATTTGCTCGCTGACAAACAATCAGCGATATAGCCGGGGCCCGACGTACGGACATTGCACATTGAAGACGCACACACGCACGCAGCACACAGAGAACGGCACGGAGAACACCTGCGCCACCAGCGCAACCGTTCCGCGGAACAACACACACAACAGCAACAGCACCGTCCGCCAGCGGCGACGACGGAAGTATGCAAGTACATATAGATGTTGTAACAGCAAACGACGATATTGCACATGTGATACACGCTCAATGGATAAGTTAGGTCATTCAAGAAGACAGCTGAAGCCGAGGCGGTATGGAGCAGCGTTGAAAGAGTATACCGTTCCATGTCAAAAGACATTGATGTCGGTCCTGCTGACAGGCAGGTGGTCGGAGGTGCATCATGCGACGAGGTTGTTTAAGTGATCAGTCACGGTGACGAAGAAACGCAAACAATGGCGCCGAACAAAGTCCGACTCGAGTTAAAGCAGCAGCGTGGGATGAACGGTGATGAAGTCTCGCCGCCAGCTGGTTTGATATGCAATGACATGAAAGTGACGGTTTAAGCGCAAAGACAAATCGAGCGCTCCACTTCCTGCGTGGCGTGCAATCGCACTACTCTGCTCAGAAGCGGTTTATAGTTGGTACTTGGGATCACGCTAAGTGACCGTGGTTAAACCTGAAGGGTCGGAAATGCAATGCATTTACAGCAAACTTAAACTTGCTATCTGATTGATAAATATTGTAGAACATCTTCTATACAAATGAGTTGCGAAGTCAATGCGTGACCTGTAATATTTTGCATTTTATAATTTGTAAAAGAACATCTCCCAATTGATCTTCAACGATTATATAGTAAAAGTGGATAAAACGAACTTTATCGATATACTTATGTGCTAAAATTAAATGGCAATGAAAGCACTCTCCGGTGAAGAAAGATGTTAGATGGTTTAACGAGGGCCCTTAGAGCTAAGTGGAAAGGTTGTCAACGCCTCATTCAACCTACCGGTACAGCTTCTTCCTAACATTACACTACCAATCTATTCCTACCGGCAGCAACCGAAGCTACCCCTCAGTTGCTAACAGCCGAATCGGCAAACAGAGGGGGCGTAGCGACCAGGACAGAAGGAAGTGAACTGGACTATCTACAACGCGCACCGAATGCCAAGTTTTCCACCACTAACACCGAGGCCCAGGATGACGTCACCTCCAGAGAACTCCAGCGTGGCTCCCCAGCCGTCGTCCGCGTCACATTCGCCGCTCGCCGTCACCGACAGCGGCCCAGCAGCGACCCTCGTATGGACAAGTATACCTGAGATAGTTGACGCAGCCCCGCCAGCCCCGCGGCAATAAGCCCCGCTCGTGCAGCGCGCGTGCAACAAAGTACAAACCGCCGCCGGCACTCGGCTGGCCGACATCCAAGTGGGTCGACGAGGCCATCCACTGCGCCGCGGCTTTGACACGACGACAGGACCATCATAACTCCAGCTGAAGCCGCTCAGACCCAGCGCTCAGCTGTCGCCAGCTGGCCACTGCCCAGACCGCCGTGTAGCCACGCTTCACTCACCAACCGCCCGGCGGCGTCCACGTGCCCGCGGCCCTCCCTTACCCCTGCGCGAGGCTCGCCTGCCCTCCCTGGGCTCCCCGGGCCGCTCGCAGCACGTATAACGACATTGGGGCGGAGGACGCGGCGGCTGGAGGCTCCGAGCCGCCGGGTAACAGCAGGAAGTAGGGGTGCGCGGCGGCGGCGGCCCGGCGGCGGCCGTTCACCGCCTGCCGTCTGCCGCCGAGGCGACCTCACAACGGCAGCGCGTGCAGGCCGTACAGGCCCAGCTCCGGCAGGTAGGGCATCATCTGCGCCGGAATATTACCTGCGTAGGGGAAGCCGAAGCCGGCGTAGCCCGAGTAGCCGCGGCCGGCGTAGGCGGCGTACGCGGCCGCCGCTGGGAAGCCTGCAACACGCCCCCGGCGAGGTCAGGTCAGGTCAGGTCATGGTGGGTCAGAACAGTCACATCACATCATGGCGCGGCGCGGGCGACCCGGCGTCAGCTGAAACTGTATATGAAGTGTCATGACTTGACGGTATTGATAAGTGAATACTTTGACACCATTGGCAAATGCAACAGAACAAAAGTAGATTATTTGACGTAATACTGGACGGCGGGTCGCTCGCTGGTTCAAACACAGGAGAAGCGCGCGTATTCACATCGTTTGCCAACAGTGGACTAATAGCGTCTGTAGACTATCCAGTAGTCATTCCCTCAACCTGGTGGTACTCAGCTAGAGATTGGGTCAAGCGCTTGCGATTGCGATTGGGTCAAGCGAACCCAGCTTAGACGCAGTAAGCTACGAAGCCTATATGCTAACGTATTGTTCCACTGCCGCAAAGAGAAGGGATACATATTACGTATTACGAGGTAAAATTTGTGGTGATAGTTTTAGGAGCGGTTCATTGTTAGGAAATGTCGTCATACCAAGTCATTGATATAAGGACCAATTACGTTACAGGCTTTCTGGAAACAAAACTTTAATTAAATTCGTTGGCTTTTGTTGGATGTTAATGTTAGAACCCAGAAGAAAGAAAGCCCAAAGCCCAGAAACAGAAGCCCATTTAAAGAAGACACCATGTGAAAAGAAGCGGAGTGAACCCAGCAGCCATGCAAGTCATAGGAGTCCACAGAGAAGCATTAGCACATGACGTGTGTAGTGAAACGATGCTAAGACTACCGAAAAACAAGTAATGTTGATTGTTCAGGAACTACTCTACAAGCTCTACACTGAGTGCTGCTCTTTATTGGTCAGGAGCGCCCGGCTGTTCGCAAACAACCGTGTTTTGGGTCAATTTGAAAGCAATCCAGTTATTCGGTTTTGCATGATTCAAAAGGCTCTGAAGATAAATTCCGTTATTCGGCCATGTGTGACATAAAGGGTCACCATGTCATTGCAAAGGCAGTCCGCACAAGTGACTTTCGTTGCTGACATGGCACCAGACCTGATGCAAGGCCAGGGCGCAGGACCTGACCTGAGACAAGGTCAGGACGCGGTGCCTGACCTGAGACAAGATCAGGACGCGAGGCCTGACCTGAGACGAGGTCAGGACGCGAGGCCTGACCTGAGATGAGGTCAGCGCGCAGGGCACGCGGCCGTCTAGACCAGCAGTCAGCGCGCAGTATCACTACCGATAGGAGTTGATGGAGTGGTACGTACCGTTCTGTCGCACCCCCAGTGACCACACTAGTCTGCAACTTGAGGAAAAATCACGGCGCCGCAGACCGAGACCGAGAGACTAGCCCATGGACCATTACGAGCGGGCGGACGGGGGCGAGGCGCGAGGGTGGCTGCGCCGGAGGCCGAATCAACAACCACGCCCACCGGCGCACGCGCGGAGAGCGCGCGTGACAGAATTTGGGGGTCAATTTTGGGCGCCACCGGCACTACGGTGTGGGCACTGGGTTAGGGCGAGCTACAGGCTAGCTAGGGGTGGTGATGCTAGACAGCTAGGTGGAAAAGGAGTGGCGAGCGAGCGAGCGACACAAGGGACAGCCGAACGAATCTGCTAGACGGGAATCCCCGGCGTATCGCCCCCATCCGTCCTCCGGCAATCATCCAGGGCTTGTGTGAAAGGCAACTCAGAGAAATAAACCGTCACGAATAAGACCAAAGGAAAGTAGTGAGGTCACTGGGAGCTCGTGCCAAGTTTGCCATGCCGCCCTCCAGCCAATCAACATCAGCTTTACATCTGAGTCAGCCAATCAGGGCCCTCCGGACCTGAGACAGGCACAGAGTTTAATCGCTCCGGCAGGTGTGCATACAATGATTAAGAGCCCGGTTCACTACGCACTACCACTACTGCACTACGGCTACTACTCACTACAAACTACTGATTAGCCGTATCGTTGGGCGGATTAGAAAATGGACAGAAAATAATCGTTCGTCGCATTTATTGAGTGAAAGAGGTTAAATACAAAGCTAACGACACGTATTCAGACGTAAGGGAGGCCTTGGCACAAAGCAAAAGAGTCAACCCGAGCGGGGGCGGCCCGTCTTGGGCGGGCGGGCCGCCCAGTGGCGGGGGCGGGGAGACTGGGGGACACTGGTGAGGCCGGGACACTGGACTGCCTCAGGCCGCGCCGGCCGCCGCCCGCCCGCGCTCTGGTGTGGTCACCGGGGGGTGACGACCTAACATCGACACGCCGCTGCCAGCGCGCCGGCGCAACACAACAGAGGCCACCGCAGACGGACAGAGGGGCCAGAGAGAGATAGAGACAGAGAGAGAGAAAGGGGAGAACACAGCTAATATCAAAACACAGCGCCGGGGCGGCGCCGGCCGCGCGGCTGGCGCTCGTTGTATGTATCGTAATCACAGACGGCCGCGCGCGACTAGAGCTCTACTACCAGCCGCCAGCCGTCCGCCAGTCTCCCCGGCACGACATAAACCGGTAGGTATATGCATACCATGTACACACCTTACGGACACTACCGAAAACCGACGACAATGCGACCAACGCAGGACAATAACAACAGCATCGCGCACCGCTCCCGCTCTTTCGCGCGCATTCACACACTCGACCGCCGGGGCAACCACACTGGTACGTCATCTAAAGTGTGTGTATAACACTGCGTCTTTACTGCTGCACTTAAGTACAAATACGGGCGATGTATGTACTAAATCAATACCGACTGTAAGTACTCGTACATGATGAAAGGAGTTCAGCCAGCAACATAGGAGTGGCTTACTATTCGTGTTTCAGAAATGATTAAGAACCGTAAGGAACTCACTCAAACCGATGGTGGTCAGACCTCACCAAAGAAACTAACCCTCTTGAGCATTTAAATGGAATTACCCTCGTAAACCGCACCCCACTAAAGACTCGAGAAGGGTACACATGAGGTCTTTCTGGCCCTCCGATGGACTGAGAGGCTCTTCCTCTGCTGCCCGTTGGAATGGGCGGCAGCGCACTCCGAAATCACGGACGGGTTGATGTTCTAACCCCACAAACCACAAGGTAGAAAACTCAGCGGTTTGTACTATTGCTTCTCAATACTAATTTGGAAGACACTGATGGCCAGCAGCCGACTCCGAAATTCCGCTAGATGTCGCTAAAGCTCGCTAATGATCGCTGAAGCCCGCCCCGATACCGGCAAGTGCACTGATGCGAGCAGCAACGGCACAAAAGCTGGGCAGAAAGAGCTCAAGGCGAGTGTGAAAAGACAGAGAGACACAGATGCACCAAGAGTGAGTTAGTGACAGCAATATTGCTGGGCTACTTTTACCAAAATAACTGTGTATAAAATTGGAATCGTCAGGCACCCGATGGCGCTAAGCTAACTGGCTAACCCGTGTCTAAATTTTGCCGGGCTAGAGAGCTAGAAAGGCTAAACTATTTTCGAGTACAAAATTGAAGGACATTTTGGTGCCCAATGGTGCTGACGAAGTCACAGCTGGAGATAAATAATAATAAATAAATTCCGAAATAGCTTGCCGTTTTGGATATCGCAGCAGACTCATAACCCCGGGAGACTGATAGCTTTTTGAGTTACGCCGTTTCCAAAGTGTTTGCTGCAATATGAGAGCGGCCAACAGCGCAAATTCACTGAGAGAGACCAACTCACAGAGAGAGAAAGACTCTCCTAAGAGCGTAGAACCGAGCTCCCGCACGGCCAGCGTGCCCGTGGTACCTCCCGAGTGACCCAGCGCGAAATAGCCTCACAGGTAAGGGTAGAACACTTCAAAATAACGAGATTCAAGCTAGTGTCGTATAACACAGATATACAACAGCACGAAGACATGCACGTCTTTGTTCATTATTACTGCTGTTATTGCTACACGTTCGGACCGTGCCGGCCAGCGCCGAGACGGCGGACAGCGAGTATATTACACGGCGCGCGCGCGACTTGACGCGCGCGATCGCACCGCAGCGACCGCACTACAGGCGCCTACAGGCCGACCGGGATCTGGTAGAACTGCTCGAGCCCGAGGCCGGCGAAGTTGGGCATGGCGTGCTGCGCCATGGGGCCCGGCGCCGTCAGGCCGCCCATGAACAGCTTCTTGCAGGTGGCCAGGTCGAAGCCGTGCAGCTGGCCGGCGTTCAGGCCGAGATGGGCGAGCGAGTGCGCTCCCAGCGAGTGAGCGCCCATCAGCGGCGCGCTGGGCATCGCGGTGGGCGCGGCGCTAGCCACACAGGCGGCCACCGAGCTCGGCACCGAGTAGGGGCTGTAGCGGTAGGTGGCGAGCGACGGCAGGCCGGGAGAGACCAGCAACAACTCACCGTAGCCGCCGCGTGCCGCTGCCCGGCCGCGCGCCAGCGTCTGCGGCAGCATCACCTCCTTCGGCTGCGCCTTCTTACACTCCACCTGGAACAGAGAGGCGGCGAGCGTGGCCGGGGCGTCAGGGGGCGGGCCGGCGGCGCCGGGCAGCCCGCGGGAGATATTCGGCTCCCGCTGAGAGCCTGAGAGGGTGCCATCTCGTCAACATGCTAATATTAGGATATCATTTTGATTTATCAAATTATATTAGCCAGAAATATGCGTCAATGCCAGTGCTATATTTGTACGGTGTTTTATGTCTAACTCGTCACATCTATAGGTATAAAGTTATGCATTTGCCCTGCACGGCTAAAGCTATGCATCCTCTCAGAGAAGTTGCACAGCTTTGGAACAGAGCTGTCATCAAACTTCGCCGTGACGCGACGACTCCGCCGGAGTCCGTGACCCGAGGCAACCCATCGGCGCGCCGCTCACCGAAAGCCATTCGCGCTGATTCGCAAACACAACGCACATAAATTTGACGGCAAACTATTTTCGATGGCGAGACGTTCAAAAGCCGAGCCGATTCATTCTGGACTAAGCCGTCGGCCGACTGGCGTCTGGATGCTAAATTTATTCGTCGGCCGCTGCCGTGTCAGCAGAATGAACAGATGGTATCGACGGGGATCGACGGCGCCGAGCCGGCCCGGTCGGCGGTCTATACACTTGCGCGACAGAGCCGATTCAGGGCGGGTTTGAATTATTCTCAGTGGCCGCAGCAGCTCGTTCCACGGCCTGATTGTGAGTCCGAATGACGAAACGTACAGGCTCTGAGCGCAATGGACGGGATCTAGATCGCGCTCTCTCTCTATATATCGATGCTTTATTTATTTTAAAATAAAGTAATTCATACAAATAAATGCACTACTGGCTTGCATTGGAGCGGTCGATCATGATTTCTCCCGCCATTCTACTGGACTGTTTTGCCGGGTCCTGTTACCTTCCCAACGTTTTCAACAAACTCAGATGTCGACACATTTTTGTCCTCTTCTCGCTATAGAGCAAAGCCGCCGACGAAAACGAAAGAAAGCGGCCGGCCGGCGCTGACAAAGGCGAAGAGTGCCTGGTTAGCTTTTGATGATGGCACAAATGGCCGAACACAGCGGCCCATCGGCTGATTTCAAGCAGCAGTTTTACAAGCAGCCAAGAAGAAGTTCCATTGAACTGGGCTGGAACAACTGAGCGGTTCAGCAGTTCCCAGAATTCGGTTAGGACATAAAACGCTCTGTAAATCCACCGAGGCTCGGCAATCAAGTCCGTGATCAGCGATAGCTCGGCAAAAATATAAAAATGAGACAATTTATGAGCAAACGTTTCGACAGGGACGTTCCCGGCGGTTTTCGCTGATGTTAAAAGTATGATTTTATTTCATTCGTTCATTATTTGCACCCCAGCGCCGCTGCTCTCGGCCTTTTTAATCGTTCATAACAGTTGATGGTTTTCCCATTCGCGAAATGACGCCGTTATTCTCAAACGTTATCTGGCTGGTCTTAGAGTATTACGTGGTGATGATGAGTTTTTACCTGCTGCAATATCTGTTCTGACAGTGACTCTCAAAACAACCTGCTTTATAACGGTCAACATCAACAGCAGGGGGCTTTACTCAGTCAAAAATATTTATACTGGATACCTCCGCCATCTCTTGTGACGGACGCATATGAATACGTTATGTCCACTGCACTATCAAAATTGTATCCTGCTTTGTCCACAATTGAAAAGGAAATACATATTTCCAGCAAATTTTGGAGACTCAATTGCATATCTTCACCAGAATAAAACATCACGCTTGTGCGATTGTAAAATGCTTATGTTCGTGCCTGTCTTCAATACACAATTTGTTTTTGCGTACAATCGGAAGCAACTCATTGATAATATGCACATAAACACCATGAGTTCTCCACTGCTCCTTGAACACTCACCATCTTGTTATTGATCTCGTGGAAGTGAATCTCGCACACCTTATCCACCACGTCCTCGTTTTCGAACGTGACGAATCCGAATCCTGTGGGCAGACGGAGGGAGTAGGGTCAGCTCCTTCCCGAGGCGGCCATTATGGCGCAGTGGCGGCGCGCCATCAATGACAAACTCGCCGCGGCGCGGCACCCCATAAGAGTGCCAGCCTGGGACAGATCGACACTTACAGAAGCATGTAAATCTTCTGCCGACGACGGTATAACTATGATCTGGCGGCGGCGGGCGGTGGACGAGTTTGGCCCGAGTCCGCCGCCGACCGGGCCCGAGCCTTTATTATCATTGCAGGCGACTGCTGTAGGCACATGTGGATCCATTCCACGCCGACGGCCCGCCCGGGGACGATTGTTCTGTGCAAATAGTTCAGCGAAATGTCGCCGCCAGATTCGGGCCAAATTGACCGAGAACGGTAGCTAACGGATGGAATTAAATGATGGCCGCGGCCACGCCGGATTCGGAAACATTCCCAGCGCGCCGCTTATGCCACCACAGCTTCGCGCCGGGAATGTCTCTCTTACCGCCGGCGGTTCGTGTTAATGTGCGCGGGTGTGGGTGTCGGAATAGTGGTACGCGTTAATGTGTGCGGATGTGGTTGTCAGAATGGGGATTGTTGATGCAGGATGAAAGTCGGAGGTGGGTAGTGGAACGTCAAGCTGTCACGTCAGGCGAGTAAGAACATCCGAGTGAGTCCACATTGCAGAAGTAAGATAAGTAAAACGGCAGAGAAACTACATGTGTCGAGCTACATATAAGACATGGATATATGACATTCCAAAATATTAAAATCGTTCATCTTGAGCTCAGACATATAAAGTTAGAGCTTGAACTAAGGAAGAGAAAAAGAGAAGGTCCGGAGGAAGAGAGAGGGACGGACAGCTGATGGACGTCCCGAGCGCGAACAAGGGGCAGAGCAGGGAGCCAACTGAGATAGAGGTAGAGGAGAGAGAGAGAGAGAATAGAGCAGCCATATTGATCGGCCTGGGAGTATTGCCCACACATCCAGGGAGTATTGCCCACCCATCCCGACCGACTGCTGACTACGCAAAACAGCGCACCGACAGCTGACACACCGACATGGCAGAACACACGGAAACCCGGACACACACGGACACACACGGACACACACGGACACACGGAAACACGGACACACGGAAACACGGACACACGGACACACATACACACGTACACAAGGACACACACGGAAACACACGGACACACACGGACACACACGGACACACACGGACACACACGGACACACACACACACACACACGGATCGAGTCCATATGATCCGCACGCCCTGGTCTATCCCGACAAACATGAACCACTCGGTGGTGAGTAGTGCCGCTCAGACTGCCTTAAGCCTGTTGGCACAGAGCTGTGGACAAACGGCACAGAGCTGTGGACAAACGGCACAGAGCTGTGGACCAACAGCGCTGGGGCGTCAGAAGTGGTCGTCAAAAGCACAGAAGCCCGGCTCATAGGTCGGTTTTAGAGGTGTGGCCCGCTGGTCGGGAGGCTTGAGATCTATAGTGTTTGCCACCGTCATGCTCGCTCAATTGAGGCGGATCAGGGTCGGGCAAATGTTTGGGCATGACTGGACGGGAGCTCATGGTCAGCATGATACTGATGTCATGGCCTGGAGATTGGGTGTTCCGTGCCAGCCTGATATGCTAGATTCCTGTGGCAGCCATGGGTGCAGAAGCATTTTCAAAGTTGGTGTGGATTGTCATCGATGACATGTTGTGTTTCCTTTTGACTTTCTGAATGTCGTCTACTCTTGTTTAAAATGGTACAAAAATGATATTCGCGAATATTGATCAGCGTTGCCCGCTGCCATCTTCCCCTGGCGCAGTAAACAACGCGTGCCGGCCGGGGCAGCCCAGTCAGCCGACGGGCCCCGTTCCTGACGTCACGGCAGGGGCTTCATTACTGCCTTTCCCCTGCGTCCCTCTCTTCTTCTCCCTTTCCTCTCCCCCTGCCACCCCCCCCCCCCTGCACCCCCCACCCCTGCATCAGACCGGCATTCAATCAGCGCCGCCACCGGCACGGATCTTCCGGTGATCGGGGGGGGGAAGCGGGCCACCGCGCGCCGGGATGGCAGATGTTTCCCCATCACCAGCAGGCACTCTCGGCACAGAGCTCCGCGGAGGCTAGGCGAATGTGTGCTGCCACGTCTCTGGGGGATGGTGTGAGATGGAGGGAAAGAAGAAAACGGCTACTGTGAAGTGTGCGGAGCATCTTGTGTGCATGGTGTGTTAGTGTGTCATATTGCAGGCTGTGTGTTGTGCCATGTTCGTTGTTTGTTGTAAGCTTAGCATCAGCCTGTCACTTGCGGTGTATGATATCCCTCCCATGTTGACCAAAGATGCAACAATTTATAACGTGTTTCAAAACTAGTATATATTTAGCACCTACTCGTAATTATGGCCCTGCACGTTTATTTGAGCTGAGAAGTGGTTCGAGACATGTATTTCCGCCACAGGCAATTAAACAGCCGATTAAGAACTTTAACTGTGAATTTACATCACACTATCACATATAATTACTCACATTTCCACACATAATGATGCTTTCGAGTCATTTTCGCTGGTGAACAATTTGCAACAGACACAGAACTAGCGTATTTATGTCGTATTGCCACACGATGGCCTAGTATCACACATAAGTGTTATCAAATACAATATCATTCGATTCCATGCTAAATTAAATGGCTCACAAAGGGATCTGGATAAGTAACGAGGACTACATATTTGAAAGTACAAAATAACATTCCCTATTGTTGTTTATGGTATATGAAGCTGAGTGACCAAATGCTGGTTGAGTTAAACGAAGAAAACTTCAAAAGAATATACCATTTGACCAAGACAGAAATTGTGGTATAGTGTAGTGCAAATGTTCTGTCCACTTCATCGACACCACTCGATGTCGATGCGCCCGGCGAATAAATCCTTCGTGAAAATGGCAAGTAGCAGTCTTTTCAATGCACTAGTCGAGTAAGCCCTCCATTTCTCTGGGGCGATGTTTGTTTTCGTTTGGCGGAGGCTAGCTTTGAAAGTATTCTGAAAAAGCCTTGCTTAAGCGCACCCGTTTAATTCAATGTCAACATTGTCCAACGGTGCTGTCTGTGGGTGCTGCGCGCAGTGAAATCTATTTTAACTATTTATGCCCTCGCCCCTGATACCGGGGGCGAGGGCTATAGTAATTGCATTGGATTCCACTGCGTGCAGCACCGACAGACAGAGACAGAGACAGAGACAGACAAGAGACAGAGACAGAGACAGAGACAGAGACAGAGACAGAGACAGAGACAGAGACAGAGACAGAGACAGAGACAGCTCGGCAGTGTCGATGAAGTGGACAGAGCATTTGCACTACACTGTGCGTACTTTGAGTAGATATTGCACATACTATTTCGTAATTGCTGTTACTCTCCCTGCGTGCGCCACCTCAGATCTAGGCAAGCGCTAACGTTGTTCGATCGTGCCAATCCCGCGACAAAAACAGACCATTAAATCCTCACGCTGCACCTGGCACGTCCAAAATACATCAGTCAAAGGACACTGCACCGGTCATCCGCGAGGTACGAGTGGCCACTGGCCGGCCACTCACAAGAGCTCCGAGACTCCAAAGCGTCAGAGCCGGCCGATCGTATTGGCCACGCGTAAGGGTGGGTCTTTGTAGGTGACGTTAGGTCAGGGTGGGTTGCACTAGATTGGGTCGGGTCAGGGCAAGCCCAGGCAGGCTAGTGCGAGTTAGAAAACACCAGGGAAGTCAGTGCCACGGGGAGACATTCAGGCACGGTCACTGAAGTCTGGTGAGGCTGGACAGTGGACATGATCACGTGATATTGGGTGACGTTAGATTGTTAGATTCAGGGTCAGTTGCGACTATGGCCTGTTCCAGTCGCGCCTCTTTTCTCCACTAAGCTGCTCCAACTGCAACTGCTCTGTGTCAAAGAATACGACTGGACCAAGTGGGAGCAGCTTTGAGGAGGTTAGAAGTGCGACTGGAACAGGCCCTATGGCTCAGGTCAGACCGTGTCAGCTGTGTGAAGTGCAGCACGTCGGCTAGGTCGGGGGGCTGCCTGGTGACCCGTCAGCTCCCCTACTGAGCAGGTCGGACCACAGACGCCCGTATGCAGCTCGTCTGCCACGCCCGGTATTGGCGGCGCCGGCGCGGGGCCCGCCCTTAATAGCCGAGACGTGACGGCGAGAATGCACCGGATTGAATGCCGCGCCACGATCACCGCCGGCCGCGCCACAATCGCCCCAGCCGCGCTCCGATCCAGCCACGGCACGCGCTGCATCCCAATACCGCCTCTTTTTATCCGGATCCGCCGAGGTCCATCCAACCCAATTAAGCTCTGCATTGGCGGCATTGCTCAGCGCTGGCAAAATACCAGACTTGGGTGGATGCAATGTAATGTTTTTTCTTCGTTTTTGAAAAACAGCTGCAATGAACGGAATTTAAGACATGCGCCGGCGCTTAGACCGTGTGTCAAAATAAGTAATTGGGCAGTGTATCATGTACCAATGAATGGTTAATATCAATTGTATTTCCAATTCCGACAGAACAATGACGTTTCAAAACAAACAGCAAGCTTCAAAGAAGCACTCAATATACACAGCGTCTGGCAATAAATTTAGCGCCGTCTTAATTACAAGCGTCCATTTATCAACGTCTCGTTCGATTATCCTCCCCTGGCCGGATACAGAACCGGGGCACGCCTGAGAGATCTCGGCCGTGACGCTCGAGAGCTCGAGAAGGCCTCTGACTCGCGGCGCGATGACGCGACAACAACGCTCGGTGATCGCGTGGGGCAGCGTCGCCCTACGCCGCGAATTCCAGGCGTTCCGTTGGGCGCCGCGCGCGCGTCTGGTGGTGCGGCTTAGCGATCTGCCGTCTCTGCTCATCACGAGGCGAGCCCATAGGCGGATCCAGAAAGGGTGATTTTGTCAGTTTGGGGGGCCAAATCCCCAAAAGTATCGCACAATTATGAAAACTCATCGGATTTCGCTTGCTTATGCATCAGTAACTGATTTAAAACAATCTTTCTTTAGTAAAAGTTGCTTAGTTTTACGATAATCCCAAGACACGTGTCAAATTTGCACCGATTTTGGGTGTTTTTTGGGGGGGGCATGGCCCCGTGACCCCCTCTTGATCCGCCCATGGGCGAGCCTGGGCGAGCAGCAGCAGCAGCAGCAGCAGCAGCAGAAGCGGACACTGGGAGGCACTTTAGTTTATTTATGTTCAGATAGCACTGCGGACGTGCGGCCTGATCGGTTCGTGGGGCGGAGGCGGAGGGGGGAGGGGTGGCAGGTGGGTGCAGAGGCCCCCCCAACACGTGTAACACCTGCTCTTGTTTCCGTCGCCACTCCCGCCGCAACCTTCACCGCTGGCGATTTGCTGGAGAATCGTGATACGAAGGTGCTACGACGCTGGGCTGCGCAGTGCGCGTTCCTCGTAGTAGCATTACGTCTGGCGCAACTTGCCAGCACATGCGCGGTCTGCTGTTGTGTTCGGAGCCCTCCGCTCCAGAAGACAGGCGAGCCACGCTCCAATCACGCGCGTCCGTCAGTGCCATCGGTCGCCTCCGACGCCGGAGCGAATTCAAACCGGCGCCGGCAGTGTTTGCTGAGAAAATAGCCGAGTGTAGGAGACGGGCGTTGAACCAACGCGGCCTGTCGCGCGCGTCCGACGACCCAGACCCATAGCAAATGGAAGTGCTTCGGAAACCAAACAGAGCCGGGAAATTAGCAACACTCACGAGTCACGACCCGCGAATGTATGAACCCGCTAACGCGCGCTGCCGCGAATGTGTGTACCCGCTAGCGCGCGCTGCCGCGCCGGGCCGGGCGTGAGCTGGTGTTATGTTCGTGTGGCTGTCCCTGGGCCGTGCAGTCACGTGTTCTGCGGCACAGCATACCAGTACAGGCAAACGTGGCCGAGCGGTCGGGCGGCCGGGCGCCGCACGCCACGAACACGGAAACCGGCAAGGCGCCGGAACAACGGTGATCTAGGGAAATCCTTTGGGTGAGCTTCGAGACTAGGATGCGCGCGGGAGTTCGCACGAGGGATAGTTTCACTATATAGCATTATTTTGGCTACTGTAATAACATTCCTTTGGGCTTTGGCTCTGCTACAAACGATAAGAAAGTACACTGACGAAACTTCATCAAAACGACTGCAAAGATTGTTACGGATTAATACCACAAGGTGTCACGCCTTTCAAAAGAAACTGTAAACTTCTTACAAATTCTATCCGCGGAGAGTTAAGTTGTTTGGTGGCGCCGGTTTGAGCACGATGATTTCGACACACGGTTTAGAGCCGATACAATATTGAGCTGGGAATGGACGGCTGGAAATTGAATGCCAACTCTCCCCGAAGGAAATGGTCTTTCAAACACCTATTCCAGTTTATCGCCGGAGTCCAGTCGGTATTAGATTCGGTCAAATTTAGATCGAACCGCACCCGGAATTGGAAAGAGCTGAACTCATCAAAACCGCTATAAAGCAGCTACCGACTGTAATTCGCGCTGCAGCCGCGCGAATCTCGCTCCTTTCACGGGGATACAGCGCCACTTCAGGCCTCCTTCTTTCTGCAATGTGTCCTGGGCGGAGTATCAAGCCTCCGAGTTTCAGCGTGACAGCGGAACGGCTGAGTATAACGCCATAAAACTTCCGCGGAGTTTATATAATTAACGAGGTTTGTTCAGCTGATGGCGGTCAAATGGGTGACCCACGCAGCACATTCTTAACATCATCACCCGGCCTTTGGCGAAATGAACTCTCAGAATTTCTGATTGTAAAAAGTTGAGCGATATTAAGAGGCGAATGGAGCAATGACTATGTAACGGCACGGGTGTCTTTTGTTACAAAGTTAATTGACTCGCAAGGCAAAATGAATCTGAAATTTGACGCTACACCTGTGCGAGCCAGGCAACAGTAGAATTAGACAATCGGACGAAAAATGAATAGTTCTGAGTGATTTAATTAATTCGAAATGTTGTTGTCAATATAGTTACTAGGTGTAAAACGCTTATACTTCATGCTGCTAAAATACAATACTCGTTTCGAAAGGCAGAACATTAGAAGCTTACCTCGATGTCTGTTGGTCTGCTTGTCGAACATCAGCATGGCATCCTCTATCTGAAAACACGAAAACGACAACAGTCAATACACGACATACAATCTCTATCTTGAGGACAATGAGCACTAGTAGAGAAGAATGTATAACGACAAGAGTGACATGATATATCACTATGAGTGCTGGATGCTGCTCTATTACACAATACATAATCAAACTTAACTATCCATTTAACTGCACATAACTTGACAAATGGAAATTGCTTCTAAAAATAGCACTGCCATATTGAACTATCTCCAGGGAGCAGATATGCAGTCCAATATGTCGAAGAGTGTCTCTCGGGGCTGCCTTTCAAGAGCCGTATCACTATGCAAACGTCGCTATCGGGCACCGTGTCTTTTGGGATATATCAGTGAGAGGCGCAATACCTCCGCTCCGCGCAGAGCAGCCACTTTCGTTATCCGTGGAGAAGATAAGCTCGTCCAAAAAGGAAGCGGGAAAATGAAAGGAAATTAAACATGGTAAAGGCCACGCCAGAGAAAATCAAATGTGCCACGTTGGAAAGGTTGCGCAGACGAGCGCGTGGCTCCCATACCCATAGAGCTTCGTAGAGCTCGGTTGTGAAACTCTGGGACTCGTGATGGCGAAGACAAGTCATTGACATTAATTATTTATGTAAAGATCTCGGTGATTTATGAATGCAGTTAATCAAGGTGCCCTCGTCATACAAGAAGCCTTCATTACTGGTAAAATTAATATGAAATATGTCACGAATAAATCACACTACACTGAACACGTACACATTTGCGCGAACACGAAGACACGCCCACACACTCGCAAGTACGCACGCGCACACACGCAGCTTTATAAGTCGAAATCCGAAGGAGTTAATCAGGTTCGCCAGCACATTGACCTCAGTTGGTAAATTTGTCGATGTGACATTATATATCGATGACTTTCAAGAATATACAGTTCTCTGACGATATTGTTGAAAGCCCACGTCAAGCGTTTTGTGTTATTAGGTCCAAAAGTCGGCGAAACATCCTGTAATCGGTCCCACACTAATCAGGAATCAGGATGACCAGCTGCGGACCTCGGAGTGGTGCAAAGCCATCAAACACTGCAGGTATGCTCATTACAGCCCTATTAAAATTGATCCATAGCAAATAGGTCGCTATTATACCTACAAAGAGCATCCCTCATGGATTACCCCCTTACGCAAACTCCCGCAGCGAAATGCATGCCAAAGCGCCATTGGGCCATTAGGGTTATTGAGCGACTCGTGCGCTTCTGTGACAATCTTGCATGTTTGAAAGCGCTGCAAAGTGTCGGATCAATATGGGATTTTCATGTCAATGAAGATGTGCATGTCGGCTAGCATGAAACATGATATATGGCCGCGTGTTCTGAGGAAAATCATTACCAACTTACGATTCATTGAGCCCGAGAGGTTCCGTCAATTTCAGCCAACTTTCCATAAACCGCACTATCTATCATGATAGCAAGCAATTTGTATTCACTAAGCATGACTTTTCCATAATTACGTAGAATTCAATAAGGATCTGACCGATGCATAATATATGGGGCATTTTTGATGGACAGGGTTTTAATTCACTGCAGCATAATAGCGCTAGTGTAGTTGCGTAAATTATATGAAGTTTTTTTTATTAATAGCCATGACGGTTAAATAAATGCATGTTATTTCAAAGTTTGTCAAAATTGTAAATCTCAATGATTGCTGTAAATATAAAAGCGTTATTTATATATTTACACAGATCGACCGGCATTTCTACCATGATAATATTATTTCTTAACCCTACATCAGTAAGAAACGAGGTCCCAAATCCTCAATGACGCAAGACACAGTGTGGCAGATAACATATAATTAGTTCTGTTTAAATCATCAAGATAGCGAAGCCTTCTCAAGGGCTCAGTGACCGACAATGTGTAATAATTCATCAGCTTTGTGGCACAGGAACCCAATGACTTCCCACATACTTTGAAACTCGGCAACAGAGGATCAGCACCAGAAGTTAGAACTTAAGACCTTCATTATCAGTTGTTATTAAAACAGCTATGTAGCAGACACCCTACGCCACAACTCTGCCATATTGATTCCGCGTGATATCACAGCAGCATTGCAAACTGCATCTAAGCCACCAGCAATGGCTGCGACGCCGGGGGTCGCGCGACTTAACCCGTTTACACCCTGGCCAGATCATCTCCCGTCTGCCTATCTCGGTTTCTCGACTCCATAAAGGCGGCACCCGGCGTGGCTACATGTCATGGCCAACGACGTGAAAGCATCCGTCTTAGATTACATGTCTCGTCAAAGCAAATGCCGGGAGGAAATAAATAGCAGCAGCCGACCGACCGACCAGCTCTGGGCCTGCTTTATAGCCCATCAGACGCTGAAAATCACCGGAATGAGCCGTGGGTCGGCCGGTCGGGGGGCACACAGCTGCAGATGTCTCGTGCTGGGACAGCTCGGATGGTCGACAGACAAAGCTCGGCTGGACGGCCGGCTGAGGAACGCTGGCAGCTGAATTGGCAGCTGGGACTGCTCGTGGTCGCCCCGGCAGCGGTCAGGCAGCGACGTAAGTTAGTGCACTCAGTGGTATTAGACGTGGATGAGGGTTTATACTTCTGAACGAGAGGAGAAGGAATGTCATAGCAGTTGTCCGTTCCGACAGTCATTCACTCGCTCTCGAATCGATGATATAACGGGTAAAGTATATGCATATCAATATACAATTTAGGCTCAGATCAGTGGACAGAATCGCATATTCCACCACTTAAGTTAACGGCTGCTAAATGTTCTTAATTTTGCGTTCATTAACAGTCCACGTTTTGTTTCTTGAACGTCTTTTTAAACGACAGACGACATGTCACTTGTCTTTAGAAACAAACAATGACAGTCAACACCTAAGAAGATCAAGCGGGCTCTAGGTTATTAACTGGATAAGGACAACACCAATTTCCGCACACCACACAAATCATTTAGTGATCAGCGCATCTGCCTGTCCAAAAATACCACGGACATGAGTATCCAATCAAAAGATAAGCCCTGGAAGGCGTCATCTTGGAAGAGGCACCAACAAAAACCTCCACAACCAGTGACAAAAAACCGCCACTACCCGCTCCGTACTCACCCGTCCGAACTGCTCAAAATAGTTTTTGACGTCTTCCAGCGTGCTGGGCGCAGACAGGCCGCCCACGAAAATCTTCTTTGTTCGGGTGACCATCTGCCGACAGACAGACACACATCATCAGATCGAGTTCCCGGCTCGGGGCGGGGCGGGGGCGGCTCGGGGCGGGGGCGGGGGCGGGGGCTGGGGCGGGGGCGGGGGCGGACCAGGGCTAAACGGTGCAGCTGAGCCGTGGACGGTGCGGTCACACCATGCACCCGGCAAAAACGGCTGGATAACGGCGCGATTAGCCGCTCGGGGCGAACAGGCTGTCAAAACACGGGTCTGCCCAGACAGCTGGCGGGTGTGATATGCGCGACGGCGCAGAAGCAAAGCATGGCTATCACACGTGGATGGAGGAGGATGGTGAGCGCTCACCGGTCACGGAAGGTCAATCGCGGCCACGGAAGGTCAATCACGGATCACGGAAGGACAATCACAAGTCACAAAAAGCAGGTCACGGAAGGTCAATCATGGATCACGAAAGGACAATTACAGCTCGCGGATGATCAATCACGGATCACCAAAGACCGGTCATGAAAGACAGGTCACAGGTCACACACGGCTTATCTCCGATGTCAGGAGTGTCAGCACGACTGGCGTGATTTGTCATGCACGGGGCGCTCGAGCGTACCGGTCGATTCATGTCGAGCGTGAGTCTGGCATCGGCACAAACCCATGCCATCGCCGCAATCTCGCATTCACTGGTCTTCCCATAGCACAACTAAACTATCCCTCCCCAACACCATTGTGGTCCGTTGCCATTTATTGGTCCTCCCCCACTTTAACACAAACAATGACCTAACCAAAAAGTCCCTCCCGGTGTCCTGTTGTCTTCTGTTAATTCCTCCCTGTGTCCTGTTGTCTTTTGCTGGTTTCCTCGTCCGTGGCAGACCTGCGGCGGGCAGGCGACACGGCCCCGTGTGTACCTGTCGCGGCGGGCTCCACTCACCGCGCCAGTCCGCCCCTCACCGCCGCCAACAAAGCCACTCGGCGCACCGGCGTAAAAGCAGCACCGATATCGAAATCAATCGGCGCAGCTGCGGCACGGCGACACCAGGAAAACGGAGACGTGGCAGAGCGGCGCGGCGCTGGACTGCTGGGCGACAGGCGACAGCGTTTCGTACACTTCAGAGACAAACTCAGAGAGCCAGGGAGAGAGAGAGATGAAATTGTCTGCTAGCTATCCAGCTAGCCGGAAGTATAGGTGCCTGCAGTGGACACAACACACATCGTTAGAACCGACTCGTCCACAATCGGAGGTCCGGTTAATCGTTCCGTTTTTACGGCCCTCGTCGCGGCACGAACTGCCGGAACGAGCGGAAGAGGTGCTTGGCACGATCGGACCCCGGGAGACCGGGGGGGGGGGCGCGGGAGGGCACAAGCGCGACCGGTGCTGAGCACGATCACTGGAACACGCCCGGGCCACGCGTGTTCTACCATGTTCCTTCTTGTTCCCTTACAGCCTGCTGGAACCAGCAGCTCACAAAGACGCAAGCTAATTCCAACGAGCTTATGAGAGAATGAACCTGCAGAGCGTAATCTTCATATATTATGGCCGAGATGGGTCTTTAGAGCGCGGTGTAACGACCGGCCTGAATTGCGCATTCAGTGCGAAACAGTGCAATTTTCGTCCGGCGCTGGAGCCTGGGTGGGCACATACACACAGAAAGGATTATCTGTTACGAGGAAAAATGAGTTAAATTCGGACACACTGATGGCCCTTGGGTATCATTCGCTATGGATTTCCATCACATGCTTAAAGACAAAGCATCCCATCGTGACTTTCAAAGCTGTGGTCAGCTCCCAGGCCCTTCCGAGACCTAGAGTGACCTTGGATGACCTTCGCGGTCGGACAGGGCGGGCGGAGAGACATGCTTATCACGCTCCGCTGCCCGGACCGGACTCCAACTGACGCGTCGGCACTTCTTCAGTTCGCGCTGCACCGCGGCGAGTTGCTGCTCATTCTACAGGCTGACTTGCAATACCGCCCTCCGCCGCCGAGTCTCCGGTGCTTTCCCTGCGGTGCGGTCTGCAGTGCGGTTCAGTGCGGCAGCTCTAGTTAGTGCTGCCACGAGAGACAGAGGCTGTCGGGCCGCGACCCAGAGGCTGCCGGACCGCGACCAGCCCGTCCCACCATCCGACCGGTCGGGGCCGCAGCCTGACCGACTGCGCCCGACCGCGCCCGAGCTCGGCACGACCGCGCCCGACCGTGGCACGACCGGTCACGCGGCGTGCGCCCAGGTGGCGGGTCACGACGCGCGCGCGCCGGTCACGCCGCTGCTGCGCCACGTTTGCCGCCGGCGGCGCCCAGACAATGTGCGCGCTTTGAGCACCCGTCAACGGCCGTCCGCCCCCGCTAACCGCCGCACTCGGTGCTCGTGAAGCATCGGTGGGCTCGGTGGCCTCGGTTCCTGGTGTGCCGCTCGAGGCGCGCAGAGCCTCGCCCGCCTCGGTGCCGCTCTCAGGAACTGTATTCACCATTGGGAGGTGGTTCGGGGATGGTGTGTGTCCGTTAACGACGTTGTGCCGGCACACAATGTGGCTGTGCGCACGACCTCCGTCATTGTCCTTGTCATTGTCGCTGTCGCGGGCTGGTATTGTTTGGGTTCTGCTACGTTCGATTGTTCGCGCACGTGTGAGCAAACACAGTACGCGTAATGAGCACAGCAGTTGAGCACGCTGCAATGAGGGGCACGCTGCTGACATAGGGCCCTCGGCGAAGATCCGTCCGCAACGGTACGTCGGTGGACCCAAAACAATCTAGCGCAAATGTGGATGACATGTGAAGAAAAACAAAACAAACAAGGCCTCTTGAACATAACTTTGCATGAAGCTTCATCCAGCATCCGTCGAAGGTGAAGCATAACCAGAAGCATGCGTCAGGAATCCTGACTCATAATTTTCCAAGAACACACACGTCTCCCATTTCCGAGCCCAAATCAATGGCCCATCGGTCACGGGAAGGGAAGCACCTCGTCCCGTCTGACAGTGTCAGATGGGCCCCTCCCATCCGGGGGGGGGGGGCGCGGCCGCGTTTCGCTTCCCCTGCGTGCCTTTCGCGACCGAACGCCGCGGCCGCCGCCCTAAAGCGTCTCCAGAGATGCCATCAGTGTCCGGGCCTCGTAAGCTAAAATGATGCTCCGGGGCGTGCGTTACCAAACATGCCATTCGCGTTGAGCGGCTATTCGGGCTACGCCGTATAAAACTGCCTGACGGGCTGCTGCGATTGTTGGGTGGAGTGGACAGAGGGGTCGAGGTAGAGACGGCGGGGCGCTGCAGGGTCGAGGGCGAGACCGCGCGACACGGCGCTTCGTGGAGGTGTGGTGAACAGGCAGACCGTGAAATAGACTGGGGTCGGAATTTCCTAGCAATAGATTCGGCCACTCGTGCTGACAGAAGTTTAAACCGCTTTTAGTGAACGAACAACAAAATTGCTTTTCAAACACATTTTCCACTGTGGTCGAGTGTTAATTGAGACGCAACGTTTGCTGAAAGCTGCCAGTATGACAGTAAATGGGGGCGGCGGCACGGTATTTCAATTAGTCATACCAAATGTAATGTCATCATGCCATCGTGTCATCGTGTATATAGTTCGCAGACATATTCAACGCAATCGCTGTATGACAGCTTAGCACTCACAATTTAAGCCATATTGATCGGCTAAACGCTTTGCACGAATTCAACTTCATATCGCATCGCCAATTTCATCGCAAACCACGAGCAACAACGCAGGGCTCGCATAAAGGGGCGTTCGCGTATTGAATTCGCTCGCTCCAACTCAATCCCGTCTGTCATCGATTTAACAGCCGATGGCACCGATGCCGTCCAGACCCGACCGACCAAAACGCTACCAACTGCCCGTTTCGCTCGGAACGCATAGAGGATGGGCGCGTCCAGTTAACGGGCGAGTCCACTCAGACGCGCAGGGGCGTCACCACCGCCCGGAGACCACGGAACTTTCCAGGTCTGGAGTGACGGCACGGGTGTCCGAATCGGGCCCAATCGGCCGTCTTCAGTGCTCGGCGAACAGCTGAGTCTGCATGACATTCAGTTCTGGGTGCTCCCGCACCGCCCGTCTCCGCCCGTCTCCGCCCTAGCTCCGCCCCTCCGCCAGGCTGGCGCGGAGTCAGGACTTCCCCTACTCCAAGTATTTCGAACTTGTGTGAGGCGAATGCCTGTGAAGTTTGCGCAAGGCAACACAGAGGTGGTATTACCTACATAGCAAGCTGAAAGTGCATCAAGATAAATGCATCAAGTATCCTGCGCCAGAGGCAGCATCATTCTTCTTCGTCAGGGTCAGCCGAACGGACTGGAAAAGCTGCTCGCTAACTTGTGCTCTTGTTGACGGTTCATTCGTTCAGCCCACCGCAAAGCTGTCAAAGCTAGTGCGTTCTCCAGACTTCAGCGCGTCTTGCACGGCGTCGGCAATGAAATTAACGTCGGCGTCGAGTGCGGCGATCCGTTCCAGACGCCGTCAAAGGCCGCCACGTCTAGACCCACCAGCTGCCCGTGCTCACTGACGGATCCAGGGTGCCGGTCAAAACAACATGCAGTTGGCCGGCTAAATTAAAAAAAAAAAAACATAGTACACAATATTAAAACCATCGGATTTGTATTCCTTCAATACCAACAACTGGTTTTAAAACGTACTTTCTGGTGCTGAAGTTGGTTTGATTTTCTAACCATCAGGAAGTGTCAGTTTTCGGCCCATTTCGGTCGTGGGGGACCAATAGCCCTTTAGAGCTACTCCTGTCCGTGTGTGATTTGTAGTGGTACAGACTGCGCTCCAAGTCAATGCGCTCTGTGCTCTGCGCACATCCTACATTGCGTCCTCGGCATTGTTCGGGTCGGGTGCCACTATCCGTCATGACAGTGCACAATTGTCCCCCGAGAACAATGGCAAGCCGTCTCACTACCCGCACGCGAATGCGTGCAGCAACTGTATCCCTTGACTATAACGTGTCCCAACCGCAGCTCCGAACTGCCTATCACAACCGCACCCAGCAACAGCTTCCTGTACCTGCATCCCACAGTTCGTAATGCCCGTTGTGGCTCTGCCGCGTCTCTCGCGGGGCCCGCACAGCGCCGCCGTCCGTCACCGTGCCGCGTCTTCCGCCGGCGGCGGCACCGAGCTGCGGTCGCTGCGGCGGCTTTATTTCTCCACCGAATGATAAAATATCCATTTGTCAGAAAAACTGCACAACTTTGCCGCCGAGCACCGGCGATTCGGCCACAATACGAGGCCGCGCCGGCGTCGGACGCACGCCGAGTGAGAGATATGGGCGTGCTGGCGCAGCTCGAGCTCCGAGCTCGCTGACTGATACGGCGTCTGATTGTAAAAACAGCGCGGCTGCGGCGAGACTGCGGCGCACCGCCGCCGCCGCCCGCAGGGAGGGGGGGAGGGAGTGTGCGCGAGGCTTAGACCGAGGGCGCACACCAGGAAATGTTTACCACAGAGTCGAGATTGAGAGGCAGGATTAAAGGAGCTTGGAGTAAGTGGGTTCGGGATTCTGAAGCCGGCAGACTGCCTTGGTCGGGTATAGGGATAGCCGCAGCTGCTGACTACTAACTCGGTGTTTCTTTTCACGCCCGCCTGGCCAGACACGGTGCGTTTCGTTCCTAAATGTCTGGCTGTCTCCATTGCAGTTTGATGAAGCGTCGATGCGCTTCTCCTCGTTTACATCAACACGGCAGCCGCCTGGCGCCGCTGCTATGTACCGCCACTCCAGCAGACGGCTGAGGCGATAACCACAGCTCACATACTACCTATATCTGCTGCCGCTGCATAGTACACGGCAGTGGTAATGAACGCACGGTATGTGAGCCACTGCCAGCATATTGGAACAGAGCAATGCATCGGACGTCACCTATACTGAGCCGCGTAATGCACGATGACAGCGAGCATCGCATTCGCCAATGTCCAATGGTCTTAGGTTATTTTGGGGTTTTCGTTAAAACAATGTTTCTGTTTTCTGTTATATGGTAGTAAACCTAAAACAAGGCTCGACCATTTACTCTATATAAAGCCGATGGACATGTAGTTTGGGCACTGAATTGCCACGCGGGCCGTTACATGTCCCACGGTACATGCCCGAAGTACCAGCGGATGGCGTGTGCTGCAGACGCGGGCGTCGAGCGTGGGTGTCTATGACGTCACTACTGATTGCACTATCCTAACAGCATGGCCAGTCCTCAGGGATGGTGGCCCGAGTGTATCGAACCACCAGGCTACGGCGGGATTAATTTAACCAAGGAGAAATAAAGAGCCGATGGGATAGTTAACCAATGGGTTAATGGGTAGGATCGTTGGTGATCCCCCCCCCACACACACCACCACCACCAAAAAACAGACATCGTTCACTAAAATCAGTTGGACATATAGGTATACTGAGTTCATGTTTTTACTGAACTTTGTGATTTGTGTGTTGTTAAAATTAGCACCGCTGCTAACGCTAATGGACTCATAATTTCTGCTCCACCAAACTGCAATGTTTCACATCATACTAATATGTGAGAGACCCTGTGTCAGGTAACACGCCACGCCGCGGGACATGTCAGGGCCGGAACGTGAAGCCACCTGACAGCTAACCATAGCTCCGCTTCTGACACGGGTCAAACTAACAAGCGCTCACGCCCCACTCCGACTAGCGCCCTCTCATTAACGCCATTAGCGGCGGCGCCCTGTTATTAACGGCGCTACAGACGGTGACGCCGGGCGGCGCGGAGGTCACGTGGCGATGCCGTGCTGTTCGACGGCTGAGATATACAGGGTGATCGCGGAGCTATAACGGTAGAAGGAGGTCGTTCGTAGTCTAACATTAATGTAATGTTTCAACTATGTAAAGACAGCAGATCAAATTAGTTTTTTATGTAGATTGATCATCATATTTCTGATTCGGGACTACGATTTTCTTCACTAAGCATATCAGTGCAAAAACCGACTGTTACAAGATGCAAAAATCGACTGTTACAAGAGGCAAAAAGCGAGACATGGTCTGTCAGAACTGTGTCACTGACAATGTCAGAAGCGACGCCGCCAGAGCCGATACCACCTCCCTGGTCTCGCGCCAGAGCCGATACCTCTTTCCTGGTCTCGCGTCAGAGCCGATACCACCTCCCTGGTCTCGCGTTAGAGCCGAAACCACCTCTCTGGTCTCGCGTCAGAGCCGATACCACCTCCCTGGTCTCGCGTTAGAGCCGAAACCACCTCTCTGTCTCGCTCAAGCCGATACCTCTCCCTAGTCTCGCGGTAGAGCTCGGATACCACCTCTGGTCTCGCGCAGAACCATACCACCTCTGTCTCGCGTCAGGCCGATACCACCTCCTGGTTCGGCTCAGAGCCGATACCTCCTCCCTGGTCTCGCGTCACGAGCCGATACCTCCTCCCTATCTCGCCCGGCCGGGCTCACAAGATCGAGCTCAGACCAGAACCACCTCCTGGTCTCGCGCAAGCCGATACCATCTCCTGGTCTGCGTCAGAGCCGATACCACCTCCCTGGTCTCGCGTCAGAGCCGATACCACCTCCCTGGTCTCGCGCCGGCGCTGGGCGTCACAAAGATCGAGCGAGCGTCGCCGCCACCCCGCTAATACCGCTCCCCATTACAATATAAATACAGGATTCATATGCAAATGGGCCTGACGAATAGCAATGGCAGCGAGAGCGCTATATGCCTGTCCAGGCGGCGTCGACCGGAAAAATGGCTCGTCGCGCATGCGCCGCGGCGCGCCGCGTGCAACGAGCCGAAATGTTCCGCCGTTGACCGTCATTTCTATTCATTACTACACCGAAATGAATAGCGATCGCTGACAGTCAAATTAACATCCATTCATGTAGTAATGTGGAGCAATATTCGAAAGCGGAAGAGACGAGACGATCACCCGCGCCACAACGACGCCCCCTGTTGGTAGAGAGCGCCCAGAGGTGACCCAGGGTCACGGCGCGACCACGGGGCGTCTTCCGAGGGGCGCTCCAGTGGCCCCTGACCTGGTCATCAGGCCTGGAGTGAGGGCGGATCGTGCCCGCGGCACAAGTGAACCGTTCGTGATCTCCACAGCACACAGCATGACACATGAATAGATCGGGCCAGAGAGTGGCATCGAGGCGTAACCAATGGGTAAACGCCCGCCATGAGCGTTCTGCTCGGTCGGCAGAGCGGGTAGGTTAGGATCAAAGGCCTCTTGCAGGGCACCTGCTCACGGGATTGCACCTTGCCCTTGGTGAGTTAACGCGCCGAAACGGCCAGGGCATCCCGTAGACCTACGAGCTAGCTGCAGAATCACCCAGACTTCGGGAATTCCATGGTCGCACAAAAGCAACGCTGGCAAGGCAGTCGAGGAGCACCAAAACATCGTGCAGTTTCACGAAACGATGCAAAATATACGTTAATGGGGCAAAGCAAATGTAACCACTTCCTGCACGATTAAGTAGAAATGCAAATTCATGATGGAAAAGAGCACAACGGAGGCAAAGTGCACCGCAATCTGCTTAGTCTGCGTGTCTCTGTAGCATTATACTCTATCTTCTATTACTGAAAAATTTGCTATTTCGGCGATTAATTCATCGTGGCATGACAATTACAGTCGAGTAGCTGTGAGCGCACCAGGACACAACGATCCAGACTTACGTGCACTCACAGTGGGAACGAGGTCGCGGACCTGGCACTGATCGCCTGCCACAGGTCAGGGGGCAGTCCGGTGCCGGATAACAGTCACGCACCGGAAGAGGTCATGGACCATCGGTCTATGCGCGTCACGCAATGAGCCGTGCCAGTCTACTGATAGTGCTGGCGCCACGACTGCGAGCCACTACCCTGTGGTGTACAGGTCCATCCAGAAGTGTCCAAAGTGTCACCAAAGTAGTCACCGATGTGTCACCAAAGTGTGCACTCAAAGGGTCACCAAGATGCACCAATGTGTCAGCCAAAGTTCACAAAGTTCACAATAGTGTCACCAAAGTGTCACCGAGATGTCACCAAAGTGTCACCAAAGTGTCACCAAAGTGTCACCGAAATGTCACCGAGATGTCACCAAAGTGTCACCAAAGTGTCACCAAAGTGTCACTAAGGTGTCACCAAAGTGTCACCGAAATGTCACCGCAGTATCACCGTGGTGTCACGAGAGCACTCAACATTCCGGTGCACACACACGTGACCCGGACGGCGAGCCGCGGCGGCCGCAATCTTCCCTGACCTTTCAGAGCTCCAGGAAACTCTCCAAGACTTGACTGTCCAGAGGGGTCAATCGCCGACGTTAATGCCTGTAAAGCCACCTTTATTGGAGGCCGTTCTGGGGTGTTGTCCGGTCGCGGGACAGTCGGTCGTCTGGAACGCAGTCACGGCTAAGAGCAGTTGCTTTGGGATTGCCAAAACACTCCCTGACTCTCTCCTAGCACAAGACAACCGTGTTCACCGGGCACGGGTTGCTGTATTTACCAAAACTGAGCAGTGACAGGCCTCTCAACGGCCATCTGGCGGTGAATGTCATCTTCCGGGTCCATGACCCTTACCCGCCGGCGCGGTGCCCTCTTCGTGTACGAACCTCGTGATAATCACGCCACCAACCCATCCGCTGATTTCATTAGGCACGATTCGTAGCAGCGACATTTAAAGATGACACATACACTAGATGCACTTTGCGGTTTCGTTTCAATTTATTGGCACGCAAATCGTACGGCTAATAGGTAATGGTCGCATTTGTAGGATGGCTTGGCGGTTCCCCGCCCGCAACGCACAGCACGCCAGGCTGCAGCTCGCAGGTGCAGAGAGAGAAGAGAGAGAGACCCACGCCGATCCCGGCGAGAGCTGGGCGGCTATCGGTCGCATGCCAACCGCGGATTGTCATAGTCGCACGGGTGACAGCAGCTGGATCGGCTAACCGCAGAGCCGTAACTCTGGTTGTTTTGTCGGTGATGTTTTACGTGGTAATGAGGTGGCTATCACGTGATTGTTACAGATACAAGCCTGTTTGTTGCTAGTTTTGTGCGATTGTCAGCTAGTTTGAACGCCGTTGCCTTATTTTATCACCACCTGATGAAATAATTAATGATTTAGACAATAAATAATGTTCAAGTTAGCTCAAATAAATTAAACCATCATGAAACATTGTCAAAGTTAATGGCACAACGGCATATAACAGTTGCATTTAAAAATTGCACACTTGAAATTGAGAATCGAACTCTGCTGAGCAGACTAGAGTGCAACTCTCCCGAATTCGAGGCACTCAGTGTCAAGCGTTGGGATTGACCAAGCCGCAACACGCAGGCCCCTGGGAGCTGCCCCAGCCACAATCTATCGCCGTCAGTCTCGCCTCGGCAGCACCGAGCTGCCGGAGTCATCGGTATGCCGGAGTCACCGAGCTGCCGGAGTCATCGGTATGCCGGCGCCGTGCCGACGGCACGCGCTGTTTGTACACGGGATAGTCGGATTCGACGGCGCTGCGCCGACGGCACGCGCCCCGCTGTTTGTACAAAGCATAGTCGGACTCGACGCCGCCGCCCAAGCCGCTGGCTCAGTCGACACACACGACGTAACTGCCGCAGCGAACGCAGAGCTGCCGCAGCCAGCACAGCCAGCACAGCTGCACAGCTAACGCAGCTCCGTCAATAGCGGCTGCGGCAGCTCGGACGGAGCGGCCGAGCTGCAGCCGTCAGCGTCGGCATAATCCGGGCCTTCCACGGATATGTACCCGGACGTGGTACTGGGACCACAGACGTTAGCAGCACGATGCCACGGCGAGTCGACAGCACGATGCCAGGCACGCGCTTCAGCCCATAGGAGCTCTTAGCGCTCTCAGAGCGACGCTTCGATGGTCTCTCCGAGCGACGCTTCGGGGGGAGCGGCGGCCACCGAGTGGGCGTCGGAGCTACTCCAGCGTTGTGTCGGACTGAGTGCACGTTGGGCTGTGTTCTGCTGTGTGCTGTCGAAGCTCGCTGAAGTACCGAAGCTGCCTGCTGGGCGTATAGAAGCCATGGTTGGCTGACCCCTGAGTGACAGGTGCATGAGTAATGCAGAAAGAGCAGCGAACCTTGCCAGACACCGGGTACGTGACGACGAAAAGCGGGTGTGTGCAGGCATGAGCACAAAGTCTGCACTAGACACTCGGCTAAATGTGAGTTCAGCACCCAAACAATACGCAAACGTCAGGGCGGTTCCCGTCGGGGGCGGGAGTGGGGGCGGGGGTGGGGGCGGGGGCGGGGGCGGGGCGGCTCCCGTCGACTGCGACGGAAGCCCGGCGCTGACTGACTCCGGCTGGCAAAAACAGTCTTGGGCGCGGGTCGGCGGCGGCGGTGGCGGCGGCGGCGGCGGCCGGCATCACAAACACTGCGCCGTTGGATCGATGCAGGGCGAGTCGGCCGCAGATCGGGCGTCGGTCGTGATTTGATGGCGGCCGCTGGAGAGGCTCGTTACGGAGGTCCGGGGTCGCAGACGAGAGGACGGCCGACGACGTGTCCGGCGCGGCGGCGGGCACCGGGCCGGGTCGGCGGCGGGGCGGTTTAACGGGGGATGCGTAGGTTTCAAGGGGGTGTTACGAACATGGGCGTCGCCACCACTGGGGACACTAGGGACATTTTCCCTAGTAATTTTCAGCCTCCCCTAATATGGTCCCATGTTAAAGTACACGTGCACTTTGATTTGTCCCTAGTAATGTTCAGATCGTGGCTTTGCTCTTGGTTACGAAGGCGTCACGGGGCGTCACAGAGGCATCCGTGGGTGTCACGGAAGCGTTAGAGGCGTCACGGAGCGGTACACGTCGCAGGAGGTTCCGTTGGCCGGGAGTCGTGAAGATGAGAGCAGCCTGCAAGCTCTCCCCCGGGCTTTCCCCAGTGGTCGCTGAGAGGTGCCATCAAACACGGATCAGCTCCTATCGCACCCTGGAGACGCGCCATCGATCCAACACTTATCTTTGCAACAATGTAATGGCGACACCCATTATCTTCAAGTGTCCCGGACTGACACAGCGGCGTAGGTGGCGCCACCGTCGTCCAGGTCATTCGGCCCAGACAGCTGCGGCGCCGTGCTGTGACTAGCTCTCTCTCTATCTCTCTCTCTGCACCAGACAAAGAACGCTGCAGCTTCTAGCCGAGCCCAGAGTCACGACATACCGGCAGCTTGCTTTCCTCCGTCGCGTCTGCCGACCGGCCGGCGGACACTTCACTCTTTCTGGTGGAGGTATTCCGCCCACTAATATTGAGATATTCTGTTCCTAGAGAAGCGCGCTCCGATCTTCCTCGGAGATCTCAATCGCCACCAATGTGCAAGGACTTGAACGTTGCGATCGTCCCCTAACCCGGCAGACTGCGACACTCCCTCCTCGTCTACTATACTTAACGAAAAACGCCAGCTCTCAATCTCCCCAATCTCAATTTCCCCAGCAGAAAAAGACCACACCTTCCGACTCACCCTCGCTGCGGGCGGCCACAGCGCCTGCGGGCATAAATTGCGGCCCCGGGCGCTGATTTGACTGCGCGGTGGAGAGCGCCACGGCCGCCCCGGGAAGGCGGGTAAACAACACAAATCACGGGCTGTGGCCGAGGTCCGATCGGCTGGCCGGCGGATCGATAGCTGGCCGGCCAAACGAAACGGTCTGCGGCCTGTGCTCGGTCTTAATGAGCACAGGCCGCAGAACGTTTCGTTTGGCCGGCCATCGGAAGAGCAAACAGGCCGCCGGCACGAGCGCAGCGGGCGCGGGCGCGGGCGGGGTTGGTTTGGGGGCAGAGGAGTTGAAGGGTGTGCAACCTTGATTAGCATGGTACTCGTGGCGTTGCGTAAAATTGCAGAATAAAGACCGGTGTTAGGAGGCCGTTATTCTAAGCATAATGACGTAGAAGCTGGAAAACCTCCCCTGGCGTCGAAGGATTTAACTACTTCTGTAATTGGTGAAGGCCGTGGTGGCCACTGGCCATACCTATGATTGTCCATACAGATAGACACTGTGCCATGCCCGGCACGTACGGGGAGTAGTTCCTGAATCGGCCGATAGGTGGCCGATGAGCTCTGAACTTCATTGCGGAATGGTGGGCCGCCCGGAGCGATTATAGTCGGGAGGCGTCGCGTGATTTGTGGGCGATTATTGGGACGGGTTCGAAGCGTGTTAGATCGATACGGCAGCCTGGCAGCGACGGGAGCCCTGTTAAAAGAAATAGAATAACAGGAAAAGGTCACCATGCCAACACTCAGCGTTTATTGGATGACTAGGATAACAAACAACTCTGGATAAAGAGCATTCAGGCTTCGAGTAATTGCTTATCTTGCGTATATAATTTGGAAAGAAAAGCCGGCAGCTCAGCATAGGAAGTAGTCTTTTGAATGAAGACGGTTAATCAATCAAAGGAAACGAATCACTACAAAGTGAAAGGGATTCTATCCCATATAGGTAGATGAGAAAATGGCAGGTATGGGATATCCAAGTTTTCATTGTTTTCATAAATGGAGTGTTCTGTTTTCCTACTTTCGTCACCAATGATTTACTTCGATTAAAAACAAAATGTGCTAACATCTATGTCATCCGGATAATGTAATATATTTACGTTATCAGTGGGTACCTATTTCATACCTACAAGAACTCAGCTAGCGTGTGAAAATATATCACTTTATATAACAAATATTTCTTAGTTTCCATAAAATAGGGTGAAGTGAGACGGTGGGGTGAAGTGAAACACGAGTTTTATTTCAATCTCGTCCACTTTTTACCATAATGTGAAGAGAAGGTGAGTAAAACTACTTCCAGGTGATAGGAATTTGATCATTCACTGAGAGAATCGGAAATACAGTTTTACTCACAAAGATAAGAAACTAGATATAATTAACCAGTGTGTTTCACTTCGCCCCAACGTCTCACTTAACTCCACTTAACGGTATTTTCTTAAATTAAAATGCACACAATGCATTTACACAGGTGCAGCTCTGTTCCTTAACCAAGTAAAATAGTATATTCTAGAGAAAGGCTGACGGGAATTGAGCTGTGTTGCCATTAGCTATCTCATTGGACAATGGACATGTTTGGCATTGGCTATGCCTTGTTGCTTTACGAGGCTGTCATTTTTTAGTGATTATATTTGAATTCGAGTTTTGCAGAAAAAAATATAGCAAGGGTAGAAATATCTCTTAATAGGTGACGCTGGTGCCATAATAGTGTTGGCAGCAGTAAACACTCATTTTAATGAATTCCCGACCGGCCAGAATGGGAGAGAATCTCTTTTAAACTAAGCTCTAGAATCTCTTTAATTCCTTTTCCGATCAACTCCCAAAAAATCTGACCAACCATTCCATTATCAGCAGCTCTGGAGACAGATCTGGGTGCTGACCTACCACACGGTGCGGCGAGGCGGCCGCCCCCGCCCCCGCCCCCGCCCCCGCCGGCGGCCGACGGGCGCCTCTAACGCAATCAGCGGCCGGGACGCTGCGGAGAGAGAGAGAGCACGGAGATGACCCGGTGTCAGAGACTGTACGCCGGCGGCCGCTGTCGCAGACTGTACAATGACTCGGCGCAGTTATCACTGCAGCAAAACAAGCGGCAATCAGAGTTCTCGAGCCAGCCGGGTAATTGGGACTTCAAGTGGAATTAGAGCTCGTGGCGAGCGAGGAGCTGCCTTCCAAGAAAGTGCTGCAGACGCGCCCGATTCAGAAGGTGTTCTGAGCTCCGGTTCTTCTCTGTCTCAAATGACATTGACATGACTTTGGTTCAGCTGCATTGCTGCCCTTTATCTTGATATTCTCACTCTTTGGTCTCAATGATTTCCTGGGTCTAACGTCTGCTCTCTGTCGTTTGTTTTTAGAGGCTCCTCCTGTATCATTCCTCTACGTCTTTCTCCCCTCTGCCTGCCCATTTCTACCTCCCGCCCCTCTGTCCGGCCATCGCCGTATCTCCAGCCACCGTTTCCCCATCGCCTAGCTCTGGCGGCCCACCGCATATGAGAGGGCGTCCTGCATGAGATAGCGACAAAGCGCCATATACGTCTTCATGACCCGACGTGGGCGCCTAGGGACCAGAGGAAGGGGCAGGGCGGGCCAGGGGGAGGGCTCAGGGGACGGGCCGGGAGGGCCGTGGGAGGTCGGTGGAGGGTCGGGTAGGGCCGGGGAGGGCCGGGGAGGTCGGCGGGAGGTCCGGGGAAGGTCCGGGGCAGGTCGGGGAGGTCCGGGGAGGTCCGGGGAGGGCCGGGGGAGGTCCGGGGAGGGCCGGAGAGGGCCGGGAGGGGGCAGGGAGGGGGAGGGAGAGGGCTGGGGAGGTCCGGGAGGTTCCGGGGAGGGCCGAGGAAGGGCCGAGGGAGGCCGGGGAAGGTCCGGGGAGGGGCCAGGGAGGGCTGCTGAGGGAAGGGCCGAGGGCAGGGCCGAGGGAGGGCCGGAGGAGGTCCGAGGAGGTCCGGGAGGGGTCCGGGGAGGTCCGGGGGAGGTCCGGGGAGGTCCTCCGGGACGATCCGGGTTTGAATTGGCGGGAGGGCCCGGGGAAGTGTCCGGGGAGGGCCGATAGAGGCCGGGAGAGGGCCGGGAGAGGGCCGGGATAGGGCCGGGAGAGGGCCGCGAGAGGGACCGGGGAGGTCCGGGGAGGGCCGGGGGAGGTCCGGGGAGTCCGGGGAGGGCCAGGGAGGGCCCGAAAGTGAGGGGCGGGGAGGGCATGGGAGCGGCCGGGAAAGGGCCGGGGATGTCTGAGGAGGGCCGGGGGAAGGGCGATGAGGGCGGGTCGGGGAGCGACTCGCGACCTTAGCTTACCACACCGCCCACAGTCCGCTCCGCCAGCACCATAGACATACCTGCAACAAACAGAAAGGCCCGCTGTCAGACGAGGGCCGCGCAAACGGATGTCGCTGTCACGCAGAGGTATGCGGACAGTACAGTACATGACAGTGTGACAGGATGTCAGCGTAATGAATGAGACACGCGCACGCACGGAGCTTCCGCCCCGCAGAAAACAGAGCAACGCAGCTCACTGAATGTGAGCTAATGAGCTTTACAAAGACACATGACTGCACAATTACAAATGTAATGTTTTACATATGAAGCATTTCTGAAGATATATATGGTAATGTCAGGTAAGCTCACTACTAGAGACAATCGAAGCTTGCTTATGGTTTTGAAACATCGGGATGTTTAATAAAATAAAGTTTAACCAGCATAATAAACTGATAAGCGATCATAACTGCTTTCTAATACTGAGCATGCACACTTGTTTGACATTTGTCCCTGGTCGAATATATTGAATACCGTAAGCGTAAAGCATTATTATTTACAACACATGTTTGGTTTCAAGTCCGCACAATACTTATTTTGTTACTGTGATTGCGATTTTTTGGGTGTCGAATTTTCTTTCCGAACTTCAAACCCCATTTCCAATCTGAATACGACTGATTCAACTTCACTCTTCAGTGAGGCGGTGCGCATCCTTCATGACATAGCTGCTGGCGGTCGACAGGTGCATGTTCAGCCACCTCCCTAGTCCTTCACATCCGGCCAACATCGGTCCCTCAGCCTCACACCCTCATCTCACACACGACCCACCCAGCACCAACACGGGGCGATCGTGAGCCGGCGATGTTATCGCGATCACGGCGCGCTCGATCACATCTAAACTGGCGCAGACGTGACGTGCACCAGCGCGCTCGGCCTGCGCCACGACCGCCGTCAGCGCGCCACGACTGCCTCGCCCATGACCGGTTTGTGTTCAGAGCGGACAAACGGCGTCCGGTGGAGAAATAGCTGCAGCATTTACAGTTAATGACGAAACAATCCAGGTCTGGTGCAGACGAGGGAGCAGCTAGCAGCAACGCTGGGGTTTCACGACTGGCGCAGTCGTGAAACCCCAGACAGAAAGGTCAGCAATCAGGGCAAGGAGTAATGTCACGGGTGAGACGTTTGGTTGAATGCACCTCACAGGCAGAACTCACAAGGTGGCTTAACTAGGAGCATTTCCGGAGCTTGCATTGTATGCATTTGGTACGTATTCAGCCATGATAATATGTAAGGTTGTTATTAAGTCTGATTGGAAAAGCCTTTCCGCCCTCATGAAGTCGGGATATTAATAGGCCATCGACGGAATTCATGACCATTTCTTAAGTCACACACTGTACACAGCCGTCCCGTCCCGTCCCGTCTCGTCTCGTCTCGTCTCGTCTCGTCTCGTCTCGTCTCGTCTCGTTCGTCTCGTCTCGTCTCGTCTCGTCTCGTCTCGTCTCGTCTCGTATCGTTCGTCTCGTCTCGTCTCGTCTCGTCTCGTCTCGTATCGTCCCGTCTCGTCCGCCGTCCCAGTCCCGTCCCGTCCCGTTCCGTCCCGTCCCGTCCCGTCCCGTCCCGTCCCGTCCCGTCCCGTCCCGTCCCGTCACCGCTCTGCGCCACGGCGCGGCGGGGCCGACGGCAGGGTCACCGTCCTCCTGTCCGTTGCACGTGACCTGTGTGACCCGGGCGTCCCGGACGAACGGCGAGTCGCACGCACCGACCGAGAACTAGCTCAGAGGTCAGGCCCGGGTCAGCGCCACGAATCAGCCAAACAAGCGCGGGTCAACGGCTCATCCGCGCGCGGTGGCCTGACGAGCGACCGACGGCCACCGACGTCCGAAAAAAACCTTTTCCCGACGATTTAACAGGTGCGGTGAGAATGCAGAGCACGGGACGCATTGCCTTCCCGCCGCGCGAGACGCACGCCCGGCAAACATTATGGGAGGATGCCGCAGCAAAAAGCCGGCGGTCGACGGCGGCGGCGCAGCAGCACAAAAAGTGGCGCACTCGTCGTCAGCGGGCGGCAGGCGGCGCGGGCCACGGCGCTCAGACGCTTTGATGCGCCGGTGACACCACGTCAAAGTGTGTCGGTCGGGTCGGGTCTCCGCTGCAGCCGCCGCGTTGTCTCCGCTGCAGCAGCCACGTCGTTGATAGGATGACGCCAGACGAGCCGATTTGTGACAAATTGTCGGCAGACCGTACCGCTGGGCGCCAGCCGCCAGCCACCTGGCGGCAGGTGCGGGAAACTCGCACCAGCTGCCGGGCGGCCGTCGCGTGAGTCCCTGATGGAGTCGATTTAAAACGGGGACCGAGGATGTGTTCCAATGGCTTGTATCCAGCGGGCCGCATGCAAGCCGGTCGTTTCGACGGCCTGCCGCTGCCGCAGAGTGAACGTGCGGGATCCACTAATGGGGCGGTTCCCAGGCCAAAACGGCGCGCCCAGATCAGCCCCGGAAGCAGCCCGGTACCGATGGCATCGGGCTCTGATATCGGTGTGATGAGGTCTCGATATCGATGGGATGAGTTCTCGATATCGAAGGTGAAGGGCCTGGTATTGATATGATGGGGCTTGATATCGATGCTAAAGTGCGTTCGGATAATGTTGTTAAATGTGCGACGTCGTTGCGCGAATTCTGGACATCAGCCAACTAGACACATCTATATCTATCCGACAAACCTCCTCTGAGGATGTGGTGGGTCGATTGAACAAATGCAGAAGCACCAAATGTGCATTTAGTCCCAAAGTCAAAATGCTGCAAAAGCAAACATTATTATTAAACCCTAACAGCGTGACTTAAGAGGTTCGTCAGTCGCAGTTTCTACGTCACGAAACTCGCCAGTTATTCTCACTATCACGAACCTAGTCACGGTCTAGTCACAGACTTCGATCTTCACCTATTCAGAGACCAACCGCATCCCGAGCCCACCCACCCAGTCACCTGCAGTGACGAACAACGTCTGTGTTGGTAGAGGCGCCCCCGCCAAGCCCGTTTCTCAGAGTGACGGGAGCGCGGCGCCGCGTGTTTTAGTTCCGACGGGCTCCGTCGCTAGCGTCATTCGTCGCTGGTCGCGGCACTTTCAGTCGAACCAGGTGCTATCGATCTTCTGATTGCACCATGCCAAAATCAAGGCCTCGGGCCCGGCGGCAGCCGCTCGTTGCCCGCTTTGCACCGGTTATACGACCGTGCACGCATTTACGCAATGGGCCCGTGTCGCCGCAGACAAATTGTGATGACGGCGGCGCTCGTAGCGAAATGCGATTGCTCTGGCGATCACCGCCCGAATGGACGGCGACATTGCCGGCGGGTTCGATCAAGCCTTTGCACACGGCCAATCGGAGTGGCTACACCGATAGTTCAAAGGTTCGAGCACGCCTCGGCCCCGTGACCAAGCCGTCACGAACAAATCACACCCACACTGTAGCCGAGCAGAAGCCATGGTGACGTAGTCACGCCGTAGCACCTTAATGTAGCTTCCGGTACGTAGCAGCTCGGTGTAGCTCCTGGTACGTAGAAACCCGGCGTAGCTCCCAACCCGGGAACCCCTCGGCACGGTCCGGTGGCCAGGGCGTGTATCCTGGGGTGTCTGCGGTGTTGTATCTGTCAGGCGGCACTGCTGCTCGTGCCACCGCCGGGCACTGCCGCCGCGCCGTCCAACCCGGCATTCTATGCGATTGCCTCCGGCCATTACCGCCCCCGGCCGGAGGGACGCGGCGGTGGCGGTGGCGGTGGCCAACAGACTCGCGTTGGGCGGTGGCGGGCGGGGGCGGTTGCTGGGCGGCTCCACCCCCCCACTCGCGGCGTGGCTCGAACAAAGCAAGGCCGTACATTCAATCACGTCACTGTGCGCTACAACGGCGGCACAGACCGAGCTGGAAAAATGGACGAAAACTGGCCGCACACTCGCAGGGAAGTTATGTATGTCTGCAAGAAGCAATTATGCGCACAACATATATACTATCAATACAAATTTTCCGAAGACTTCAGGCAGGGGCGCTTTTGTTAAATAAATATATTTTGTTCGATGTCTCCACGGGTACAAATCTACAAACCCTCCTCGTACTCTGGCAAGTTTTCGTTGATGTTTTTCAGCTCCTTCCCGGGTAGAGGTGGTGCTGCCGGCCGCTGCTGTGACGGCGAGCCTCTCCTGCGTTTTCCGCGTTCTGTGTTGGTTATGAGCACGACCCGATGCGCAACGCAACCTGGTGGCGATTCTGGCCCGCAAACCCGCCCGAGGATGTCTACGGTTTATAGGCCGACCCACACCAACCTCGGGGCGAAAGATGGCAGTGGCGGCGACCGACCCGCCGGTCTGTATACCGACCTCGAAAACGCGGCCCCCACCCGCCCCGGTAAACTTCGCGCGCTCATACCGACCCAGGCATGCCACCTCTCGGCCTGACTAGTTATAGTCGGCAGTTCGCCCGCGGGCGCTTGAAGGATGCGTGGCAGTGTGCGTTCCTCCGAAGAGAGAGAGGGGATCATACTCGCGCCGATTTCGTGTGGTCGCGGAGGGTTGTATTGTCAGCACTCGCTGCCTCAAGCTCAGCAAGCTATTAGCAGGCGTGTCGACTAGGGGTCCTCCGCCTCACTCTGATAACTCGACTCCATTAAAAAGTACATTCGCCGGCATAGGCCTGCGACGAGCCCTCTCAGAGTAGCAGAGATATAAAGTCTCGTCATAGACTCGTCGGTCAGGCACTGTCCGCACCTATGCGTAAAGACGTGTTAAGAATTGATAAAATATGGTTACAGGCCCCTGAGACCGTCGAGCTGGGAAATCCACAACGGAGCACGAAACGTTAGCTCGTGCGTGCCTTGCTTCCGCACTCTCGTGACGCCGGTCTCGCTGCGAGCGTAGTTGTGTACTAAAGTCGTGGAGTGTTAGGTGTTCACACGGCTATCCAAGGATGTCAGCACATTCACATAAGTGACAGGAAGGTGTAGTCCTTGGATGTGCTCAGCAACACCCACTCAATGCCTTCTCACGTCAACGGCGGACCGGCTGGAACGTCTCACGGAGCGAGGGTGACGATGCGGCGTCACTTCACCTCTCGCGGCAGCCGTTGAGCAGTGCCCTGGGACCCGTCCGTTGTATCTGACAGCAATGGTTAGTAGGCATCAATTTGCTTCCAATAATACTTCTCAATGGTATGCGATTAATGGGTCTAGATTTACTCACAGCTTGTGCCTCTCTGGACCGCCCGTTTCGCGCAGCGGTGGCCACGCGCCACCCAGCAATCGTGCTGCCAGATCTTGCTGATGGACCGAAGGTAGTGAGCAAAGGTGTCGCGGGTCTGGACCACTTATTTATGCGTGGACTCTTTTGGTTTAGGAAGCGGCGCTGGCTGTTCCATGGAATGGGTACTGGGTATAGCTGGGTATAGGTATACTAAATATTAAATTTGTCTGCATTGGTACGGTCGTTAAATGTCCCATACGTCCCACAGCACACGGTCGCCCGGTCTATCGCTTTCAGCAATCAGGCTGAGCATCCTACGAGCTCCACTGCTGTCATCAGCTACTACCGTTCGGTGTTCCCAGTACCAGTTCAGTTTACCGCCGTGCAATATTTAGTGGGGAGTGGCTGCCTGCTGTGGACGAAGGATTGGCGATCGCCGTCAATCTTTACTCAGTCAGGACGGACGATCGCGTGCAATGCACCCCGGTGCGATCGGGTCCGAAATCGATAGTTTGGCGCCGGGAAGACCGAACGAAGCGCCAGCCCCACCCACGGTCACTCCCGAAAAGTCAAGACGCCAGTCCCACCCACGGACCATCCCGTAAAGTCAAGACAATCGGTCGGCGGATCGCCATGGTTTATCTCCTAGTTTCGGTTAATGCAAACCCTTTGCCTATTGAGATGCGTACCTCAGCAGCGCGCTGACAGCGTCCAGAGAGCCAGTATGTACCTTGCTCACACCCTCCGTGCCCTGAAGTCTAGATCAGTACCGAAGCCATGCGAGCTCGACCGCGCGCAGTAACAGTCATTCTTGTATCGTTTGAGACTAGCCTCCTTTGCGGTTAACACACCCAACTTCTCTCCAAACTCGTCCCGAGCGGGGCGCGCTCAACTCGACAGCACGCTCATCGGTCGCGGCGGGTAGGTATGTCGTGTACGGTCTCGGGTCTGCTATTTCTGCTGTCAGTTCAGCTCCCACAGGTCTGGACGGCAGACGTCATTCGCGGACCCGCCGTGACGGGAAGCATACAGCTCTCTCCCTCTCTCTCTCGGGGACGCTCCCCGCAGAGAAGAGAGCGGGTCTCTCCACCATGGTGACATCGCCAGGGACCGCGAGACGGAGTCGCGCTCCCTGGCAGAGCCCGACATGGAGTCGCTTTGACAATCGCGCTTCACTCCTGCGACGAAAGTAGCGACACGAGCACAAGGGCGGTAGTAACAAGCACAATCTTGAGACGACTAGTGTGGTTACCAGACCTAGATTGAACGATGTTTCTCTTATCCCTAATAACAAATAAAACCCTGATAAGCAACAAAACAAAATATACAATGAAACAAATAGGTGATCACATAGCGAGTAACGAAATCAGCGTTCATGCCTCATACCAGCGACGCCATGACATTGGACATCGCTTGAGTGAAGTCATTGCGGCGAGTTGGTGCTCGACCAGCCGCGTTTGGCGACAGTCCCGGCGCTGCTGAGACGAGCGCGGCGCCCAGCGAGACGCCTGGCCGGCGGCGCAGCACGCAACATGATGGATTGGCACGCATTTGACACGGCGCCGCACTGTCAGACAATTAGAGCAGCTGACGAGCTCCAGGTCTTCATGCTCTTTAGCCGCATCACACACGACGGTGACTGGCTGGTGCGGCTGATGAGCATGAGCAAGAGAGCGTGGTTCCACACACGCGTGCCACTTCTAAAACGGCAGGGATATTTATGCATGCTCTGTAATTTGTACGCAATCGTGAAGAATAAGTTTCATTACCCTCAATTTCAAAGCTGAGTTCACATACAATATTTGCAAGAGGATACAGAAACATTGAGCAGCGAAATAGCAAAGACACAGAAAGCAATCGTCGAGGCGAATCGAATCAACTACTCCGCTTCAACGACCGCTACTGCGCGATCAATCGGTAAATCCGTGACAGCAAGCTGAATCACCGTGATTCGGCCACTGCTACTGTTCGGCGCCGGAGTCGGCCTCCAGGCAGCGTGACTGGTGTGACAGATAGTGATACTGTCGTCACGCGGGTCACCACCCCTCCCGTGCAGCGGCCTCAATGTCGTCCCGGCACCCGACCACGAACTGCACGGTGGTGCGGCTCTCACCATAGAAGTTCTCACCATGTGAACACAGGCGGGCCAGTGAGCCCCAAACAAAGAAGGCTCCTCACGACCAGCTGTTGTCTGAGCTGGTGCAGAGAGGGGGAAGGATTTGCGTTCCAGTACAGGCTCCTGTACTAAAATATACGGTTTGTGTATGGGGAACGCTTCTCACACTTGTTTCAGCTCATTAACAGGTCTGTCGGATTGTTTCCCACTTTGCTGTAGGTTTCTTACTACCACCTAGTCGCAACTGTAATTTGTAGTCATTGCTATTTTATGCTCTCAATGTTGGAGGCTCTCAAGCTCTGAACTAGAGCCCCGTACACCAGGTGTATACACCAGGTGCATCCGCGGCTTCTCACACTACAGCGCCGTCTCCCCGCGCTGAGGCTGGTAGCCTGTACCGTGTACCCCCCCCCCCCTGCGCTGAGACTGGGGCAGCTTGTACCGGTGATGGAGATGCCGCAGGACGCGAGGAAAAAAACAGACGCGGCTGCCACGCGCCTGATTGACCCGCTCATTACCGACGGCAGCAATTAGCAGAGGCGCGGCACGGACGCCTTGGTGTAGTGGATAGCCGGCGGCAATAGCGCAAGGGCGTAGCACAAGATCATTGTGCAAAAGCGTATCATAGGAGTGTAGCGCAAGAATGTATAGCAGGAGCGGAGCGCAGGAGCGGAGCGCAGGAGTGTAGCACAAGAGCGTAGCGCAAGAGCGTAGCGCAGGAGCGTAGCACAAGAGCGTAGCGCAGGAGTGTAGCACAAGAGCGTAGCTCAAGAGCGTAGCGCAAGAGTGTAGCGCAAGAGCGTAGCTCAAGAGCGTAGCGCAACAGCGTAGCGCAAGAGCGTAGCGCAAGAGCGTAGCGCAAGAGCGTAACGCAGGAGCGTAGCGCACGAGCGTAGCACAAGCGCGTAGCGCAGGAGCGTAGAGCAAGAGCGTAGCTCAAGAGCGTAGCGCAAGAGCGTAGCGCAAGAGAGTAGCGCAAGAGCGCATGGCATAACTTGCTACGTCGATACTGTTCACCAATTAAACAAACATTATTGTCTTGACATGTTTATTAAAGGCCATCCGACAGAAAGAGGATGTCATGGTGCATGCAATATAGCAATGATGGCAGTTGCAATGACAGCTGTACCCGTAACGGGTTCTCAAAAAGCCGCGATATGGCGCCGTTACGGTAGCCGATAGGATACAAGGAACCGACCTTCGCATGCTGAGTGGGCGCTAGGCCTCGCAGCTCGGTTACAAAACGACAGAGGGGAAACTCCTGCTACTTCGAAAACGCCAATACTGACGTTTTTATGTGATCGCCCGTATACTGACCGATGCCAGAGGCCGCGGTTCGTTAAGTCTAGAAGAGTCGGCCAAGACTGAATCCAACCAAGCTCGAGGTCGCGGCTGATTAGTCCGATGCCTTCTACCAGATCCACCGGATAGGCACGCTGTGACCCCTGGTCAGGGTAGGCCAGTTTGTCAATATGCAGGTCAGAGGCTGTTCAGGGCAACGCACGGAAACACCATCTTTCAGCGCAGCCACCCCACAGCCAGAGGAAGAATCCGTCACGGATTTGATCTCCGCGTCTACGGTTGAACGCCACAAAGGTCCAGCTCCGGGTGCGAGGGCGCCAGGAGGCACATAACGGCCGGACGGGTCGGGGAAAGCGTGACTGGCGCCGATAGAATCGACGCCTTTAATCTCGCCCACCCTGGGCTGAAGGGGTTCACAGATTGTAGCCAAGGGTCAGATGATATCTCCTGGCGAGCGGACATATTTCAAAAAACTCGGACAGCTAACGGGCCGACGCTGGGCCACTTCCCGTCTAATTCCGACGCAGCGGTCAACAAAGCCGGCCCACGGCCGGCCCGCGGCCCGGCCCGGCGCCCGCCGACAAAAAGGCACACGGCACCGGCCGGCCGCCGAATAAAGCCATGCTTTCACTCAGCACTCTCAGTACTTTGTCCGAAGATAATGTTCGGTGACGCTGCAACGATGACGGGATAAGCGGAGGAGCGGCTACAAAACAGCGCGGTAGGACTGGGGCGCACGGAACCTCCGGTGAACATGGCAGAGGCGTGGCCCGCTGGGCTGATGAACCAGCGAGTGGTCGTTCAGGCTCGGGACATGGTCAGGGCGTGGCGCATCGGACCGTGGTCCGGATATGGACGTCCGAGCGCCAGACACCCACATTGGCAGGACGCGCGACCCGCAGGACCACCGGATTGACAGAGCTCTGGATGAGCAGGTTTTTTGGATTGGCCGAACTCGGAACTTCTGGATTGACAGGGCTCCCAGATTGGCGGGGATCTTAGATTGGCGGGACTCACAGATTGGTGGGACTCCCAGATTGGCGGGACTCATGAACTGGCAGGTCTGCTGGATTGGCATAAATCTCGAATTGCCAAGCATGCCTCTGAACCGACAGGGATCTCGACCAGTCTCACTGGACGGAGGACCAGCTGTGCGGGTCGGTCCTCCACGCATCCTTCCTTCGCAACCAGTGATCGACCAGCAAAAAGATAGCCGGTGAAAGAGCCGAACCCGTACCGGCTGCAGGCTCTCACAAACAAGGGGTGAGCCGAGCCTCATTCACAGGCCGACAAAGAAGCCACGCTGAAGAGCTCGACGACAGACCGGCTGACTCGCGAAACTCTTCCACGGTCAGTTATCACTCAAAGGCCCCTCGCCTCGCGCTTACATCAGCTGCTTTGCTCTCTTATTTTGTTCACCTCTGGTCCCATGTAAAAGTCAGCACCATCTCGTGCCAACGGCGATTACCAACGCGGTCGGACCACATCACGTGACTCTGGCCGTACAGTGGAGGAGGGGAAGCGAGGCGTGGGAGGGGCCAGGGGGTGCTGATTGCGGCCGGCAGATCCTATAAAAACAAATTGTCAGCCTATCAGGCCCATCGATTGCGGTCGTCTGCGCGATGATCAGAGGATGAGACGGCGGCGGCGGCGGCGGAGGCAGAGGCAGAGGCAGAGGCAGAGGCAGAGGCAGAGGCAGAGGCAGAGGCAGAGGCAGAGGCAGAGGCAGAGCCCGAGGCAGAGGCCAGAGGCCAGAGGCAGAGGGGCAAGAGGCGGAGGCGGAGGCGTAGCGCGGAGGCGGAGGCGAGGGCGGAGGCGGAGGCGGGGGGCAGGAAGCGGAGGCGGAGGCGGAGGCGGAGGCGGAGGCGGAGGCGGAGGCGGAGGCGGAGGCGGAGGCGGAGGCGGCGGCAGTGGCGGCGGCAGTGGCGGCGGCGGCGGTGGTTGTGAGGGTGAAGGGAGCGGGATACTGGGCAGTCTCCAGTGTCGCTACCGACATAACCCACCTGCCCGGCGGCGGCCGCTCGAGTACCTACACCTGTTCTGAGGTCGGTCAGGTCAACTCCCTTCACCAAGGTGATCTGGCGTCGCCCTTGTGGGCGGCTTAGGCGCTCTGCTCCTAATGAGGCTTAGACGTCCTTGGGAGAAAAGGGATGATGAAGATGATTTGGGTTTAAGGGTGGACCGACAACAAAGGTCACATGCCGCCCAGGGGAGAAAAGGGGCGACTCGCTCCGGAAGCTGTGAGACGAGGTGTGCGGGGACACTGCAGAATAGCACCGCTTACTATCGCTAGTTGGCAGCTTCAGGTATAACAAACGAAGTAACGAAGTGTCGCAAACGAGAGGCAGGTCCACGGAAGCAATCAATGCCCGAACCTTTCAACCTTTTCAGCAGGCTATCTCGCAAAAAGAAACACGCCTAGCGCTGCAGCCGACATTGCAGGTGCTTCGCATCAACAACATGCGCATCCGACTTTGCACTACCGGGTCAGCCAAAACACGCATCGACATTTGAAGTGACGGGCTTTTGGCATTCGCACTGCGGCCGACACCTGACAGCTGCCCAACACAATCACCAGAAGAGCATTGCCTCCCGTCACCACCGTCCTCATCGTCACCACCATGGTCGTCCTCATCGTCACCATCATCGTCGTCATCGTCGTCACCACCGTCGTCGTCATCGTCGTCACCACCGTCGTCGTCGTCGACGTCCCTGTCACTAGCGGCGGGACGCAGCAGACAGTCGAGCGAGGGAGGTCGATCCGAGAGTGTCTGTCCGCTAATCTGGGGACCACCGAGGCGCGAGGGACTCCTCAGGACGAGGGAAGGGCCGAGGGGAACTGTCTGGAGCGGGGAAGAAACCCTCTGGCGAGCGTGCAGAACTCGCGATGTTGTAGCACGATGTGATACGTAGTGCGTTGATTATGGCCGCTGATTTATGAATTGTCTACGGCCAGATTCTTGTCACATAAATATATCGTGATGGCGTCGTGACGCACTAGTCATTCAGACTGGTTTATGGGCGGACATTTACGTCACTCGCGTAACTCACTCTCAGACAAACTAGGCCTATGAATCAAAATATAGCTCGGCACATAAATACGTATAGCAAATGCCACGAATCACTTCAGCAGGGGTGGAACTTTATATCTCTTGGAGAGGGCCTGAGCCCCCTCCCCAATGATTTCTAATTTTAACATTAGGCCTATGGCGTTGCATGGTTATAACTGAGTTAAAAATTATCAAATTAACATTAGCCCCCCCCCCCCGAGCGATTTCATAAAGTTCCGCCCCTGCACTTCAGACTTTCCCGATATGTGCTGAATTACTATTGCATTAATGTCACATAGTAATGACACCATTTGCGGCCAATTAAGAAGACCAAACACCTGGCTTCAAATGACACCACACACTATGCTGCGCTAGATTCCATAATTAGCAATTTATAAATCGGTTCAACATCACCAGACTAACCACAAATAGCCCTAATTACGACCACCACAAGATGGCATCAGCCCAGCGGCCACGGCCTTCGATCTGCCGCGACCCAGAGCGTCTTAGCGCGCCACATTTGTGCCGATGTGCAATATGGTGGCGCGTCACGTGCGGGCCGTTCAGTCGCGGCCCGGCCTGCCCAGATCGCGCTACGATAGCCAATTAGCGACATCCGGGCCGGGCGGACGGCCGGGAGACTGCGTGAGAGGGCATGTTAGCGCTGCACCTCTCCTCCGCTGCTGCTGCTGCTGCTGCAGGGAGAGGTGCAGGAGACAGCGTGAGGAGACAGTGCGACGCTGCAGGAGACAGAGTCACAGCAGCGGAGAGGCGTCTCACTGGATCCAGGCAGGCCGTTTTCTCCTTCATTCCTGACAGCGACATCGGCATTCGTGATATCCGTGACATTGAGCGAGACATTTTTCCATTAGTTAGTACATAGGTTGATATACCAAGAAGTTGCTTTGTTATAATATATCAAATCCCCTGCCTCCGAGTGGAGGGGGTCCCATGGGGGGTCCAACCCCAGGCCCCTCCTCGCCCCCTCCCCGGCATCTATCTCCGGGAAAATGGCATAAGGCTTACCCCGATGAAGAAGAAAAAATGTTACAATATAGTATAATATATAATATATAATGTAATATAATATGTAAAATAATATTTAATATAATATAGTACCTATAATATAATTAAATATAATAAATAAATATCATATAATAGAAATGACCAATAAGTCGAGGCGCTTTTCAACTTCGACAAAGAAACAACGCGGCGAGACGACTGTGCCACTTGCATAGAAACGTTGGTCAAGACGGCTGCCGCGCCGCTACACGCCGGTGCTGCTGACGTCATTTCTCACCCGCTGATGACGTCATTACTCTGGCCGAGTGAAGCGCTTCAGTCGGTGGCGGGTTAGAAGCAGGGGGCTGGGAGGAGGGGAGGGCGAGTGACACGGCTTCTCACGCCTGAGCGGACCACCGGTTCGAAGATAAGCCTCGCTGGGAGCGCCAGCTGCAGAAGAGATTTGGGAGAAAAAAGAGCCCCACCGACTGCAGCCGGCCGGGTGAAAAATGCGTGACCGGTGGCTTCTGAGTGCGGGGCTCAGAGACTGCGCCAGTCTTCAGTCTTCAGCTGCGCCATCTCCGCCGCGGAGCAGTTATGATCCGGTGACAGCTGGCGGAAACGACATACTGCTGTCGCAACTGCGAGGGGGTGTAGGAGGAGGGAGGCTTCACATTCAGAGCTATGGTGGCCCGGTGGCATGAATGCAATGTTCATAAGTGCTTTCGGAACATAAGCAATGTTTATTTTAAGTGGTCAATGCGTATAATCAAGGGCGTCGCCACCTTTTGAAAGTTGGGGGACGGAAGCATTCTGAAGTCGATTCTTTTCGTGTAACACCCTTGGCCTAATGTTCACATATGTCAATGTTGGGGGACTTGTCCCCCGCCCTCCCCCGCCTTCGACGCCCATGCGCAAAATCACACTTATTTCCATTAACGTAAATGTTTTATCGTATTGCCATGAAACAATGTGGGTTACCTAATGCCTCCACTTCAATCATGCACCCGTAAGCGTCACCTTTTCAACAACGCTGCGCCTACGCAGGCATGGACGCGTATCATTCATCATTGTCCTCGTTTCTGTGCGCTTAACTCGCCATTATTAGCCATTGCGGCGCCAATCTGGTCGATTATCGATAAAGCTCTTGTACGGCCAGTCGGTCGGCTGAGTACGCCCACCATCGCCACCGATCCACTCGTCAGCCGAGTTCGGACCGATGACGTCAGAGGTATAGAGCGGCCGCCACTCTGCAGTCGGGCTTCAGCCCCACTTCGGGCGCCCACACACTTGTCGACGTCACTCACCAACAATCGCAACTTGTGGCGAAAAAAGACGCGCCGACCGCATCGGAATATGAATGGGGCTGGGTAAATGACATAGAGGGCGCCACTGTGCCGGGCGGGCGGCGGTGCGGCCACCACCACGTGTAGACTTCTGTTTACAGCCAGGTCGGAGGGGCTGGCCGGCTCATAAAGGCAGGACACGTCGCCATTGATATACGGCGGTCAGCTGACTCCGACAATTACGTCCCGAATAAAACTTGTTCAGATTGGAGGCGCATGTGTCGCTGTAAATACGGCAGTTAATGGTGTGGCACGCTGACTATGCCGCGCCAGAGGTCAGTCCAGTCTATTGACGATCCACGGAGGTCACCGCCCACCGGAGGCTAATGGAGTCCTCAATGATGTGGCACGGTGGGGATTGACGGCCACCGGGTCTCGCGCCACATTAGACCGATGCATTTTCGGGCGCGCGGGTTTGAATTTGTGCGCTCTGATTGGGTCGGCTGTGGTCTGTGTACTAATCACGTGACGATAGATGGCGCTGTAATGATGTGCTACTGAACGCGAGCATTAGAATAGATCCGCCCTACCCACACCCGCGCTGGTCGATATGAGACGTCAGAGCAAACGCGGCAGAGCAACAGCTTCGTCGACTTTACGAGATAACGGCATATTAGTCCACGCCCATTTGACGCGCTGCAAATCCACACCCAATCCTGCGAGCACTGCGCGGACAAAACCAGGCAATTTCCCCGGCAATCTCCCTTCACACCGACTCGGAATTTAGAGCCGAGTGTCAAACCTGAAAACAGTCGCGCCACGCTGGCGTCAACAGATAGTACGGCATCAATTGGTCCCCTATTTACGTCAAACTGCCCTTAATTACACGGCACGACTTAATTAATGGCATAAAGAGGCCGGCCGGCCGGCGCGGCTGTTTTTGCGCGCGGCTCCTATCTGCCTGCGCCGACGATGAATAGCAGGGCCGAAATACGCCGCGTCGCAGACGACAGCTCAGAAATGCCTCCGCCGACGGACCCCTTCCCCCGGGGGAGGGGGGGGGGCGAGGCTGACATCGTTCTCCGGAGTCCAGTAGCAGCCGCCGCCGGGATAACGCGAAAGTGACGGTGCGGAAAACGGGTTTGGAAAGTCAGTGCCACTCGACGCTGGCCGAGGTGGTGCGGTGTGGACTGGGAGACGCTGCAGTCGCGAGAGAAGTCATGGCACTGGATCGATTGTTGGCAGATGGTCAGTCCAGGACTCCAGGAACGTTGATGACTTTGTCCAGACCGGTCCTATGCCGGGTTTGGCAACCAGGAATATTTATGTTGTTGAAATGCAACCTGTTACAATAAACATTACAAAACATTAATATAAAAAGCAGACATGTACCCGGATCCGGGATCCAGCTGAGATCTGTATTTATGTGTCCGGTGTCCCGGGATCCACATGAGACACCAGATACAGGTACATAATAAGCCGAGGGATCCACAAAGATGCTAGATCCTGATATATGTCATGCCGAGTGATTCGCTGGGATCCCAGATCCAACTTCGGGATACAGACACAAGTCCGATAAAAAGTAAAAACTACCTCAAAGCGATAACAAAACAATGGTATGCTTATTGCGATCGCAGCTGTTCAAAAACAAATACACCGATTATTGCTACAGACCGAGACTTTAACAAGTGAGTCAGGCAAGGGAGTGTCGAACTGTTTGCATCTCTGGTATACGCTAACGGAGGACCTTTCGAGCCATGAAGATGAAAAAGGCAGGAGTAGGCGGGGCGATGAACGCTCCAGTTCAGGTCCTATCCGTGATATGCTCAGAGAACGAGCCAGGCCCAGGGGTGTAAGTTCCCAGTGGTGGAACTTTATGAAATCGGTCGGGGGGGCTAATAATCAGTTGGGGAGGGGGCCCTAATGTAAATTTGATTGATTTTAACTCCATTCTTACCATGCAACGCCATAGGCCTAATGTTAAAAATTTGAAATTATTTGGGAGGAGGGCTGAGGCCCTCCCCAAGATATATTAAGTTCCGTCCCTGTATGTTCCTATTCAGTTGGGGGGGGGGCTTCCGAGGAAGTGGGTCAAATCCGGTGATAAATATGTACTTTGTGAATTTGGATATTCCTGTAAGCTATTTTTTCCCGCTCCCCCCTAACAAAAAAATATATGAAGAAGCTACGCCCCTGGAACAAGCGCCAATGCGCTCAGAAGACAGCACTGTTCGGAGGTCGGCCGTGTTTTTACCGACTAGTGTCTGCAGCGCCTAGCGAACAGTTTACACAAACAATCTTCGCAATCGGTTAGGACCAATCACAGCGAGTGATAGCAAACGCTGGGGATGACGGGGCGCGATCGAGACAATGCAAGACGCATCCTGTGATGGGTAGATGGCTTTTATTGGCCGGCAACTGAATGGAGCAGGGGAGAGCCGGAGTATCGCGTGTGATCCTGTCGCCTCTCAATCGAACTCACCGTCGGTATGAGTGATATTTTGGAGTCACCACATCGCGTGATTACCTTCTAAACTTTCGGACGTCTAGCTTTTGAACTCTCCAGTTACATCACTCAGACAAAGGGGTTGATATTAACTGCTTTAGGCGAGGGGGGCTATATAATGATACAAAGGGGAACAAATGTGATTTATGTAGATATGATATCGCATTTTTCTTAGTGATATCCTTTGGCAATAAGCAAGTCATTTCATAACAGTCTTTGCAATGCCAAACACGAGCGCATACGAAATAATCAAATAGCCAAGAAAATATCCATCCAGCTAACCTAACCAACCACTTCCCAGCGGCAAATGGTCTGACAGAGCCCGAATGAGCCCGAATGAGCGGTGCTTGCCGTCGTCTGATTGCACACTGCCGGACCATCGCTGGCGTCTTCATCTCCGACAGCACGTCAATGGAGCCGCCCATCGGTCCGCGTATTTATCTCAACCCCGGCCGCCATAAATATCTGCGATCCAATCCGCGATGCAATTCGCGACGCTCCCGCGCGGCATCTATCTCAGGTGACGTCACTAGAGACTCAAAAGGAGGCCCGGAGAGGGCTCAGAGAGAGCCCGGAGAGGGCTCAGAGAGAGCCCGCTCAGAGAGAGCCCGGAGAGGGCTCAGAGAGAGCCCGGAGAGGGCTCAGAGAGAGCCCGCGGACCCGTGAACGCCTCGAGGCGAACCCGGCCTTTCCAGCGCGGAGGTCTACCCAAGATGGCGGCGGCCGGGCGGGCACGTGCGCTGCTCCGAGCGTCGAGTCATTGTCGCCAGGCCAGGCCGCTCCGGGGATGCCTCCCAATCGCCGCCGTGGAGGCTGGTTTTCATCGCCTCAGGGCGAAAACGCGAGCGGCCGGGCCCCATGGCGCGCTCACGACCGCCGTAATTGAACGAGGCTGCTGACTGCGGCCGCCGGAGCCGCCGGCGCCAAACTATGTCGCCGATGTTGGTGACGGCCGGCCGGCGCCAGTGTCCGACTACGGCGCTGTCGGCCGCGCGGAGCCAGTGACGGATCGACACCGCGCAAGACGACACGCCGCCGACACGCCGCCGTCGACACCGCTGTCGGACGACCATCTCGACGCTGACGAGTCGCCGGCTCGTCGTCGTCGTCGTCGACGGGGCGGCGGGTGCGATGGCCGGCGTGGACGCGGCGGGTGCGTTTGACGGGGCTCTCAGCTGTCTCAGAGCGATCGCATCGCAGACACGCTGAGTCCTGAGAGCGGGGGTTCTGACACGGTGCTCCATGTGGCTGCACAGGGGAGTCGGGGGGGGGGCGCGGCGACACACACGGGCGTGACAGGCGTCATGTCTCGTCCGCGCAACTGCTGCAGGAGTTCGCGCGGCGGCGGCCCGGGGCCGACCATCGTCCCCCGTCGCGCGTGCGCCGCCCGGCGTGGCGTTGCGCGAGCGGCAGTCGCTTGGGCAACTCGCGGGCGGCGCGGGGGCGCGGCACCTCGCGATCCTACCCGTCACATGAGAGCCCGCGTTTCTGTCCACGACGCCTGCCACCCGCGGGGAATCCTCACTCTCACGCATTTTCCTCTTTCTGCATAAGGCCAACGTGATCGGGGTCTATTCGTGTAAGCCCTGCGGACGCGGGCGGGGGCCCTTGTGTGAATTATTTTTCCATGCTTTGTCTAAATCTCGTTAAATAGTCCCTAGGACTTGGCAGCTTTTCGGTAGCCCAAGCGGCCTCCATCCGGCGTCGGTGCATCTCGACAAGGAGGGATGGCCCGTCTGAATACTGCTTCTCGCCCGGTGCAATACACCTGGGGACCCTTTTCGCTAATCCGGCGGCCTTCTCCTCCCGACACCAACGACGAACACAAGCCCCCGCCGTCGCGACCGTCCCCGCTGCCGCCGCCGACGGCGACGACGAAGACGCTGGCGGGGGCGGCGACGGCGACGGGGGCGTGGGCGAGGGGGCGGCTGCGGGGGTGGTTGTTTGCAGCATTGCGTGCATTGCGCCCTGGAAACCCCTGCGACGGTAATGGAGCCGACTACAGCACTCCACCGCCGACAGCCACAGCTCAGCGAAAGACTTTTGCTCTCAGTCGCAACGTTACGACTTGGTAAAAACAGAACGCTCGCTGCAGACCACATCATTGCTCCAGTCTCTGACATTCCGCCAACGCCTGAACAAATCATCGCCCGTGCTTTCAGAGACGCCTCGCTCCCGTAGTTATCCACAACTCCCGCCTGACGGACTGTCGGCCGCCCGCCGCGGGGGGGCACAGAGAGCAACAAGCACGGCCCCGGCGATTGTTGTTGGCGGGCGTGACTCAAGAGCGGGCCGCGCGCCCCCGCGGGCCCCGCCTCGCGCCGATCAAAGGGCCGCCACATGTGCCGAAAGCTGCCGGCGATGGTTTGACGAGCGCGTCGCGTCCCTGCAGCCGAGCCAGCTCGCCGTAAACCGGGCAGCGGCTGCAGACAGACGGCGACACAAGTTTGGGCCGGCAGCAGTCGCAACTTTGGGCCGGCAACAGTGGCAACAGCACACCTGGGGTCGCGGAGAGAGGGCGAGAAGACTTACCTTGGGGTGTGCTCGTCGGGGAAAAGCCAGCTTGGGGTCGATCTGAAAGAAATCGGCAGGGCTTTAGCATCGTTCGTGAAATATCACACACAGCACAAGACATGTTCACGCATCAGCACAAGATCGCTCAGCATAAGAGAAAGAGTAAACAATAAACAAACACACTGACGATATTGTATTCATACATAACTGACTAGTTCTCAATCAGATCCCCTCCCCCTGGCAATGACCCTCCCTGCAGGGACAGCACCTGCCGCCGGCGCCAGGGCGTGCCAACACCAGCCGTCGACGTCGGCGACGTCGCCGGCGCTGTCGATGCTGCCCATTTGTCACCGGCCGGGCCCGGCTAATGGCCATTTTCGCCAGACCTAGCTGGTGCGGCGGCAGGTGTACGCCGCATTTAGAGCCCCCCCCCCCAGCCCCCACTCTCAAACTTTAATCAGCTCAGGTGACGCGGTGCGGTGGAAGGTGCACCACGCAAGCGCGGCTCGTCACTCGTGCGACATCGTTTCGCTCGATACATGCAGTCGTGTAAAGCGCTTAAGTCACTGCAAGCGTTATCAATAGTAGGCTCATGCTTGATGCTCGGTTCGAAGCGCGAGTTTGGGCGACACATGCGTTCACAGGACCGGGGCCAGACAGGGAAGCGTGCAGAAGCGGACGGCAGCAGCGGCAGCAGGAGCAGCAGCAGCAGCAGCGGCGGCAGCGGCGGCAGCACTCAGCAGCATCCAACACAGAGTAGCATGCACGAATCACGCAAAATGTCAAATGCTGGCTAACGGGTTAAAAATGTAAAATATTCCTCCAGTTTTACATTTAAATAAATTTGATAAAACTAATGAAATAGCAATTGTCAACACAACCGTTTTATAACAATACTAATGTGATATGATGCCGCTATGATGTTGTTTTGATGTGATTTGAGATATTGCCATGTGATGAATGTTGTGACCCCCACGAGTGTACGACTCCTTGAAACAGTGAATCAGTAGTCTGCAGCTAACATGAATCGCAACACTCAGGGTTCCATTCACAGCTGCAATTCACATGCTATACCCTATTCCTTGCCCTCCCCTTCCCCAGCTCTTCCCAGCCACCTTCACAGCTACTGCCGAGCTTCAAAGCTGCCACTTCGAGCTTCAAAGCTGCCACTGCACGGCTGGCCGGAGTGGTGAGCGGTGTGTGATCCGCAGCGTCAGCGGCTGCGGATCAATCCGTGACCGCGCTTCAGGCCGTCAATCAATCCGTGACCAGGTGTCAGGCCGTCAATCAATCCGTGACCAGACCGTCGGAGCGATGACAGACGCACATATCAGTCTGCTCTATTTCGAGCGGGAGCTGTGTGGCTTGGTTTCGCTGGGCTCGGCTCGGCTCGGCTCGGCTCGGCTCGGCTCGGCTCGGCTCGGCTCGGCTCGGCTCGGCTCGGCCTCGGCTCTGGCTCGGCTCGGCCTCGGCTCGGCTCGGCTCGGCTCGGCTCGGCTCGCGTCGGCTCGGCTCCGCTCGGCTCGCTCGGCTCGGCCTCGGTTCGTCGGCTACGGCTCGGCTCGGCCCGCCGCCCTCGGCTCGGCTCGCGCTCGGCTCGGCTCGGCCGGCCTCGGCTCGGCTCGGCCTCGCTCGGGCCTCCGGCCTCGGCTCGCTCGGCTGGGCTCGGCTCGGCCTGGGCTCCGGCCTCGGCTGGGGCTCGGCTCGGGCTTCGGCTGCTGCTCGGCCTCTGGCTGGCGCTCGCCTCGGCTGGCCTCGGCTCGGCTCGGCTCGGCTGCGGCCTGCGCGCTCGGCGCGGCTCGCTCGGCTCGCGCTCGGCTCGGGACTCGCGCTCGGCTCGCTCGGCTCGCTCGGCTCGCCCCGACTAGCGCCCGCGCCCGTCGCCGGACCACCCCTGCTTTTGTAGCGTTCTCACGGGCTGTCTGCTGCACCGACGCGTGGCGCCCCGCACGACCCGTAATTGCCACGTCCCCAGTGTAATTCACACCAGGCGGCAATCTAGACGGTTAATGAGCGTGATTGATGTGTCACGTTCTTGACAGCGTAGTAATCGTCGGGTGCTGGATGTGCTCAGTCGGTGTGATATGTGCTGCTCGTGCTGCCGACACACCACCCTCCGCAACCTTTTTGCATTTCGTGAACGCCCATGAATCAGTTACAGATCAGTTACAACGTTTCAGATAGTCAGCGATAGTCTTCCTTTCCTTGACCTAGTAGAAGTGTACACTGACAACGTGTGTAATTGTGTCCACTCTGAAGTTCATGTCAAGGCAAATAAATATATGATGGTGATGATGATGATGATAATGATGATGAAGTGCATGGACCGGCGTTGGCGTCGTCCCCTGCGCTGGCAGCGAGCCTCAGTCGCTATCTCTATCTTAATGCAGCCATTCCGGACAACCGGCTACGGAGCAACTGTTACAGCCCGGTAGACAAACGTGTCTCCGCACTCTCAGGCCGCGCGGAACGACGTGCTCCGCCCCGGCATCACAGCGGTGCCAAATCGTGCGCGTCACAGGCTGGATGGAGCCACGCCATCGTCGTGCTGCAACGGGACAAACCATGCCACCAATCTGTAGCCATGGGGTCATCTCGACGGCCCCCTCTGTAGCTGGGGTCACCTCAAGGGCCCCATCTGTAGCTGGGGGTCGTCTTCACGGCCCCATCTGTAGCTGGGGTCACCTCCACGGCCTAATCTGTAGCTGAGGTTCCCTCCATCGCCACATCTGTAGCTGGGGTCACCTCGACGGCCTCCTCTGTAGCTGGGGTCCTCTCGACAGCGGCTCATCTCCACTGGAAGCGTGGTTCTGCGGTGAGGCCGGGTGGGCCGGCCCATGTCACGCTCGATCTGCTGGCGCTCGATGTCAGTACGCGCTCGATCTCATCCTCTCAGGGCGATCTGCCCCGTCCGACGTGTGCTCATCAGTCCGAAGGTCATCGTCTGCTGCCCCGCCGCCGTCCCGCTGGCGCCCGCCCGGCGGACCCCACACGATGGGTGTTCGTTATGTGTTCAATCGACCGTCGCCCGCCAGGCAAGAGGCGGGCGCGTGCTCCTAATGGGCGCCCTGCAGATGAACGGGCGTTCCGGATGGGCGTCCTCGTCCATCTGCGTGCGTCCACGATGGCGCCCGGTGGTGGCCCGAGCGAGGATGTCGGAAGCGCGCCCAAGTTTGACGATTGAGTCGTTGTAGGATGGCGTGGTTTAGCAGAAATGGTTCAGAATTGGTCGGGTTTAAGCTATAGATGGTTGGCCTGCACGCATTGGATGTGGTTAGTCGGATACGGGCCTGCCACACGACAATGCTTCTACAGCGTACGCTTGTTTGGGACGCTGATGGGGCCAGTTTAATCCCACAATTTAGTTTCCATTAAAAAGTTTGTCCAAACTTCTGCTGAAACATGATATTTGATGAAAAGGATTTCTTTAACCAGGCAAACTCCACATGCGAAAGTTAAGTACAGTCCCGAGACGAAAAACTGACAGGTTCTGGATGAAGACCTCCGAAGAATAATAATTGACTGAAAGCATTGATCTGTTTTGATCGCTGCAATGCCCTCTGACATGCACGGTGCGTTTGTTGAATTCGACTTCCGCCTGAGCGAGCGGCAAATTAAAGTCGTGTTTTGTAGCGGCGCCCGCATGCAGTGACTGCAAATACACGATGGCGAATGGGCAATTTCGTCCCAACCACCAGTTTGCGTTGTGGGCCAGAGCCAAACAATAAGCGACTGGAATACCAAGCATCGGCGGGCGCTCGACAGTCGGGGAGCTCTGTTAAACCGCGCCAATGCGTTGGCTGCGGCTGGCGGCAGGGTTTGCAGGTTCATATAGGACTTAGGAGTCTCCTATAGGAGGGAAAGTTCCCCGGAATGCGGGACGGTGGAGGGGCTCTGCTACATTCCCCTCCCGTGTTGCCGAAAGATGACTGCGAAAATTGTCATTAGAACGTCTAATTGGCACGCCTAATGATGTTATTGAGTCACAAACCGGAAGGAGGAGAAATTTAAAATCGCAAGTCATGGTGAAACTTACAATTAAGCGTTTAACTGTATAAGATTGTTATTGTTTTCATAATTTGGTACCTCCTTTCATTATGTTTATTGCTATATTAAATCAAAAAGTGCATTGCGTGAAGTGTGTGAACTAGCATCACACAAATACCAAATATATTAAAAATTGCAAACTGACACTGCAACGACGCCAACAGCACACGAACCCAAAATGTCTGATGGCTGTGATGAATCCCACGGCGGTCATTACAATAAGCATTTTGTAGAAAATTGTACGACTATTGTATTTTGTGGCAAACCTATTTCTGCCCATCGGAACCTCTGCCTCCCAGAGGAATGCCTCCGCTGTCAGTCGGACGGGGGAGAGTGTAAATGTAATCGCGAACAGACGTGTCGCACCGGTGCCAGAAACCGATACGCCCATTACGACCAGCATTTGCCGTGACTTCGTGCTGCCGGTGACGTGTTTTTCCCCCACGGCTGACGACATGCCGCGTCACATTCCGTCGCGGACGCCGTGGACCGTCACATTTCCGCGGCGGACGGACAAAACGGTGCGATGTGCGTTACCGCTGCTCTGCGCGGCGCGGAGAGGGTGCGAGGAGCGAGACAAGCTGAGAGACAGAACGGAGCTGCGTGATAACCGCCAGACAACATGGTGCATGATGTCGTTCCCCGGGCACCGAGGAGGTACGCACCTCCTCCCCCGACCACGGAGATCGGTACCCCTGGAGCGCCGAGCATGATAACCTGGGGGCCTGGTAAATCCAGGGATGGTAATGGCCGAGCAAATTTACCCCAGGAACATGGTAACCCTAGGATACAGCACACGGAGCACAGGGACCCCACCCTAAGCCGCCGGTTCCTGGCGCGATATCGCGACCCCACCCTAAGCCGCCCGTTCCTGGATCGTGACCCCACCCCTAAACCACCAGCTCCTGTCCGCGGTATCGTGACCCCACCCTAAGCCGCCGCTTCCTGGGTCGTGACCCCACCCTAAACCGCCGGGCTCCTGGGCGCGGTATTCGTGACCCCACCCTAAAGCCGCCCGTTCCTGGGTCGTGACCGCACCCTAAACCGCCGGCTCCTGGGCTCGGTTATCGTGACCCCACCTAAGCCGCCCGCTCCTGGGTCGTGACCCCCACCCTAAACCACCGGCCCTGCCGCGGTATCGTGACCCCACAAACTAAGCCGCCCGTTCCTGGGTTGTGACCCCACCCTAAACCGCCGCTCCTGGCGCGGTATTATCTGACCCCACCCTTAAGCCCGCCCGTTCTCTGGGTCGTACCCCACCCTAACCACGGCTCCTGGTGCGTATCGTGACCCCACCCTAAGCCGCCCGTTCCTGGGTCTGAGCTCACCCTAAACCGCCGCCTCCTTGGCGCGGTATCGTGACCCCCACCCTAAGCCGCCCGTTCCTGGGTCGTGACCGCCACCCTAAACCGCCGGCTCCTTGGCGCGGTATCGTGACCCCACCCTAAGGCGCCCGTTCCTGGTCGTGACCCCACCCTTAAACCACCGGCTCTGGCGCGGTATTCGTGACCCCACCCTAAGCCGCCCGTTCCTGGATCTTGACCCCACCCTAAACCGCCGGCTCCTGGCGCGGTATCGTGACCCCACCCTAAGCCGCCCGTTCCTGGATCGTGACCCCACCCTAAACCGCCGGCTCCTGGCGCGGTATCCAGGAAGCGGATATTCAATACTCGGTGCAGGTGTCCGTTCACAGCTCAGCCGTCCATTAACTGGCGGCTGCAGAGTGGTGGCAGTGATGGTGTGAGAGCCGGGCGCACAAACACGCACTTTGTCAATAACTGGGTGAAATTCATCTTTTACTCGTGACTCCGCAAAACAAAATAAAACAAAATATATTACTCGATATATCAACTTTTGATCGACATTCTCATTGCAAAAGATGATATAAAAAGTATAAATTAAACATGCATGTAACTTACTGTTTAATTGTTTACTGTTTAATTTGCAATTGTTATATTGCCTATCACAAGAAGGTCGGTACATAATAACAAAAGTATTATCTTTGCTTCTTGCAAAAGCACTACGTGATATTAAAAAAATATTACTCGGAGAGTTAGCCCCACATTGCTAAGTTTACCACGTCTAATATCATCCCCTGGGCTCGATGTATACCTACTAGCCATATAGTTTCAACCATTTCGAGTGGTGCCAGTGAGTTAGTAATCTAGTAACCTAGGATGGCGATTCCTCCACAGTCTGAGGCCCTGCTGCTAAGACCTGCACGGCAAATTTATACAATATCCCCGGCTATTGGATGCGGCCGGGCCGTTATCGCTATAGGACGGTACGCCTAGTGCAGGCGAATGCCACAATACTTCCGAGTCGCAGACGCTTCTCTGCCCCCTCACCGAGTCTTCCTTATCTCACTGCGTTTCTCTCATCTCACTGAATCTATCGCCTTTACGGGTGTCTCTATCGCCTCTCTGAAAGCAACACCGTCTACTGTGCTTCTCCCACCTCGACCTCACTGTACTCGACACTGACCATTATGTCTCTCCCATCCCACACATCCCTCTGGCCCCCGGACCACACATCCCACTGTGTCTCTCCCATCTACCTACCCTGCTCCTTCTCTCCCGCTTTGCCTCTCCCACCTCGCCTCGCCCCACATCTTCACTTAACTGCCCCACCAACCGGACCTTTGCAACGCCTTCACGAGCGTGAACACAATACATCCGGGAGGATCGTGACAGTGGCATCACACCTGAGAGAGTGGCGTGGGCGGAATGATTTACCCCCCCCCCCCACCCCTCCCGCCCCCCCCCCTCCACCCATCCGCCCCTCCTGTTTCTCCTGCCTCTGGCCAGCTGCCCCGGGGCCGTATAAGCGCGTGTCGGGCTGTTGAATCACGGTCGATTGGCCGTATCCTGTCCGTGCGCACGTGTCCACGTGTGAAGCACAGGTGGGTGTGCGCGTGCCGGGCACGTGTGTGCGCGTGCCGGGCACGTGTCAACGTTGAAGCACAGGCTGGGTGTGCGCGTGCCGGGCACGTGTCAACGTGTGAAGCACAGTGTTGTGCGCTGCCGGGCACGTGTCCACGTGTGAAGCACAGGTGGGTGTGCGCGTGCCGGGCACGTGTCTGTCGCCTAATGACAGACAGGTGTCGTCAGCGTCGCGATGTGCATTTGTGGATGTTTCGTCCTGTTCCGTTGTAGCTGATGAAGCGAGCGACTTTGGTACGCTAATGCTTTACGACTGATTTAGACATGTTTTTGATCATTTAGAAAGAGAAAAACAAAATGCGGACAAAGCAAACGCAAGTTTAGCAGAATAGTGCCATGGGGTCAAGTTACTTCAAGCGATGCTAGGAACCGATTCAATTTGTGTCCTGTATGAACTGTTTTTGGGAATACAAATCATTAACGATAATTTACATGGAAATGGGCCATATTGTATCAAAATACGTTAAGGTTTATAAAGCACACGTTTTACGATACTTTAAGCACGGTTACGATTACGATACAATATAAATAATAAAATAATAAGCCGCATCGACAACGCATGTTTCGGAAGCCATGGACATTCTCATATTTAAAAACACATCAGGTCAGAAAACACATTAAAATGCGAGCAAAATACTAACATCATGCAACAAATGAACACAGGACATGACGCTTCCATTTCCACAGAACAATCAGGCAACGTATCATGCACCAAGACCTGCTTCACCAAATAGACTCTCACCAACCCTCCACCCTCCACAACCGTCCGTAAACGAACCAGCATGCACTCAAATACCGGCCAGCCCCATGCAGCTCGCTGATCCTATACCATTGCAACAAAGCCCCGCCACCACCACTGACCGCACAGGCACACCCGTGACGTCACCACCGCACAAAAGCAACAGAACAGCCGACGACACGCAGAGAAGAGCGAAAGTCCGTACCTTTTTGCCGTCTAGTTCATGGGTGCCGCTCACTAACACCTTGTCTACGCTAGCCGGGTCGCTGTAGGTCACAAAGCCAAAGCCCCTAAAAAGGAGAGGAGCCGGCATTGACTACGCGCTAGTTCACCAAACAGCACGGCACCAGAGAGCGCTAGAGCCTAGAGAGTCATTGACTAAAGCAGAGAATTGAGCCCTATTGCACTTTTCTGCGTACTGCATTGTATAAGACTTAGAGAGATCTCAACCTCAACCGTAGCGACTGGTAAACTGATGAGCTAGTCACACCACTCGCAGACGTGCATGCTGGAGACTATGTTGTGCAGTCTTTGGCTGCAGCTCTGCTATTAGATGATGCATTGTTCACGGCGATGCACGTCTGCGAGCATGGAAGATTCACGATCTATTAATTATCTAAAAGCGCTAGATTGTGCATAACTGGCTAGCCTAAATAAAACTTCATTGGAACGATGAAACTGGTTACACAAAATATTAAACAGTAGGGTTTGTAAACACTCTTAGACCTAGAATACTTAGCTATTTTATGTACACAAAAGAAAGGAAAGGTTCAAAATGTTAGTCAAGTGAAAAGAGCTTCAGTATTTACCGGCAATGTGTGACGACAATTTTGTTTGTCCATATGTTGCAGGAATGCAGGAATCAGGATTGTTGTTGGTAAGAAATTGAATAATGCAAGGGTGCATTTAAGTAAGAAGTACCATGTTCATGAAATTCGGTTAAATAATGACAGAAATCATGATTGCGAATAGCATCCACACCGCTTAAGGATCGAGGAAGCCTCAGGAAAAATGTACTTGCCCGCGCCTTCCTCGGGGCCCTCTTTCACAGCCACCTGGTGCTCACATCACATCTATAAGTCTCTCATTTCATTGGATTACTCTGTCGCTAGCCGGCCACATTAGTGCACACCGCACATCCATACCGCTCCGTTCCATTGGATTACCCTGTCGCTAGCCGGCCACCGCCGCCGAAATCAATGCTGCACGCGCTGCAGCGCCGCGCTGTTGGACACATCACGACCAGTGCTGGCTGAAAGGCGCTCGTTAAACTGGGCCTCGCAGCGAGGTCTCTGAGCGAGGCCTCGCAGCGAGGCCTCGGAGGGCGGCCTCGGAGCGCGGCGACAGACAGTGCTTGGCTTCTCCACACTCCACACCGATGGCACTGCAGCAGAGCCGTAACGCCGGCCGTTTCACCGAAGCGCCGCTCGATCCAGCTCGAATATAACGGCGGTCGCCCCAGACAGCTGATCAGGCGCGCCGAACCGAGGCGGTAATGCCCGCTGTTTTGCCGCCAGTTCTGGTAAATATAGCGCAAGGATCGCACGTCACACTGACGGCCGTGCAAAAGGAGGCTGTTCAAATGTTATGCGCCGGCGGCGGAATATTACCGTGTCAGTACAGCGAGCTTCTAAATGCGGCGCGTTGTTTGCGGCGGCCGTCAGTCGCAGTCGAGTCATGTCGCTGATTACAAACAAGCCGTCATTCGGAGCATTGAATAACCTGCCGCGTGAATAGCACGCCAGCCTGTGGCTGACGAGGCTGAGCCGCGTATACATATAAACACCATGGCAACGCCATACAGTGTGACAGGTCTGCAAGCTTACGGTACTCCAGCCGGGCCCGGCCGATGTGAGTGGCCAAGTGGCCACGGCCCGCAACTCAAATGAGCACCAGCGATCCCCTATCAAATCCCAGGCGGAGACGGACGAGGGCACCAGCGATCCCCTATCGAATCCCAGGCGGAGACGGACGAGGGCACCAGCGATCCCCTATCAAATCCCAGGCGGAGACGGACGAGGCTGCAGACGGGGCTTGACCGACAGCCGCCCGGCTCAAATGGCCGTCCCGTTAAGCCGTGCGGCAAAAACGCCGGAGCACCTGGCGCGGCGCCCGCCGGAGGATGTCATGACAGGAAGTCGTCAAAGGGGAGCGGGTCAGACAATGGGCGGCGCGTCGAGCGCCACTACTGCCGCAGCGGCGCCGCTACCGCCTTCACTGCATCGCTACCGTCTTCACAGCGCCATAACCACCTCTGTAGAGGCTAAATGTGACTGAACTGTGATGTATTGTACGTGGACCTGATTGTATGTCCTTGCTTTTAACATAAATGACGTGCATCTTTTAAAAGCCATGTCCATCGTGGATGAGTTGTGAAATACATCAATCAATCAATCAATCAATCTACCGCGCCACGAGTGCCACAGCGCTTCTGCACCGCGCCACCGTCGTCACCACACCACTGGCGCCTCCGCGCCGCCATTGTCCTCCACTGCGCCACCGACGCCGCAGGAGCGCCACGGAGAGGACGCGACGGCGGAGTCTTCCACTCACGAAACAGTCTTGCACCCTCTGCAGAATCCCCGTTCGCCCCTGTCTGTATGCGCCCTCTACACGGACACGAGAGGCATACATGCCCCCCGGGTGTACGAATACGCTCTGTGTCTGTGTTTGCACACAACCGTGTTGGTGTTTTTAACACACTGCCCGGTGGCGAACAGTAGTCGAGTCGACAGTGGATTGCGCCGAGTGTTCGTCGCCGCCTGGGTGCCAGACCGTACTGTTTGGCTGTCGTCTGAGGAACACTTTTGCGACGAGGTCCGAGCATCGAGCATCGAGCACCAAGCTTCGAGTGCCGAGCACCGAGCACCGAGCACCGATCACTGAGCACCGAGCACCGAGCACTGATCACCGAGCACCGAGCACCGAGCACCGAACACCGAGCACCAAGCACCGCACACCGTTGCCCAACACCGAACACCAAGCCACCGAAAGGACGACCCAAGGCAAGTCGGCAGACAACAGCGCGTCTCGAGCCTGCGGCAGTACTCTACTCGATCCTGATGCCTTGCGCGCGCTTGCGTGATGAATCTGCTGCTCCGCGCACCCGTCAGGCTGGGCAGGCATTGCGGATTGCGCGTCGGGGGGGGGGGTTGCTGCGGCTGGTCTGGGGGACCCGCAAGCGCAGTTGCTCTTGGTGGATGCCGTTTGCGACACGACCCAGCAAGGTTGAGCGTGGTCACAAAGCCAACACGGCGGTTTCCGGCGACTCTAGCAGCGAAGAGGACAGATAGTGTGACAACTGACAGCCAAGTTACCTACAATGCAGCTGACCAAACTATGGAGAACAGAGCAGCTGGACACTGGACACTGGACAATGGACATCCGCCGATATAGTACCTACTGTGACCGGACGCCCGAGGTGCCTCGTCTGGAGCATGCCCGTCGGTGTCATGGCGTACCACGACCCCGCTCTCTCGGGGACATCCGTCAGGTCCCTCTTTCTCTCAGGGATCGCCGCCTTATCAGGGTCCGCCTTCCTCTCAGGGACCTTCATCAGCCCACTCTCTGGAACCTGTCTGCCCCGCCCCCTCTCGGGGACCTTCGTCAGCCTCCACTCTCGAGGACCTCTGTCAGCTCCCCCCCCCCCCACTTGCCGCTTCATTCTCCTCCGTGTCGTCCACGCAGGCTAAACATAGCTACCTTTTCCCGCTGCCGCTGCCGCTGTCGTTGGTCGCTCGGGAGGCCCCGGCTTCCGCCGGACGCTGAGACGACACAGGTCGCTTTCTCCCCACCCGAGGAGGAGGAGGGGGGGGGGGGGTAATGGTGCTTACTTTTGTGAGAGTGGCTCGCGCTGCTTTTAGGGAGCGGCTGTGCTCAGTCGGAGAGCCGCCGCTGTCTGGACGCAGATCAGAGAAGCGAGAATTGGTACTGGGCAACCAGTCACGTGTGTCCACTGTTCAGTACACCGAGCGGTTTACTGGACAAGGGACACACCACGAACCGGACGCTGATCTCAGTTCTCTCCCAGCGCTGGGAGATAACTGAGATAAGAGAACTAAGTTCGTGGTAGCTAACAATTAACATGGTAATCGATGTGTCCAACAGCCTCTGCCGATGCTGGTTTGAAGCTCACGTGACCAGTGACCAGTCGGTCAGCTATGCAGCTGGGCAGCTGGACAGCAAGGCGGCTGGACTCTGGACAGATAGTCGCGCAGCTGTCGCCCCCGTGCGTGCGCGGCGATGGGACGGTGCGACGACGCGGAAAGGAGACGGCGCTGCTATTGATTGCGTCCGTTCGGCGCGGCATTGTCGAACTGGACACTTGGCCGCTGCAGAGTGGGCTGCGGCCGCTCTCACGGCGGTCGATTCCCACACTAGTACGAGGAGCGCAACTGTCCGCTCCGCCGCCCCGCAGAGGAGGGTAACGCGGTTACCAGCACGGTAACTGGCCGGGGCCCAGCACGGTAACTAGTCTGGTAAACAGCCAGTAACCAGTCGGTGCCAGCATGGAAACAAGTCGACTGAGTGACAAACTAAATATAGTTGAAGAAATAGGTTACCACTTACCAGATATTTCCGTGACTACGCCTGTAAATGGGGGTTTCCTGTCGGTGATTATATGAATCAACAATAAACAGGTGTAGGATCAGCGAACCGATCAGTGAAATGATAAGCTAGTTGTCAGATTGTCAGATGAACATTCCAGCCACTCACTTGCGCGTGTGCCGGGCAAATGCTACACCAACTGTGTAAATATCGACTGGAACCCTCACGACCTGACGCCGGCTGGCCCTAACGGTGCCTCGACCTCGGCGAACCTGTCTGGAACACAGCTCGACCTCGGCGAACCTGTCTGGAACACAGCTCGACCTCGGCGTGCGACGTGACCTCGCGCCGCGTCACCCCAGTCGGAGTCGTCACCGCCACCGCGTCACCCCAGTCGGAGCCAGCTCGAGACAGCCGACTGTGTCGGCCGGCCGGCACAATTTCCTGCTGTCGCCCCTGTCGGTGTTCATCACAACGACAGACGACCGCCGATACGAGGCGGCCAGGCTCGGCGGATCGGCGCCGCCAGTCCGTCCGGAGGACTCCGCGGACTCCGGCTGATCCGGCATTAAAGCGGAGCAGGGGCCAGGCAGGGGGCCAAGGGGGCACGTGCCCCCCATTGAACCGACTTTTTCACAAAAAATATCGGTGATGTCCCTTTTTGTGTCTTTTTGGGGGCCCTGCAAAATATAGTGGCATAAATCCGGGAGATTTTGATTTTCGCGCTATTTTTTCGGGGGAGGGGGCCATGGGGATGTCGTGCCCCCTTGTCAAAGGTCTGGCTGCGCCCTTGAAACGGAGGTCCGCTGCGGACGACAGTCGGCGAGGTATCAATCGTATACCCGATCGAGAATGAGTCGCTCGTCCGGGAGCCGTGACCAGTTTTTAGCTGATTGACCGGATGGGGTCTGGGGTGGCTGACGGCCAAGAATCCGGTGCTGATGTCAAGACAGAGGAGGACGTCAAGGCGGAGATGCGTCAAGCTCGGGCAGCCCATTCGTCAGTGGCGTTGGCGTGTCGAATTGTCCAACTTCAAGGCATGCGAGCGCTTACATTCACGGGTCTTCGCATCATGTGCCGGAGAAAGACAGAAACTTCCTCGGACTCGAGGTCCTCATCCTCCTTTCCCTTCCCCACCTGGCGCACCACTGCGCCGCCCGCCGCTCGCGCCATGCAGCCGGATAGTCCGACCCCAGCAGGACGAGGGCTGTGCTACGGCCGGCCGTGTCAATGGGCAGTGATCGAACGGCACCTCATCCATCAGATGCGTGTCCGTGACCACAGGGAGGGCGCCGCGCCGCGCTGTGACGCGCGAGGCAGGGCTGTGGGTGGCGCACTGAACAGAGCATTCACGTCACATCCAGTGCCGTTAGGGGTTTATGTACTGCACAGTGCAAGTATGTTGTGATTGTATAAGTTCGTTGGATCGATCCGGATGTGCTCTATTAGTGGTGTGTGGGGAAGGCTAAAATCAAAGGTGGTCGATTCGATAAAGCTGCGAATGGATGTGCGTAATGCGACGTGCTGTTTCATGGAGGCAATCACATTTGAGTGCAATATAATCATGAATTGGATAGTGGTCAAGTTAATCAACCACAAACCAGTTTATCAACCACAAACACATAGGTACTGGTGCTATTAACTTACTTTGATTTCGTCAATACTTACGATTTAAGTTCTCGGGTAAAACAACTTGAATCTACGTATAACAGGAAACCAAAAACCACACCGTGAAATATGTGTAACCGGAAACAAAAACCCACAACGTGCCGTCGCCACATCACATGTCTCCGTGTACACGAGTAATCACTGCAAGCGGCAGCAATCATCATCACTGCCGCCTCTAATTGCCACGCGGGACTGGTATATTATATTCGCATTAGCCACACATAGCCGTGGTGACCGGAGGTGGCGGCTGTGGCGTGGGGATCGTGGACGAGGTCACGCTACACATGGCACCGTGCTGACCTAAGGCGCAGCTGGTGGTCAGACCATGCCGGACGTATGACCCAGTCAAGTACCCCGTATGTGTCCTGCGCCACCCACGCGGCAGAGCGTCATTTGCGTCGCAAAGCGCCACATACGTCCAAGAGTGCCACGATCACCGACTGGGTCCGTTAGTCGTCACTCGCTTCAAGTGGAACACAGCGGGGATTGCTTTGGTTTCTGTTGCGATATGCATGCCGCCCAAAGACATTTCCCTTTCGCATTCTTGGATTCAGCTTTCCCTTCTCCAGTAATTATCCATCCAGTAATTGCACAATCACTACGAGTGTTAACTATAAAATGTGACGCGTAATTAATGTCGCTGGTGTGGAATCTTCTGCAAGTCAGCGTCGGTGGTAAAACGTGTCGGAGAAGAAAAAATATAGATTGGGCGACGCACCGGTGCAGTGGAGGAGACGCGCTGGAGAAAGGATCGTAAAAGTGTCGGGGTGGTAGCGTTCTTGCAACTGCACGATGTGGTAATGCTATCTACACCGGGGGATTAGTTACTGGAAATAGAACCCGCCCTTGCGACGGTCAATACCACCAAACGTTATAGCCAAGTATTTACCACTGGCTTTTATTGTGTGGCGTTCCTCCACGTTACGAATGATTGCCATACACTTTTGACCGATTTGTATAATTGATCTTGACATTATGTTATAGTTCCCAGCTTTGAAACAACAAAACGATTGCTGTTGCTGTCTTACAAAATATGTCCCTAAAAACTTCCACAAATTTGAACCAGTTTTACGGTAAATGAGAGCTCAGAGCACCATACAATCAGAAAAGTCGAATCATTCATGCAGAGTTCAGACTGCTAGACACCATGCCCTGCCTCTGCCTGCGTCTGCACTGTACTGGCTTTCCCGGCCCTCACTGAGGTCTTATTCGAAATCCGGCCCGGCCCGCCACCCAGCCAGCCAGGCGGAAAATTTCAATTTCGGTACTTTAATAATTCCTCGCTGAAAACACTACCCGTCTCCCGTGCAGAAGTTCGGCCAGGCTTGAAACAAGAGGGAAGCGCAGCCCGAGTGGCGTTCTTATTTGTAGCGCGCGTCGCGCTGCACCGCCAGGGGAAGGGGGAGGGCGGAGGGGGTGGGGTCCCAGAGCCGGCGCAGAGCTTAGCTCACGACCATCAGCAATATGACCCCCAGGAGACCGAGACAGAGAACTGACAACAAAGCCACTGGAATGGAAGCCATTTAGGCGTACTGGTAGGTACAAGGTGGCGGAACGGGGACAACCCAACACACCAGTAATATCGTCCCAATGTGTGTTTTTTTAGGGAGTCTGCCTACTCGCATCGAGCATGTAGGGTTGTTGACAATGGTCTATAAAACATAATTGTATTGGTTAAACCACTTCATTTCTCTAGATTCACTCTAGTTGCTCTTGCTGAGATATTCCAAAGTCCTCAGGAACGTTATGGAATAACACAATTATCGGGTAGACTCATAAGGCTCACGTCTACTATAGAATCATTGCCAATATCGAAATAACGATACCAATTTGCTAGCATATCGTTAGCACCGGCCAATAGCCTTTTGACACAAAATATCGTGAGCGCTGATAGCAGGCAGCAGCTGCCTAACAGAGCCTTGGTGGTCATTTTGCTTTTCGAAGGTTTGTCAACATTGTTCAATGAATTACATTGAAAAAACCGTCTGCCAACCCATGGGCTGTTTATTGTCTTAGGTGCGCCGTTGTACATAACATTTTGTTTACTCTCATTATAGTGGCGATTGTTCATCGATATCAAAACACAACATATCGCAAAAGGAATATAAGTAAAAATTCAACTAAAGGGGCTTTATATGTGAATTTAATCGTATCCAATAATACAACCAAAAGCTTCTTACCGTGGTTCGTGATACAAAATATTTTTGACATTCCAAAAGTGTAGCCACACTCCCTTTAAGGGTAATCAAGTCCAAATTTATAACATACAGCTGCAAGCACTTGTGTTCTATGAGCACCTCCCACGACCCACAATTTGGTTCACGTCCAATCACTTGGAAGTTGGAGCGGTCATTGAAGTACCCGGGGAGACAATGTGCGGATTTTCGCCGCGTGGCGGCGGCTCTGACAGATGACAGATCGGTACCGAGCGGTACTACAGGCCAGGTATTGTGTGAGGAACGCGACCTGGCCAGGTGGGACGACGATCGCGCCGACAGGGCTCAGTCCGTGTCGCGTCGACCGCGACGGATGGCGCGACGCGGCCTGCACGGGTCACAGGGGCCGCCGAGCTCATCTCAGTCACATGTGGTCCGTGACGCCCCCACTGGAACACCGCGCCGGGACTGAGGGGGGCCAGAACTGCTGAGGTCAGAGGGTGAGAATTGGGGATCAAAGACGTGGACTGAGAGAGCAGAGCAGGCATTGCTGCAGACGCACGTTTTGTATCGAACGTTTTCGGGGTGAGCTAAAGTTCCCCGAGTTGAGCTGAGCGGTAGTATGAAAGCTGGCAGCCCTTCAATGAACTCAGTGAAGGCTCACAGTACATACTCACGGAACGTAAAATCGGAGATGTTTCGGCTGTCTGGCCCAAAGCCGGGAGGGACTGGACTGTGGAGAATGAAGACTGAAAACTGGACTGAACACTGGAGACTGGAGATTGAAGACTGCAAAATTGACTGGACACTGGACACTGGACACTGAAAACTCAACTGGACACTGGCGACTGAAGACTGAAAATGGACTGGAGTTGGACACTACATATCGGCGGAGCCTTGGCACTGAAGACTGGGGGAGTCTGACTGAAAACGCGAGACTGAACAGTGGTGACTGGAGACTGCAGACGAGAGACTGGAGACTGGGTGGTGGTGTTGGTTTGGCGGGTGTCGAGGGAGGGACCGCGCGGCGCGCCGCCGCCGCCGCTGGCCCGGTGCCAGCGAGCCTTATCACCCGACACAGCCATTTGTTTGCGCGCCTTGAATGATGGCGATTCGGCTGCAGATGAAAATATCTGGTAGGTAATTAGTCTCGAAGAGACCGCGGCGTCTCTGGCCGGGGGTGGTTCAGCTCCGGGGGCGGAGGGGAGGGCCCTCACCAGTGATGAATCACCGGCTGCAGCAGAGAAAGAGACCACCTGGAGCGTCGCTTAGTCGGCGAGCGTCACGACTTCGTGACGTCTCGAACACAGTCACGACTTCGTGACGTCCCGCCCAAGGCGTGCTCCGCAGTGGCGGGAGCAGCGGAAGGAGGACGTGTTTCTCCGTGAGCCGCGGGAGTGGTTTAGATATGTAGGTGCTGGCGGTGCGGATGTAGATGTAGCCTGGGTGCGGCGGCTTAAGCATGTAAGTGCACGTAACATTTAATTTATACGCATCAGGAGCTGAGAAAACTGTAACGTTGGCATTTATTTGAAAAAGGGGATATATTGCTTAATATTTTGACCGTGGCATGCATATGACGAGAAGAGTCAGAGTCAATGAGTCATAAAGAGTCAGTCTAGACGACTAACTTCTTCAGCAAAGCACCACCGATCACTATTTTCACCTTGTCCTGGGCATAACTCACTGACGTCACGAATCCTAAGTGCCCAGCTGTTTCCCATCTAGCTGATTCTGCCAACATCCAGTCCCGCCAAACTAACACCCCGGCCACCATATGGAGCCATGACGTGGCCCCACGCAGCTGTCGATGACGTCACTGCACACACATGACGTCACTGGATGGAAACTGGAGCAGCTGCGGCAGCCGGGCAGCGGACTGTGTATGTGTCGGCCCTGTGTACATGTCCAACGATACAAACGACATGGTGCGCTCCGGTACAGCCCACAGCCATTGCAGGTGAACGTAGCGGCAATGAAAGGACGAGTGTCACCGTATTCACCGTACGGTCACCGTACAGTTTCACAAGACAGCAAGAGCTAGCATTATATCGCTGCACACTTGCCAACGTGTGAAGCGGCGGATCCAGAACGGGAGTTTGGGGGACAAAATTCAAAAAGCCTCACACAATTCTGAAAACTTATCAGATTTCGCTTGCTTATGCATTAAAGCAAACTTTCCTTGGTAAAAGTTGCTTATATTTCCTTTTATATCATGAAATGTGTCATTTTTTGCAAATTTCTGACTGTTGGGGGGGGGGCAATTGGCAATTGCAATTGTCGTGCTCCCAGCAGGCCGCGGTGCGCATTGCGAATGTTGCACTGTTTCTTTGCGTTCCGGAAAATATGCGTTTTATCCTGCATTGTTGCACGCTGCTTTTCCGGAACAAACACACCGCCATTGCCGCCGGCTTGATGTGGTACTGGCGGACGTTAGGTATTTGGTAGGATACAGTGCAGGTGAATGAGAAAAAGCCTGCTGCCCCTCTGGCATGAGCTGGCTCGTAAAAAGTCCCGCCAGGGTGACGGAAAGATCACGATCATGTGAGCAATAACGGAGTGTGTCGCCGGGTTTCCCCTGCAGGGGCCCCACTGGCCACTGTGCAGACTGGGAGCGGCAGAGCAAAGGTGATGTCCATGGTATGACGGGGCTGCTACTGTTCAGCGTCTGGGCCACTTTCTCATCAGTTGCCAGGCGATAGGTCTGCAGGTCCCTGAACTTTGAGCTCCTCAGGTTTCAGCGAGTGAGCTTTGAGCTTCATGGACTTCAGCAGCATCATAATCCTGAAGGTTACAAACATCACTATTCAGAGCACCCCCACCCCCACCCAGATATCGGATTCAATCTCCTCACAGACAGCATGCCAGCCCACTGGCCGGCCACCGGTGTGCCGATGCCAGTCTGGAGCGGGTGTCATGGTTCTTGCCTGGGCCCGGTCGTGTTCCGTTGGGTGCGTGTGGGTGCCGACATCCCGGGCCGCTGTCCGTACCGTGACCAGGGCTTTGTTCACGTGGCGCTACAAATGCGCCCGTCAGGCGTCGGACAATGCCCAGTAGTCAGACAGCTGTGCCACGGAGAGATACGCAGCCGCCCGGCAAACGGCGGCGAAACAGGCGCAGAAAACCGGCTTTTCCTGGTGACCATATGAGTTGAAGCGAGTTTTTGCTTAGTTGGCGTTGCCCATGCCTGTATTCTTAAATGTCGCGTGGTGTGGTTAAAAAGTCGTCCAGAACAATTGGATAGTCGTCTATCATTAAGGCGAAGCAATAATCTGGAAACAGTGTGACAAAGACACGCTTGTATCGAACGCGCACGATGCCGGCGACCCTCACAACCGCTCGTCAACCCTCCAGTCAATCGAACTGAAACTTATAATCGTCTCCTCTTGCGATTATTCGCTCAGAGAAGCCTCGAATTTAGCAATGCACACAATGAATTTATGCACAACCCCCGCCGAACACAGACACGACACAACCAGACAGTCCCTAAGTGTGCGCAACGTCCAAAGAATCGCTGATGAAGTTAGCACGCAAAGTTCCGTCCACTGCTTCTTGGATGCCCCTCGACTTCGCCCGCTCTCTCCCCCCTCTTCTCCCGGAGCTCACTTCTTTTCAGTCGCTAGGAGAGGAGTTCAGTCAGTAGACTTTAAATGGCGTCACATGAGAAAAATGTGCTGGCGTAGTGAATTAAATAAGATGAAGGTTATCCAAAGATGTCCCCTTTCCATACAAAGTTGGTGGGGGTTGCAGCCTGGCGCCCGGCATTGGGCCGCCGTGCAGAATAAATGGGCCCGTCCAATCACAGTGCTCAATCTGATCCAATCACAATGCAGATCTCAGAAATACCGGAACACTCGTCATCTCAATAGTCGAAAGACATATCACGCGCAACACAAGACCGGTGAGAGTGCAGCGTTTTCCACCGTAAGCGCTCTGCGCTTACATGCATCCCAATGAAGCTATTGCCAATGAGACGTCATATCTGTCACATAAAACGTCTTGCAAAAGCACATTGCCACAGCTGCAGCAACAAGGCGCTCTTTCAAAGCTCAAAATGATACAGACGTGTTTTGTGCGCTTGGAGGCCGGCTTTGAAAAGGTTATTATTACCGCCTTTGAGGACAGACTTGCTAATACTGACATGCCTTGCAGCAATGTAGGCCAGCATTGTGTTTTTTCGGCGGACGGCGCGCTGTCAAAGTTGCTAATGGATCTCTCGATAATACGTCCCTTGCCCGGGCGACAGCGAGCTGCAGGCAGGTGATGGTGGGTGTAGGTGGGCGGGGTGCCGGGACCGGGACTGCCTCCTGAAGGCGACAGCAGGTGATGGTGGGTGCAGACGGGCGGGTGCCGGGACTGCTCCGAAGCCGACAGCAGTGATGGTGTTGCAGGTGGGTGCAGACCGGATGCCTCTCTGAAGTCGACGCATGTGATGTGGGTGCAGGCGGCGGGGTCCATGGACCGGACTGGCCTCCCTGAAGCACAGCACGGTGATGGTGCATGGCGCGGTACCAGACCGGCGACTGCCTCCTGAATGCGACAGCAGGTGATGGTGGTGCATGCGATCCAGACGGACCCCTGAGCCGAAGCGAGGCGCAGCCAGTGATGTGGTTTGCAGGCGGGCGGGTGCCAGGACCGGGACTGCCTCCTGAAGGCGACAGCGAGCCGCAGGTGCAGGTGATGGTGGGTGCAGGCGGGCGGGTGCCGGGACCGGGACTGCAGCCGTCCGTCCGACGCGGCCGCTCGGACCTCCCTGACTCAGTTCTGGGAACTGAGTGGACCGTGGTGCAGCCGTGCACAGTGCAGGCAACAGAGAAGTGTGGGAGTGTAGGGGGATGGGGAGGGGAGGTGTGCGCAGGCTGAAATGGAATATCGCACAGGGCAGTACAAGGATTTCGCAGAAACTACTGCAGTTTGGGTTGAAGGGCCGTCTACGTTTGATCCTAAAAATATTGTCGAAGTGGCAGAAGCCACAAGGAGATATTTCGCTTTTCTAAATAAGAACAGTAAGCGACTCGATATACAAAAAATGGTCGATAAAGTGGTGTCAAGAGTCACCTGAAAGTGCTTAACCTGGGTAGTGTGATTTCGCTACAGTTCGTCGTGAGGTTACACCTTTACCTTATGTGGTCACGATCGACTATTGAGCCTCACAGATGTAAACCGAGGACAAAGAACGCTCTGAAACCCAGTCGCGTGGGTTACTCATACTTGTCAATGAACATACGGCACGCTTTACAGGTAATAGGTATGTACCCATGGTGCATAACAATTATTTAGAGAGGAGCAGAACGGATTGTATTAACTCAATACAGTGGAATGTTCGGATTTTGTTTTAGGAATGACAGACTTTGCCGAGTGACTGGTCCGTCCACAGGGTGTGTTTATCAAAAACTTGCTAAACAGCCCTGTCTCAAGGAGACAGAGACAGCGTTGACCGACCACTGCCCACTCCAATACTGATGACTGCGCGAGAAAAATACACTGGAAAAGCCAAGCGACGCCACTAAAAAAGCAAACCAATGTTGTCGTCTGGGCCACGCAGTATGGGAGGGAACTGCCGCAGCGCTTTCCATAAACAGACCACGACATGTTTAAAGATGACATGACCATAACCATTTATACGCCGAAATCGCTATTCAGGCTGTCCGGCATTAATGTATGGTTGCTATTCCAATGACTAAATTGGTGTTATTTACTAACGTGTGGATGCTTGCAATCAGATGCCATCGCGTTTGTGCCCATCGGATGTTGGATCGACAATGTCGTGCTCCCATTAGTCCAGCAAAACAATAAAAAAACTCCCTCAGAAGAAGAAAAAAATCCACGAATCCATCTACGTTCTACGAATGCCACCATAAATATATGAGGAATGACTGAAAATGAAAAGCTGCACGCACTTTTCGAACAATGTCCGTCAAGTTGATGACAAATGAAGCATCGATTATACGTCCGTTAGTACAAATTATTCATTAAATAATGTACGCACTCCACAAATGAGTCCCATTCAACAAACCGAACTTTTGCCATTGCCGCATGGGTCAACGGCCTCCCTTGGATGCCGAGCGATGCTTGACGGCTCATTTACAGCGCGTCGCGGCAGTCGAACGGCGTGTGATGAGATTTGACGTAGTCAATCCCCCCCCCCCCCCTCAGTCCCCCCATCCCTCTACGGCCCGGCCAGTCCATTAAGCGGTGGACTCGGTGTCAACAGTCTCCGGTACATCCAGTCACTGAAGCCGATATCAGGTGTCCCGGGTTACAGTAGCCCGCCATCGATTGCGGCCGAGCTCCGACAGCGCGCCGGTCGCCTTGTGGCTTCGCTCGCGTCCAGGCGCGCGTCCCGAGCACGACCAGAGCACGGCCGTGGTGGACGTGGCTGGCGCCAGTCGAATCAGATGCGGATTTCGCCCGCAGTCGGCAGCGAGTGTCCAGGTCCTGCCGAACAGCCTGACAGGAGACGGCAAGGTCGGATGACTGTCAATGTTGACATGTTGACAGGCGCGACGAGCTGTCATCAGCGTCACAGCGTCTGTCGTCTGCCCGACGCATGCAATGTCCCTTCAGCGTCACAGCGTCTGTCGTCTGCCCGACGCATGCAATGTTCCTTCAGCGTCACTGGCTATCGTGGATCTTGGCCGCCTTTGGTCAACTCCGGACCCACTTTGGGCCCACTGACGGCCTACTTCAGGCACACTGCGGGTCCATCGTGAGCCCCACGACCCCGCGAAGCCCACCCAGGCCAGCCAGAGACTGCCTAGCCGGGCTGGCCGGGGCGCACAGGAGACATGCCTCGTCACATCTGAGACGTCAGTCGCAAGGCGAGACGCCACTTGGCAAGCGATGAGGCACAGCTGTTGTTGCGTCGCCGCGTGCAGCACAGGACCTGACGGTGCTGAGGAATGTCGGATCATGCGGGGTGGGCCTCCAGCACCACTGGGGTCACTGGAAGGGAGGGAGGGAGGGCAACGGATTTTAACTGGACCCGCCCCACATGCGGGCCGACCATCACCGGTGGGTGTGTTCATACGTTTGTATCGACGACTCTACGAAGAGAAGAGTTGCTTTCATGAAATCATTGTACATAAGACTAACTCTATTTAACTGCGATAAGCAATGGCACGTTCTACTGAGGGAGTAACTTATTTATTTTCAAGAAAAAAATAAACGATTCTTTGGCTCGTTGATTCCGTTTAATTAAACGGTTCAAGCCAGCCGGCCGGGCGTGGTCCTGGCCCGGTGACGGAGGGTCATGGCCCCCACCCCTCCATCTCATCCCCACTCTGTCGCGTCGGCACGCCATGCGGCCCAGATGGGGCAAAAACGCCCCAGTTCCGAAACACCGTGGGACCGGCCTGGCGGGCGAAGCCGCTCCCAGGGCTGGCACGAGTGCGCAGAGTATAAAGCTCATGACGCTGCCACTGCTAGTCTTGGTTAGGGAACGCTATTTCTACCTCGAAACATCTTGAGTGACTCGGTCATGAACGGTACTTCGCTTGTTTCCATTCCACGTCTTTGTAGTCACGGGATCTGCATCACCGGATTCAGACCCAACGTACCTGCTGGGTGTCCATCGCTGAATTATTGGTCTTGTAGGACAACATTGCATCACCGAACAGCATCCTCTCCAACCGCACGACCCACATCCTCTCTTCCTCCTCCACGTCTCCCGTGACGGGCTGGTCACGAGACTCGAGACACGAGACGAGACAGTGCAGCTTCCCGTCCCACAATAACCACCCCGTGACGCACCACTCTCCCGTGCGTCGCAACCGCGCCGCCAATGCCACGACCGCGCCACAAGCGTCGCGAGCGTCACATCCGCGTCGCAAGCGCGCCGCCGCGATCGCCGTGAGTTATGGCCGGAGACCACGAGACCGAGCGATGACGTCAGCGGCGACGACACGCCACATGCGACCGGAGCACATTTTATTTTTGCCCCCGTCGGCTGGCTGTGACGTAGCCGGGCTTCCAGCGGTCATCAGTCAGCTGATGAGGGAGGGGGCGAGCGCCAAGACGACGTCGACGACGCTAGCGAAGGGGGTGATGGCCGATGGGGAATCCGAGAGTGACAGGAGTAGTAGGCTCAAAGGGGACACGTCGGGTCGGATCAGGTGGGGACGGATGAGGTCAGCTGAGGTGAGATGAGGTCAGCTAAGGTGAGATGGAGTCCGCTGAGGTTAACTGGGGACAGATGGGGTTAGATAAGATCAGATGGCGTCCGACGGGGCTAGTCGCTGGGTTAGATGGGAGTCAGACGGGGTTAACGGGNGGGACACGTCGGGTCGGATCAGGTGGGGACGGATGAGGTCAGCTGAGGTGAGATGAGGTCAGCTAAGGTGAGATGGAGTCCGCTGAGGTTAACTGGGGACAGATGGGGTTAGATAAGATCAGATGGCGTCCGACGGGGCTAGTCGCTGGGTTAGATGGGAGTCAGACGGGGTTAACGGGGTGAGCGGAGGGAACCCGGGGTCAACGATGTCGTCCTAGGTCACGGTGCAACTCACTGACGGCTGCAGGATCGACCTGGCCGTCACCACTCACCAGGCAGTGGTCATTGGTCAGTGGTCTGTCAGTAGTCAGTAGTCAGTAGTCAGTAGTCAGTAGTAGTAGTCAGTAGGTCAGTAGTCAGCAGCCGCAGTCAGCAGTCAGCCAGTCAACAGTCAAGCAGTTCAGCAGTCAGCAGTCAGCAGTCAGCAGTCCAGCAGTCAGCAGTCAGCATTTCAGCAGTCAGCCGTCGTCGATATCGCCGCTCGGAGCCCGGCTGTCAGCGCTCTCGGGTATCTAATGATGGGCCGTCGGGGGCAGCATGTGACCGTGCCAGCTCCCGCGGGCGCCGCCCACCCACCGCGACCAGACGGTTACCAAGGCCGGCCGCGTGCTCACACGCCGCCCGCCGCGACTCACCATCGCTCGCATACGGTGGTCCCACGCCGGGGGCCACGTTGGGCCGCACGACGTGACATACGCTGGGGTCCGCGCTGGTCCCACGGCCGCTGGCTTCACGCTAGGTCGTGCCGCAGGGTGGCTACGTCGTGTTACGTAGTCCTTTGTCTGGACATCCGTAGTCCTTTGTCTGGACGTCCGTAGTCCTTTGTCTGGACGTCCGTAGTCCTTTGTCTGGAAGTCCGTAGTCTTAGGCCAGTGTTCTGTGTTCTACGGTCTGTGGTCTGTGGTCTGTGGTCTGTGGTCTGTGGTCTGTGATCTGTGATCTGTGATCTGTGATCTGTGGTATGTGGTATGTGGTCTGTGGTCTGTGGTCTGTGGTCTGTGGTCTGTGGTCCGTGGTCCGTAGTCTGTGGTCCGTAGTATGTGGTCCGTAGTCATATGTATGTGGTCTGTGGTCCGTGGTCCGTGGTCCATGGTCTGTGGTACGTGGTCTGCAGTCCGTGGCCCATGGTATATGGTTTGTGGTCCATGGTTTGTGGTCCATGGTTTGTGGTCCATGGTCCATGGCCCATGGTCAGTGGTCCGTGGTCCGTGGTCCATGGTCCGTGGTCCATGGTCCGTGATCCATGTTCCGTGGTCCGAAGTCCATGGTCTTTGGCCTGGTAGGTCTTGGTCCATGGTCCGTGGTTTGATGGTCCTTGACCCCGGTGATCCCTGGTCCGCACCAGGTAGGATCTCTGACGATGTCAGCACGCGGTGGCAGCCTGTGTCTGAGAGAGACGGACGGCCCGGCTCCGGCTCGGCCACCGGTCCACAAATAAACTGTCCTCGGCAGATGGCCCGGCCACCGCTACAGCGGCAGCGCGACACTGAACGACACGGCGCGACACGGCGCGACACGGCGCGACACAGCGGCGAGGCGGCAGCAGGCGCGGTCATCAGTGACACGCGTCCCTGGTCTGTCCTCTCAACTCAACTCAACTCAGTTCGACTCCACTCAACTCAGCTCAGCTAAATTAACGACACGACACGAGTTATCGCACCCCGCTAGCCCGGTGCCTCCCATTCGACCCTCACCAGTAACCACCCTGCCCCCTCCCTGGCTCCCCGTGGGCGGGGCTGCGGCCCCGTACGACAGCGTCGGGGGAGGGGAGGGGATTCCGTGAGTGGCAGCCTCTCGGGACGGATAGGTCAAGGGTCACTCGGTGCGTGAAAGGCGGCGAGGCGGCGAGGCGGCGAGGCGGCGGGGCGGCGGTGAACTATCGGCGCCGTTGAAAGCTCTCCTGCCGCCGGGACTGGCGTGGAGAATGCTTGCTCTCACGACTCCGCGCGGTGCACGGCCTCGCCAGTGACGACGCTGAATGCGCGCTCTATTCGTCCCACGACGCTGACGCCAAAGCCAGAGAGGTGGCAGAGTGCCGCTGCCAAAGACACCGATCATGGGGAGGGAGGAGATTCGGCACGGCGGTCGGGACGCGGCAGATGAAACAAGGACGAGACCGCTGAGTCGGCCACGACCAACCGCTGATGGATGGCTTCCCGATCAGAGGCTACAGCCCCCAGACAGAGGCTATCAGTTCCCGACGCGACAATCGTAAAATACTGGCGCCGCCTGAGCTGCATGCATAGAGCTGTCTTGATCCAGGGACCCAGCCAGCCGTCGCCACCGTCGTCGTCGCGCTTGCGAACGCCCCCTCCTCCCCCTCTCCCGTCTCACGGCCCCCGCGTCGCCGCGAGCACTCCCTGGTGACCGATCCCGACGCCGCAGCACGCCATGACGAGGCGATGACGCGGCTGGCGTGACGTCATCGGCTCGTCATTAGCAGTTAGCACCGTCACGCGAGCGGTGCCAAACCACAGCGTCGCAGGTCAGACTGAGACCGCTGTCCATCGCCAGCCACCGCCGCCGGCGGCGTGTTAGCGCCTCACGTCATCCTGCTGGAGTATACTCGTGGATATGAAAGCTGTCAACTTGTTCGGGAGCGAGAAGCGGTCAGCTGGGACCCTCCTGTTCTCTCTTCTCTGTCTACTCTGTCTACTCTGTCTACTCTGTCTACTCTGTCTACTCTGTCTACTCTGTCTATCGCCAGTCTCTCCCTGGCGCACGCAGCAGGACTCATCGCTGGGCCCTAGTTGGTCTCGACGGGATTCAGGGATATCGATTGTTCTGCACACTCTGATTTATTACACTGCTGGAGCTGAGCTGGTCGAGCCTCGTCACCCGTCATATCGCCGCGAACCCGGCCCGGTATCTCGTCACGCTACCAGTTTGGCTCGAGATGCGCTGGGTATACAGACTATACACCTTCTGCGGATTCTGCTTCATCCGGGAATGGTAAAAGAGTTCATCGAGGTTTCGGGTCGGCCCGAGGCTGGAAAACCAATCTCAAACAGCATGCATGATTCTGACAGCGATTTGGACGCTTCCTGTGCAATCTTCTTCCGCCTCCGGTTGTGTGGGCCATACATACATGGGCCCACCAGAGGATGGAGCACTTTCGCCGAGTGGTGGTACAGTACATCCCCTCAGGGAGCTCCGAACCACCCTCGCATGTCCCTCCCCTCCTCGCGTCTGTCACAAGTGAAGTGGACGCGTCATTAAGTCGCAATCATCATCATCACTCTGATGTCGCCGACGGTGACGTCGTCAGCGACGTCGCTCGACGTCGGTTGACGTGTCGGATCGCTTGAGGCCCCCGAGCGGCGCCCCTCTCCTCGCATCCCCTCAGACCAGCACCTCCCTCCCTCCCCCTCTCTCTCTCTCTCTCTCTTCCGCCGATCGCCTCCCAACTGCTACGTCGACAAACACCCGTCCCAGCGGCATTAGCATTTATAGCCGGCCTCTGGCGTCGGCTCGAGTCATTAACTGCGCCGATTTCGACGATTTCTGAGAGCGCCGCGCTGGCGCCTCCCTCTGCCGCCTTGTCCTCTGGTCCTCTCCCTAGAGGGCAGCAGCAGTGGGTCGGACAGGACACCACGTGGTCGCCGGAACGGAAGGCGGCGGGGAGGGGACACCGAAGCCGACAGATGACGCCAATAACACGGCAATAAATGATGACAAGTTTTGGCTCGGCCGTTTGTCAGACTGGACTTAAATTGCAGTCGCAAGTCATTTAGATGAGGCTGCCGGCCGGCCGCGGCGCTGAGACAGAGGCGCAGCTGCAGCGCCGCGAACGCCGCCAGAATACATCAGCGATGTCGCCAGGGTGTCACCTCGATCGGCTCGGGAACACTGGACGCTGGGATATGATGCCAGGCTGAGGAGGAGTAGCGGTAGTGGTTCACGTAGGTCCTGCTCAAATTTGATCCGGTACGAATCGATCATGGTATCTTTTGCATTTGCCGGTTTAGGAACTCGAATGTGAGCTTAGATTCGAGAAAGGTAGAAAGATATACGTTTGTACAAGGCACAATCCTATTCCAACTGCACACACCTATTCCAACTGCACACACCTATTCCCTATTTCCTAGACCTGACCTAGACCTAAGAGTTCTATCAAGTTCTATCGGCGAGATGCGCCGTCACAAACACATGGCCGCTAAGGCTGCCCTGGCGGCGCCCTTCGAACTAGCTCGCCGAAACTCTCCCTGACCAGCACAGTCTCGGCTGACTGAACAGCCAAGACAACAGCTGAGCTCGTCGAATAGAGGTGAAGGAAGTCACAAACGCTTGCGACGTCATTTCGCGAACATTTGAACTCATGCTACACATAGCTGCAAAGCGACTTACGCTAGGTAACTTTCGCATCGAAGGCTTCTGAGGACTTCTACAAATTATGTATCTTAATCTATGATTAAATGATGGTGATGATGATGACGAAACGGATACTTTGTTTTCCATAGCATGAGTCAAACTGATCGCCAAACTGTGCAGAGCATTTGTCACTTCCTTCACGCCTCCAGCCGGCGAGCCCGGCTGTCTTTGATGGCGTAGCACACTTACCGAGATCGTCGCGTTGTTGGATCCTTCATCACCATCACCTCGTTGACGTCTCCGTAGCGACAGAAGTACTCCCTCAAACCCTCTGCAACGGAAAAAGCGACACCGAAATGTAAGACGTCCGCACGTCGCCAAGAACAGCATCATCGCTCATTTGAGGCCCGCTTGACGTCAAGCGTATAAATTCAAGTCGCACCAAATTGATACCGAGAGGTTGGCACATGATTTAGCGTGGCAAGCGTCGCTGGCGGCATTAGTGGTAGTCACGTGTGGTATTCAGTCAGACGAACGTGGACCCTCGCACACGTGCCAAAACGCAGCGACCCTGCCAGCTGGGAGTTGGTTCATAGTGTGCGCCCGCTATAGAAGAGCCTCATCAACAGGATGGGGCGGAGAGGAGACACCCGACTGGCCGGCGCATCGTAAAAGCGTCAGACGAACGGAGAGATTGGGTACCAGATTCCTACTAAACAGGCAATAAACCGGCGCACCTGAAAACACCATATAGCGGCGCAATTAAGACCGTATCTCACGAAGGCGGCGCACAGAGGCAGTTCTCCAGTCGTAGCTCGACCTTCGACAGTGATTCATGAGATTCAGATCCCCAGTTGTCTGTGAATCTCTCGTTATGCATACTGCGGGTCATTTACAAACCCGTCATACCGACGGCTCATAATATCCCCTCAGCTGGGGTTCGTAACACCGCACGGCACGCGACCGGTCTAATCGACATTAGGTGTCGGGTTCTGCGGTCACTTCAGCAATAGCGTCGCGGCACGGGCGCGGATCATTAGGCCACCTTCGGCCGAGCCGGTGACACGCCAACCACACTACACTGCAGCATTAGCGCAGGGCAAAAAAGCTCTCCCCGCGGCAGGTGGGTGGAGGAGACAGACGTGGCATCATTACTGCGGGCGGGCCAGGTGCACGGCGGCGGCGGGCAGACAGTGTTATGGCCGGCGGTGCAGCCGGTCACCCCGCTATGACGTCCGGATTGCGTTGCGTTGCTAGCAGACAGCGCTGTTTGTTAGCGGGCGACATATGTGTCAACGTTCGCTCGGACGTTGGCGTATGTCGCTCGGTGCGTCATCACTGCCCGCTGGTCGGCTTCACAAAGCAGACTTGACGAGCATACGAGCATGTTGAAGTATATACGGAGAGATACAACAAGCAAATATTTAGCAACTGCCTTCGATAATACGATTTCCGTTGGTGGGAATCCTTTGATAGAAATATTGTGTTTTTCCAAGACATAAACATTTGTTATTGCGAAGATCGTCGACGATCATAAACAGCACATTGCCCCGTGTGTCTGCTGTGTGCTGTCGTTTGTCTGATGCCTGCAGTCTGCCGCCTACACTCGGCAGTGTCTGAGGCCCGTCCAGCTGGGCCCATCTCAGCCTGCCAATGCACCGCTCGTCTCAGAGAGCGGCTATTCTGAGGGGTCATTCGGCCGGGCAGCCCGGGCCGGGCCGCGCTCCAGCGGACCAAGACAGCGCCATGGCTCGTTTGGATCAGTCTTTGTTCAACCACTGCTGGGGCGGCGCCGGCGGCCGAGCGCGGTATAATATGAGGTCAGCTCCCAAGGACCACTCTGGGGTCCCGCTCGGTCCCACTCGGTCCCGCTTTGTCCCGCGGCCTGGTCCCACTCGGTCCTTCCCAGTCCCACTCGGTCTCACCAGGTCCACCTTGTCCTTTCCAGTCTCAGCCGTCCCGCCCGGTCTCAGCTGGCCCCGCTGTGCCCCGCGACTGGTCCCGTCAAGTCCCAATCGATGCCGCCCTGGTCTGCACGGCCCATAAGGTCGGAGTTGCGATGCAGAGCGGCTGCAGATTGTGAAAAAGACTGGCAGTCGACTGGAGATGGACTGACAAGAATGGTCGTGATCTGAGGACTCCATCGACGGCGGCCGCCGGCTGCAGAACCGGTTTAGTCATCCAGAATCGTTACCGGCATCATCAATATGGTAACGTCGTTACAGCGAGGTGATCATGATTATACTCGGCGCGCAACGAGGTGGCGAATCACGAGTATCTCACGGTTAGATACTCTGTGGACCGAGGCTTCGAGCCAGGGAGAGACAGAGGACACAGTGGGGACAAGGTGCAGCCCGTAGCCTCCATTCGGATGTGGCGGAAACAGAGAGTGAGGACAAGGCAAGGAAGAGAAGAGTGAGAGATGTGAGACAGAGAGGAAGCAGGATGACCACACACAGTTCACACCGTTGAGGCGACAGCAGATCTCCCCGCCAGCAGGGAGCAGGAGAGAGAGGTGTGAGGCAGGACAGAGGAGCCGGTGCTAAGCACTGTGAGGCGGGGCAGAGGAGCCGGTACTAAGCACTGTGAGGCAGGACAGAGGAGCCGGTGCTAAGCACTGTGAGGCAGGGCAGAGTAGCCGGTGCTAAGCATTGTGAGGCGGGGCAGAGGAGCCGGTACTAAGCGCTGTGTGAGGCAGGACAGAGGAGCCGGTGCTAAGCACTGTGAGGCAGGGGAGAGGAGCCGGTGCTAAGCGCTGTGAGGCAGGGCAGAGGAGCCGGTGCTAAGCGCTGTGAGATCAGGCAGGAGTAGCCGGTGCTATAGATGTGGGCAGAGGAGCCGGTTACTAACGCTGTGAGGCAGGACATAGAGGAGCGTGTGCTAAGCACTGTGATTAGGTCCGGGGCCATGAGGAGCCGGTACTAAGCGCTGGGAGCAGGACAGAGGAGCGTTACGGTGTCTAATAGCGCTGTGAGGGATCAGGCAGAAGTAGTGCGGTGTCTAAGCATTGTGGTGGCGGGGGCAGAGGAGCCCGGTACTAAGCGCTTGTGAGGCAGGACTAGAGGAGCGCGGGTCTAAAGCACTGTGAGTAGAGGGCATGGATGCCGGGTGCTAAGTCTGTTGTGAGGGGGTGTAGAGTGAGCTGGTACTAAGCGTTGTGAGCAGGGTCAGTGGAGCCTGGTACTAAGCGCTGTGAGCAGGCAGAGGAGGCGGGTGCCTAATGCGCTGTTGAGCAGGGAGAGGAGCCGGTGCCTAAGCCATTGTGAGGCGGGGCTAGAGGACGGTACTAAGCGTCTTTGTGAAGCAGGGGTTAGAGGAGCCGGTGCTTATAGCGCTGGTGAGGAAAGGACTAGGCGGGAGGGGAAGGACAGAGCGATGTGAAGCCGGACGGAGCCGGGGCGCGGAGGATGGGCTGTGAAACCGAATCTGTCCCCGGGGTGTCGGCTCTTTGTGCTGCAGGTATCCGGTCGGTCCGTGGGACAGGACACGGCTGTCCCTCTACTGCCTGTGAACACTGCACGGCGGGGAGTCGGACTGACGAGGACTCCGGACCGCCCGGCCCGGCCCCCGGCCTAAGGCCCAGGATACAAGATGGACGGCCACGCTCTTGTTTTTGATCGGATACTGTAACATGTTCCGCTGGTCCATTCAGATCAGGTGCTATGCAGGCTGAAGGAAATAGTTATGTGTTTTTTGTCGTTAGATTGTGTGAATATACAGCACAAAATATATTTCTATTACGGCTTGTTTGTAGTAGAAACTTAACAAATGCAGAAGCAGGATGAGTAACGCTTTCGAAAATACTTTCCGTGAATATATGTTTTTGGCGTCGCAGTTTGCAGGTATTTTGTCGGAAGTACGGTGTCAAATCTGGAGCTTCCGTTAAATAAATCCTGATGTAATTCCGGTAACAATGGTGCTTATCCAAGCTGCAGTACTGCTATTTGAGGAGATAACTCGGAAATCCATATCACAAAGCGATTCGGCTATTTCAGCTCGTCAAGGATACAGCGCTAGTGCGAAGTGGCATAAACCCTGTGTCATTAAAGGTTAAAACACGGCCGGAAACAGCAAACAAGCCCACGTTACACAACATGTTGTCTGTGATGACAAGCCGTCTTCCCTGCGGTGGTAATTAGCATTCATTCCACCCACCATAGCGTCTCGGCTGCTCTGCTGCCGCCACTGACGCCTGTCTGTCTCACCTCAGCTGTTCCCCGGGGCCATTGTCAGGCCAGCAAAGGTCAGGGGGTCAGCCGGGTCCCGTGGGCCGCCCCCGCCCACCACGCTACTGTCTCCGCCATCACAGCGCGGCGTCGAAATGTGTGACGACATGGAGCATGTCCCGCTGCTATTCTGCCCACCCGGTGCGGTCAGCTGGGTCACATGCTGGTCAGCAGGATCATCAGCCGCTCCGTGGGGTCACAGGTGAGCCGTGTGTGGCTCATTCGGCGGGTCACCTCTGCCCAATGGCTCGAGCTCTCCGATGTTTCTCAGGCGGAGTTCGGCTCCGCAACCTAGCCGGCGGAAAATGAGGCTACACGCCACATCCGTTGTTGCAAAAACACTCGCCACTCGCCATCTCCTGCCTGTCGCAACGGCCGCCGGCCGTTCGTGTATCGGTGTATGGCTGTCAGCGTAACCCGCCAGCACAATGAACGTCAGCTCGGCCCTCCTCTCCGTGACGCTCCGAGGCCTCCGCTGAGGTCACGGGTCACGGAGTCTGGCTCAGCGGCGTGACGCAGTAACCAGAGCGTCACGAAGCTCTGCGCGTCACAAAGCTCCATATCGTGGAGGTTTTCGTGACGTGCTGGCGCTGCGATGACGTTCGTGACGCGTCTGGGCCCAGCAGGGTTGGCAGCAGGGTGGTCAGCGGGGTCGCGGCGGGTCGCGGCTGGGGCTCTGTCTGCTTCATCCTCAGCTCAGCACTGCGACCGGCCTGCTTCCTAGCTTGAAACGAACCACGATTGCGGCGCTGCCCGGCACGCCAGACACGTCCGACAGGCCCTGTATAAGCCTCCGAGTTCGGTAAGCTCTCGTGACATATGAGGCAAGTGCGGCGCACCAGGCGCTCGGAGGACGCTCGGGGGTGTTCGGTGAGCGGTCGGGAGTCGGGAGTGCTCGGAGGGTGCTCGGCGAGCGGTCGAGTAACCCCGGGTAGTGTCAGATGACTGTAGGACGATGGACGTCAGGTGACATGAGAGATGGGTGAAGAGAGCGTACATTCACGGAATGCAGAGGCAGCATAACCAGGTCAATGACCACTTATACCATGTCGCGCTGTCCCCATCGCTTGTCCGTCGCATCTGTTTAACTGGGAGGCGGGTAGCGGCCGGTAGACTCGGCTTGTGTGGCTGCCCGCCAGACTCATAGGGCTTCGGACCGGTCGCCAGCCGCGGCCGACTGGCAGGCAGCGGGAGCACCCGTCCACTCGTCCGTCATCCCCAACTGCTCAGTCCGACCACGGGCTCGGCGCGCCGCGGCAGAATGCAACTTAGTGGCGCCCGCAGACAGCCAAATCACCAGCCGTCGTCGGCCGCGGACGGCGGACGGTGGACGGCGCAGCTGGCACAGCCGCTGACGGCCGCTGTTGACCCACGGCCATGATGCCGCTAATACCGCCGCCGTGTTGGTCTAGCTGAGTCGTGACGTCAGACCTGTCAGCGCCCATTCCGTGCCGCGCGGGTCACGACCAGTCCATAAACAACGCGAGGGGAGGCGCGAGGGGAGGCCGGAGGGTCGCGAGTTGGTCGCGGGTTGGTCGCGAGCGGATCACTCACGATCACTCGCCTCGGGAGTCGCTGCGGTCATCAGATCGCAGACTAAACGGGCGGCCGCGGGTCAGCCGCCGCCAGCGCCCTCAGGTGGATCGTTTGTAAGTTGAATTACAGGTGGCGGTCGTTTGGCGGCGCTCGGTGCGCGGTGGCCCGCCCACAAGACTGGAGCGGCGATTATAATTATCGTTCCATTAGTGCGGTGCGTGCTGACCTGAGGAGGTCGTGAGCGGCTGGACGGCAGCTCGGGCTTTGATCGCCGCCGCACATGGCGGGGCGGGACTGTCGGCCCAGGCTGGTGGCTCCTGGCGGGCTGGGTTGTTACGTTGGTGGAGAGTGGATGAGCCGCGTCACTGGCGCCAGGGGAGAAAGCAGACGGCCAACTCGGCTCGATGGGCCTCACAACGGTGCAGCCGGCTGGGATGATGCAGACTGACAGTAAACGGTGATCGGCACTTCCCTGAAAGGCGCCCAGCCAAGCCCATGTTTGCAGATATTGTGTTCGCTGAATTTGATTCAGACTTCTGAGCTCAATAGTGCGCATGTACGAAGATGATTCGAGTTGAGGAAGCCATGGTGCTAACAGGAATTGATGAATCGATAAACAAAATAAATTATGTGCACCGGGTTGCTTGAAATCGCGCAAAAGCCAAAGAAGCCGCGGAGAAGCTCCGTCGTTAGCCAACGGATCTTCGAGTAGCTTCGCTTCGAAGGAGCTTCGAGTGACTTCAATGGCACTCATGCCACGAGCCAGGGAACAAAAGACGGTCGGTGTTTGTTCAGCCGCCGCTGTGCCACGCCTGGTCTTGGCTCGACTAGCAATCTGCCGCGCGACAAAGCGTAACGCCGACTCGTTAGGCTGTACTGGTCCCCGTCCGGTCGAGGCGTCTGGCCATTTCGCACACGTTCACAAAGAGCTGCGCCCGGCATTGTCTTCGGCGCCGTCACAGCCCACGTCACACGGTCTGCCGCGCCACCGCCGCCGCCGCGCCGTGAACGTCACCGGCGCGCCGCAAGCGTCGCCGCGGCGCCCCATGGCGCAAGCCGGTGACGGCAGCTGACGCCGTGCCACCGGAGACAATGCTTCCGTCGTCACGCGGCAATGACGGCGCGGACTGGACAGTGGCGACGATCGCGGCGCAGCTGCGGCGAACAGCGCGTCACATCCGCCGCCGATTTGCCGCTACTCAGGCGGTGCGTGTTGTACCGGCGTGACATGTGTGGTGCAGCAGTGACATTGGTGGCGCAGCAGCAGGACGGCGAAGTGTGTCGCCTGGCCAGAAACAGCGATTTGAACTTGTGTATTCGCTGAAATATTAATGTACGCCAAATGAGCACTTGTGGTCAATGCGCATGAAAACACAAGTTATCAGAAGATGAGGCCGAAATTATCGTTAGTGTCTTGAGCTTTTGCTATCGAATGACTCAGTCAGACACAAGGGAAATACAGTGTTTAGCTTGCAACGTTTTTTTGGGGGGGAATTGCCAAACGACATTAATGCGTTAGTGGGCAACATATTGAATTTGTATTGTGCAAAGTCCTCACATAACTTTCCTAAAAGTTACCAAACCCCGCTACAGTCGGTTGCAAGCTCATGTCCGTTGCAGTTCGCCGTTGCCGAACCTTTCCCCCACAACCTCTCTGTTGTTTTAACCACACGGACACAGCTTACACGATCAGCGCCAGCAGCGCATTGCATCAACGTCAAGGAAATCTCACGCAGCTCGCTGGCCACTGCATTTCCACGGCTCTCTAGCATTCCTTTGGCGGCGACCGGTGAAGCAGGTCAACATCGAAAAACGACCAGTGGAGCGGGAAAACGCCGGAAAACGGGCGCAATCAACGCACGGGAAAACGTCGCCGCATCTGACGGCCGTGGCGACTGCCAACAGAATGGGCGAGACAGCACGACCAAAGCGATGGTTGAAACTTGTGTGCGTAACTATCACATAAGGGGGTTGAGTCGGCCTTGTAAACGCTCGTCGCTATTCGCGACAAAAGCGATGTAGGCCGCCACGGCCTGCCGCTTTCAAATAAAAGCGACGCTTCGCGGTTGCGTTGAGTCCGCCTGCCACCACCACCGCCAGTGCCCCGCCTCTGCTCTGCTCTGCTCTGCCTCTGTCTCTGCCTCCTGCCTCTGTTCTGCCTCTGCCCTCTGCCCTCTGCCTCTGGCCTCTGCTCTGCCTCGCTCGCCTCTGCTCTGCCTCTGCCTGCCTCTTCCTCTGCTCTGCTCTGCCTCCGCCTCCGCCTCCCCTCCGCTCCGCCTCCGCTCGCCTCTGCCTCTGCCTCTGCCTCTGCCTCTGCCTCTGCCTCTGCCTCTGCCTCTGCCTTCCCCGTCTTCGCCGCAGGATCTGCAGTTTAAGGCGGTCGCGCAGCGCCGGCCAGGGGCGGCGGACCGGGACGTCGCATTGAAGGAAATTCGTCACGCGTGATATTGTAGTTCCTGGCGCCGGTCTCGGCTGGGTGCCGCGCGGGGCTGGCTTTCCGAGCGCGTGAATGGGAGAGACAGAGACAGGGAGGCGGCGAGGACGCAATGTCTTATGTCTGACGACTGAGAGAAGGTGCCAGGTGGGGACACATGGTGCGCATGCACGTGTTGTGACGTCACGCTCTGGTGGACAGTGTTTGTTGTCACATTATACGAAACAAGTCTTCGCTGTGATTGTCATGGTGTTTCGAGGGGCGGTTTCGAATTTTCCCCTCAGTATTGTCGTGCGCCGTGCTCGCGCGCACGACATCCGAGTGTGCGCCATGACTGGAGCCACCGCACGGCTTTACGATGACGTCATAGACGATATGGCAGCACGAAATGGCAGCATTCGTGAGCCGACGCCGTCTTTTAATGAAGGCGCGTGAAACTCAGGATTTTGAAAATGAGAAAGTGACAGCTCTAATTGCAAGCATTGACCTTTGCAGCCCACGCTGTCACAAACGAGGGGGCGGCGCGGGAGGGGGGGGGGGGGTGACACCGACCCCAGAACTCAGCGCACTGCTGGTCAGATTTATGAGGCCCCGATACTGACGAAAAGTAGCGTCCGAACACGGCGTGATTCCGGGAGATAATTTGTCATTGGCGACTGGCGTCCCGGCGGCGGCGGCGGCGCCAGCGGCCGACTCCAGACGAGCATATGAAGAAATATAGCCGAATGAAAGACATCAGGTCCGAAGTGCCTCGCTGAGCGACCAACCGACGCTAGCCGTGCATCACGTGGCGAAAATCGACGGTACATTTAATAATTTTTCATATTTCATTCGGTTTTTCATTTCATCATGGGCAGTACCTATACGTGGTGCTTAATCCTGAAGTGTTGGCTTTGCGAAAAAGAGAAGAGTGCATATATATTTGTCTCAGTGGAACTCTCCTAACCACAGCACAACAAAAACTTTATCGTGCATGTATAGGTAGGTATACCTAAAAACATACGAAATTAAAACAAACAAAAAATTGAGGTCAAGCTGGCAATTAGAGCGGAATCCGACGCAATAAGGATTCCTTGCCAAGCCGACGAAATAAAATTAAAACATGACAATTAATTATCTCGTGAGACGTTCGGCATAAAAAGGTGGGGTGACAAGCATAACTCAGTCGTGGGGCGAATTACTCTTGTCTCTCGACTGCGCTTTGAAGAGCCGGAGTCTGGCAGGCCGGCGCGCGGCATAAATTCGCGGCTGTCTCTCGGCCTGTCCGGATGACGGACGTTCCAAATCACTCGCCACCCAGCCTCCATTTACCCCTCTCATCCACTCCTCAGCCCACCATGGCGCGGTGTCAGGCTCCTCTCGGCTCCTCTCGGCTCCTCTCGGCTCCTCTCGGCTCCTCTCGGCTCCTCTCGGCTCCTCTCAGCTCCTATATCCAGCCCGTGCCCAGACACATTTTCAGTAGAAGAAAGTTGGACATCGAATAAGTGTACAATTACGTGGGTATGTTAAAATTGCGTTGCGAAATTAGGAGAAAATAGTAACGGTAGGGGATGTAGTTTGCAATTCAGTTGAGGGGGTTTCAACCCCCCGCCAAATTAGCTTCAGTTCCCCCAACTTTGTCGAGGAAGTTGGTCAAATCTGGGAAGATATCTGTATTTTTGTGGATTTTGATGATACTTAAAGCGATTTTTTCCCGCTCAGAAACCAAACTTTTCTGTAAAAGCTACGCCCCTGAATACCGGTGAACCACAAAAACTGGATCCTTCCCTGCCGGAATGCAGCAAAGCTAGCTCCAGACAAAGGGAAGACGGACTTCAAAAGGAGGCTCGTCAACTGATAATGTCATCAGAGTCTCGCTGTCTTACTAATTAGAAGCGAAAAATACTCAGAGAGATATGCCAACTGTTTTTCAAACCTCAAACAAAAGCGAAGTAACGCAATTAAGACGGCACTGCTCTTGAAAGAAGAAGCACGTGATGAAACCAAATTCGGCCGGAAAATATAATTATTCATTACCATATGCGCTTCCGCAATAGCAGATGAGTCATCCCGTTCCCTCGGGGCTCTCTACCATGGCGTATAACAAACTCGCATCGATTTCACGAAGCAGGACGAGCCCACAGCGTAATCTCATGAGTGTAAACTGGCTGATTAATCAGAACGGCACCCATTGGCGTCACTGCGTGGCACGTGACGAGTCCACAGCTCGGCACGTGACGAGTCCACAGCTCGGCACGTGACGAGTCCGCAGCTCGGCACGTGACGAGTCCACAGCTCGGCATGTGAGCTGCGCCAGCTCCCGCCAGAGCTTCGCAACAACAACAGCTTCCAGCTGCCAGCGCTGGACCAAAAACAGCAACAACATGTCGCCGACGCCCCAGGATTGGAGACGATGAGGCGTACCAGGTGGCGAAAATCGACCGGTGGCGCCGCGTGGAGACCCTCGATACGACACCTGTCCGGCGACTAAACTAATTTCGGTAAGCACTGACGGCGATGCGATGAAATATGCATGCACTCGGCCGCATCGCGTACACAGGGGGCCTGTTTCATTACAGCTGATTAACCCGCCAGCAAAGGCGCGGTGCAGTCCTTTGTCGAAATGTCACACCAACGTCCGACGCATAAAAACCGCTGACCTATGGTATGTATGTCTGGGTTGCGTTATAGGTAGCCTGGGTTAAATATAGTACGAGGTAGTTGTCATCATATTTCACATATTGACTGCACGCGATGCTAAAGGAAATTACTCACCTATTTTGAAAGTTGTGTAATATATACGCCGATTGAAGTTCAAAAATATGAAGTAAGTGCTACTGAAAACCATGGTGATAATCGTTTCTCGACAAAGTCACTATTTGTTTTACAATGACGTCATTATTGAACTTTACGCTGTACAAAATATGAATATCCTGTAATCTTTTATAAGAAAATTATGGCGACTTGAATACAAACAAGGATTTTGTTATCGTACTCACAAGTCACAGCAGGTAATCCAGCCAAGGTTCATGCAAAAACAAGTAGTTTTTTCTCCCAGGACCAAGAATCTTGAAGTGGCTGTCAGCTAATCAGTGGCAGGCACTTGCACAGACCCCTTTTGCAAATTATAAACTTAATTGCTTAAAAACGGTTAAGTTTTGGGAAAAGTGGTGCTATCTCAGTTCAAAAACAATACAAAGGTGAAGCATTTTTCATTTAATGGTTTTGCCCATATCTCGGGCATTGAATCCGCATAATAGGTGAAGGGCTGCTATAGAAAAAGCGAAATCTTACAACTTATTGAGACCTAATATAGGGCCCGGGTCATAGTTTTTGACAATGGGTTATTCATCCCACCGAAATTTCCGTCCCTGTTAGCCCAAAACACAAAACCGTCCGATCCAGTTCAATAACCTGGTGGCCCCGAGCCCCCCTCTCTCTCTCTCTCCTCCCGAGGTCCGGGGCAGGGAAGTTGAGTGGGCAGGGACCGTGCCCCGCTGCCCATCCCGACCTCTCTCTCCTCCCGAGGTCCGGGGCAGGGGAGTTCAGTGGGCAGGGACCGTGCCCCGCTGGAATTGAGTGGGCAGGGACCGTGCCCCGCTGCCATCCCGACCTTCTCTCTCCGAGGTCTCGGGGCCAGGGGATCTCATGGGCAGGGACCGTGCCCGCTGGACATTCAGTGTGGCAGGGACCGTGACCGCTGCCGTCCCGATTGACCCGGCACACAAAGCTGACTTCGACGACGGCATTTCTGCCTACAATCGCTGCATGAAGGAGGGCTTCGCAGGAATCGCGTTTTGGTCACAAACGAAGAGGAACGACCCGGGACACGGTCGCGGTTCCGGTCAGGGGCGACCCAGGATCGACAGGAACGACCCGGGACCGTCCAGGGGCCGACCGGGACGGTGGCCTGCCAGTGGGTGCCATGAGCAGCCTTTGTGCCATAGAAATCGGCCGGTGTTTGTGTTTGTTCGGGGACGAACCGAGGCCGATCAGAGAGCGCGCGCACGGGCGGGTCCGGACAAAAAGCCGGCTACAAAGGGCCGCGTTGGGAGCATCAGTGACGGTGCCAGGACCTGGCAATCGGGTGGGTCTATGAATTCCAGATGGGCCTCTGGTATGTCTCGGTTGGAGGGCCAGAGGTGGATAAGACGAAAACTTCCTTCAGCAATTTTGATTAATGCTATACTGTTATGCTTCTGGACTAAAAATAATCATGTTCTTTTAACAGCGCAAGGAAACAATGCAATTTTTAAATAAAGTTGCATGATGTTTTTGATAGTTGAAACAGTTTAAGTATTATTTTATTAATAACATGAATGACAAACGAATCGGAAATCATACAAGTGAAAGAATATGGATTTTGTCAGTGTCGGAAGTCTTTCGAAGGTTGTCACTGTAAAATGCTCGTGTCACTCCCCCATTGACCGCCTTAGGCTCGGTACATCACTCTTTGATGTGGCCTGCTTCGCTGCAGACCACGTGAAATAAGGGCTCGGTACATATCTTTGATGTGGCTGCTCGCTTGGCCAGCCACGTGAACAATAGGGCTGGTACATCACTTTTGATGCGGCCGCTTCAGCTGACCAACGTGCAATAGGGCTCGGTACATCACCTTTGATGCGGCCTGCTTCGCTGCAGACCAGTGACATAGGTCGGTACATCACTCTTTGGATGCGGCTGCTTCGCTGCAGACACGTGACAATAGGGCTCGTATCATCTTGATGCGGCCTGTCTTCGCTTGCAGACCACGTGAAATAGGGCTCGGTCTCACCTTTGATGCGGCCTGCTTCGCTGCAGACCCGTGGAAATAGGGCTCGGTACTCACTTTGATGTGGCCTGCTCGGTTCTTGCAGACACGCGCAACACGCTCATTTATTCACGTTACGGGTTGAACTTCTTAGCAGCGATTATATTATTAGAACTTCAACGTAGTCTGCAAATGCAACTTCCAACGCGTCATATTATCGGTACTGAAGGCCGCGAGTATAATGGGAGTTCATGTGAACTAGAAGTGTAAAATGCACCGACCATGGCAGTGCAAACCATGCTTTTAATGTTTTAAGCACTTCAATCTGCAATAACGCATAGCCGGTTCATTGCGGCAATCGAATTTGAAGGAACAGGAACATAAACGTATCGACCTTGCTTTCCAAGAAATAGCATTTCAACAAATCGTACATCTGCGAGCATGACTAGGTGTATGTATATCGATTCTCAAATTTAACTTAACATAAAAATAAATTACTTCCGTTTCCGCTGCTAACCAGAACTGATCGCGAAACCAAAACTGTTGACTCAAATCCAGCAGGCGACAGCGTTTACCGGCAAACCTGTCCAAACACCATCTGCAGTCCTATTCGTCGGCACCCTACGCAATGCGCGCATCACTTTCTGCAGCGGCGGCGTTTGTCGGCGCAAGGGAGACGAAGTGTGGCGCGGCCTGCCGTCATGTCGCTGTGAGCGGGCTGGGTGATGGAGCGTCGCCGCCAGCACCAGCTGGTGCGCACGTGCCCGCCCCGCCCCCTCCCCTCCCCCGCTTCCCGCTCCCCTCTCCGCTCCAGCTCCCGCGGGAGAGGCCTCCTCTCCATCTGCCACCCCGCTCTTTCCAGAGGCGACGCCAGCGACAGCGACGGCGGCGACGGCAGCGGCGGCGGCGGTGACGATGGCGGCGACGGCGGCGGCGGCGGCGGCAGTGACGGTGACATCATCGTCACGTTACGCGACACCATCACGCGTCAGCACTGTCGTGTAACAACAGCTCGGCGGTAGCACCGTCACGCCCCGCCGGCGGCACTCCTGGCCGGCCGCGCCGCCGCGCCGCTCGAATTCATTCCGAACGGCCAACAACAAATAAACGCATGGTAATGCTTGCTTGCCGTGCCTCCGGACCGTGTGATGGTATCTCCACGGCGGCGTGGCGGCGCGGCAGCCGTGCGGGCTGTGAGAGGCACGCGCGGTGCGGCTGGCGCGGTCGGTTCAGCCCCGCCGAGCGGTCGGTCGGGGCCTTCCGAGCGGTCGGTCGGGCCCGCCGAGCGGTCGGTCGGGCCCGCCGAGCGGTCGGTCGGGCCCCACCGAGCGATGTGAAGAGCTGGGAGAGGAGTGAAGTGTAGACGTAGAGCGGCGCAGAGACGAGTGGAGGGTGCTCGGCGGCGGGGCGGCAGCGTGGGACGGACGCAGCTCGCCCGGCCGCCGCGGCATTCCAGGGCAGGGTAAGAGTGCTCCGGTATTCAGGGGACCGCAGGCGGTTGGCCGGCGGTGGCGAAGAGTGGAGAAGGGGTGGGGAGCGGCGCATTCCCAGACAACAGACGGCACACGTTTGAACAGCTCGCCGTCTCAACCCGAGACACATACCCGACCCGAGCTCACCGACCGCTGTGACCGACAGCAACTTCCGGTTTAGAAAGGTGCAGACCACAAAACAGCAGCTGACCGAAATATATCATCCGCCCTGCCCGCCCCACAGCCAGCTATGAGCTATCCCCATTCTTGGACAGCACTGGGTGTGCAGGGTGGGGTTCAGGGGAAACGTATGGCTAGTCCCCCAGCTGCTCTGTGTCACCCGTTCGGCCCGGTGGCAACACCCCTATTGAGACTGTAGCCAGGAGGCTCCCTCCTCCTCTCCCGCTTCCAGCGGCAGCTTGAATGAAGGCACCGGCTGTCCCCACCAGCGGGGCTCAGCTTTGCCGTGACTAGAAGAGTGATGGGAGCAGGGGAAGAGGCGGGGAGAGAGAGAGAGAGGGAGAGAGAGAGAGGGAGAGAGAGAGAGAGAGACGAGAAGAGAGAGAGAGAGAGAGAGAGGAGAGAGAAGAGGAGGAGAGCGAGAGAGCCGAGAGAAGCGAGAGAGCGAGAGAGCGAGAGAGGAGAGAGAGAAGAGAGGAGAGAGGAGAGAGAGGGAAGAGGGAGAGGAAGGAGAGAGATGAGGAGAGAGAGGAGAAGGAGAGAGAGAGCAGAGAGACGAAGGAGAAGCGAGAAGCGAGAAAGAGCGAGAGAGCGAGCGAAGAGGAGCGAGAGAGCGAGAAAGAGCGGAGAGAGCTGAGGAGAGAGAGAGAGAGAGAGAGAGAGGAGAGAGAGAGAAGATGAGAGAGAGAGACGAGAGAGAGAAGAGAGAGACGAGAGAGAGAGCGAGAGAGCGAGAGAGCGAGAGAGTGAGAGAGTGAGAGAGCGAGAGAGCGAGAGAGCGAGAGAGCTGCAGCTCCTATTGGGAAGAGTGCTGGGTGGAAAGGAAAGACGAGGATAAAGAGCCGGAAAGGGAGAGAAAGGCGTTCACCTCGCGTGGCCTTGCCTGTTCGCTTCCCCTAACAATACGATTGGACACCGACCGCCACCGCCTCCATCTCCCCTGGACACCATAACCAGGTGAGCAACAGCCGCACCGTTGCCCAGCTCACGGAAGGAAGCAGCAGCTGGGGAGGACCCCAGCTGCTGCCGGCCTCCTCTGAGCGTGGTGCCTGGGAACTAGGCTGCTCCCCTCCCCTCTCCACTCTCCAGTCTCCAGTCTCCGTCTCCAGCCGGCGTGGCAGTGTCGCCTGGTGTCGCGTCGCGACGCCGCTGCCGCCGCGCTACACAGTACACATGGCGAGCACGTGACTGGCCGGACGGGGACGGGACGGTCGTTCCAGACCCCCTCCCAGTCCCCCCGGTCCCGCTGGAACGAACCCGGCGTGGGAGATCTGGAATGCAGCTTCACACGCCGGGGGAGAGATTCAGACCGGCGGTATTGTGGGGCGTCCCCCTAGGGATGGGGACAGGGGAGCACGCGGCAGGGAGGGTGTCGAGCCGGCCAGTCGGCTGGTTGAGGATGGTGGGATGAATTGGCGACATGTCGATCCGCACGGCCACCTACGGGAGAGCCGGAGAGGTGTCGGCCCGACAGTCGAGGTCATCGGGCTGTCAGGCGGTACAGGACCGCAGCCCCGCTGACTGACTCAGACCTCTCACAGAGCGGAGCTGCAGCTCCTCTGTGGTCTGTGATCTGCAGCCCCTCTGTGGTCTGCAGCCCCTCTGCTGCTCTCCCCTCCCCTTTAACGGCCGCGTGGGCTTCCGAGCGACGCTGTGGTCTGTCCTCGTTCTTCTGAGCCCAACAAGCAGTCTCCGAAAGAAATGGTCCGTTATTTGCATCGTTGCAGTTGCCGCGGTAATTTTCGTCATAGCTAATTAAAACAATGGTATGCAAAATATTAAATATTCGTAGAGAATCCAAGTTATATTCAGCCACACGTTGGAGGCAAAAATAGTTTTTAACTTCAATCCAGTACCAGGTATGTACAGCAAATATAGGTTCACCTTTGTAGGTACTAACGTCGCTCACATGTGTATTATGTACGCTATGCTCTATGGTCCGCGGCCACTGGCGCAGAACCCATCTCATCCTCACTGCACCGAGATTGTGATCCAGTACGGGAAACACACACACACACACACACACACAAAAGCGTCGGTCTCATCACGCCTGTCGCGGGCGTCAATGTTCAGACAGGCGTGCAAGATTGCACAGCTACCGACGTGACGACGGCAGGGCTCAGATCCGACACCCCAGACACGCGCGCCGCTTCAAACGCGAGGTCCCGCGGGAGCTCCCTGCACGCAGCCGACCCGGGGGCGGCCAGTGTTTGACCACAGACACATGCACAGGCCGGGAGAAGAACGCAGAGACACATGGGATTGATAAACAATAAACAGAGCGGTACCTCAGGTTTGGAAGCGTAAATAGAGATACTCGACAGGAGATAACCACAAACAGGGAAGCCAAGGATCGGAGAGTCCATTGTGAGCTGAAAACTTAAAGTGTGCCGAGAGACTTAAAGGAATGTTTAGCTTTAGTATTGGTTTTGAACTGTGATAATCATGATCTTTGGCTCTTATTGAAAAATAAAAGTTACAACAAATATCAAAACTTAACTGTTTTTAAGCAATTTTATTTTGAATTTGCTAAAGGGGTCTATTGCAGTGCCGCCGCTGATTGGCTGATAGTCACATCGAGTTTGTTGGTCCTGGGAGAGACCAAAAATACTTGTATTTCTCGAACCTTGATTGGATTACCTGCTGCGAGTACGATAACAAAATAATGGTTTGTATTCAAGTCACCAGAATTGTCTGCAAAATTGCGCCGTATCTATTTAGCTCTCTATAGCTCAATCATTGATCAATCATTGATGAAAATAAGAAAGGTTATGTCATATGTGACTTTACGAGAAAAAACATCGTTTTCAGCAGCATTTACTTCATATTTTTTACTACACCGGCGTATATGTGACAACTTTCAGAAAGGTGAAACATTCTCTTGTGAGACCCAGAGACTCAAGCGGCCTGCAGGACCAGACCGCACTCGGCTGGAGACCCACAGAACAACCCGATGACCCAAAAACCCAACGCTGCCGATTGTCAGAAGGGATCCCAGACACCAATGATCCGAACGACCCAACACTCTGTCGTATTGTGTCCCCGATAGCACCCAGACGTCATTTCCCCGGCGACGCTGGCCTGTTCTGAGCCGACCGCTGACCCCGGCGGCGGCAGCGGCAGCGGCGTCTCGGACCGGACATGTGGTATAACACGCCGAACAATGGGAGCGCGGCACGGCCGGCCAGTGTACTGTGCGCTCGACCGGCCGCCCAGCGGGAGGAGCTCGGGTGCTGTGGGTGTGCCGCCGGCCCCGGAACCGGCCACCGTCCGACCGGGTACGACCATGGGCGCCCTAGTCGACAATCCCCCCGGACGATCCGGGCGCCCTACACATGTCAGCCCCAGCTAGGTCTGGTACTTGTGTTTATGCCATCGTTACAGTCGTTTGAAACAACCAGCAAAATTGCTGCAGGGCTTCTGATGTATGGTGGAATTGGTGAAAATAGGTGAATAGGGGAGACGAACTGCGTTCGTGCGTTTGACTAACACCGTCCGTTTGATGTTTAACATGGGAACACATTTCAATTTTCTAGCAAACTATTTGTCTGTGAATTTATATTTCTTATACCAAGACTCTTAGCTGAATAAGCAACACAAAAACGTTGTTTCCCCTCCAATCTAAGAACCTCCTACTAAAAAACGAGTCGCAGTATCATTTTGAGGTAACCGGAGACGCTTGGAGGGGGAAATAAGCGTCGGTTCGCGCCACCTGACGGCTCCTCAGTCAGGACGCTGCCGGCGTGACACCCACTTTCAGTCGGCTGATGGATGGCCCGTCGCTGCCGACGTGTCGACGTCGACGACCCGGTGTCAGGCGGAGAAACGTCGATACAGGGCCGGAGAGGCCAGTTAAGTGCCGCGCACAGCTGTGCAGAGCTGGGACGACAAATGACCGGAGAGGGGGGGAGTATGAGTTCGGAGTTAGACAGCGTGGATATGTCGGGTGGCCCCTGTGCTGGTCTCGGTCCCGTCCCGTCCGGTCCCGGTCCCGGTCCTGGTCCCGATCCCGGCCCCGGTCTCGCCCCGGTCCCGGTCTCGTCCCGGTCCCGTCCCGGTCCCGTCCCGGTCCCGTCCCGGTCCCGTCCCGGTCCCGTCCCGGTCCCGTCCCGGTCCTGTCCCGGTCCTGCCCCGGTCCTGTCCCGGTCCTACCCCGGTCCTGTCCCGGTCCCGGTCCTGTCCCGGTCCCGGACCCGGTCCCGTCCTCGGGCGGGAGACGGTCCAGTCGAGTTAATGGATAATTGCCGCTGGACATGGGTGGACCAGCCGAAGCCCCCGTCATTACCAACACTTAGTCATCACCGCCACACTGTAGCACTCGCTTGGTGCTCCTTGCAGGTCGGCAACGATGTCTGGGGGCGTGGGTGTGCCGGAGTCGCGGCGGGCGCGGTGCCGACACGGCCGATTTCGCCACGGTTCAACGCGGGAAAGTGAGCTCTAAGCGCGGACGGTACTGGGCCGTTTCTCCTGACCTCGCGGGTAAAGGTGAGCACCCGCCGCTCCGGAGCCGGTGTAACGCTCAGTGCAGCCGCCCCATATTCGGGGCGGAGGGGGAGGAGGCGGAGGGAGAGGTGGAGCAGCCCGCCCGGCGGGCAGGCCGCCGCAGAGGTGTCGGTTCGCCGCGCCGGACTATCCCATTCGTCAGGCCGTGCAGCCCGGGTCGCTTGCAGGTCCGGGGATGTGATCATTCATATGTCGGAGGAGAGTGCGGGGGAGCAGGATTGCTGCGGTTTGACAGACCTAAGTCGCTTGTCGGATACAATCCAATAGCATAAAAGGTGCGATAAAAATACAGCGAAGGATTTCGCGAGATATGGTGCACAAAATTATGAGACTACGAGTAACGATATGCCTGATCACGATTTGCTTGCACAGAATGCACAGAACTTGCACAGATTAGTGCAGGATCGGTGAATGACTCAACTGTCACTACTCACCAGGCGTAGTTTGCCAGCTGAGCCCGCCGATGAACATTTTCCTGCGGGAGAAAAACGGCACACGGTCAGTGCTGGAGTATATCACAGAAAACCCCAGCAGCGCACAGGGATAACAGGGTGCGGAGAAGAGATTACGTCAGAGATAGAGGCAGACATGTGCAGCGGTGTCCCACGCCACCAACCCAGGAATTACCTCGTGGGAGAAAATATGTCGAGCGCTAAAAGTGCGGTCTCGTTCTGTGGTGGCCAGCTATCATTGAGTGCGGAGAACCTGTGGTTGACGGTGTTGACAGCGAACGACAAATCGTTTACTCAAAGTAGAACGTTTCGAGCTCAGCATGAAACATAGTGGGAAGCGCTGTTCCTTACTAGCGCGCGAAATGGCATTCAAGGAAAACATGACCTACGTAAATAAACGGCAGCCAAGAACAGCTCTGACGGCGATCAAGCAAACCGTTCGATAAACGACCAGACACTTGAATAAACCAGCTCAAATGGAACCTAAGTGGATGACTGATCATGTAATCCGGTGCAGAATCGGGGGCTTCACGATATACCATTAAATAATGTAAACAAGCCGATGCGTCAGACAGCGTAGTGTTCCCACCCACAGCAGACTTACCACGAGAGACTCCCAGCCCAGCGTGGGAACCCTGCGGTGCCGAATGACATACCACCAAGATGAATCAGCTGATTCCGCTCCCTCACACAAACACCCCGCCAGGTGAATGTTTACCAGTATCCGTCCATACCGCACCACTTCACCCGTCCCACCCATGTGTGAGGACCGGCGTCCGTGCGCGTACTCACCCGGGGTCGTTGGGAAGCTCCGAGGGCGACCCGATCGAGTCTTGGTTCTCCATACTGCAGACTACCTACTACAGACAAAGCACTACAGACACTAACCGTACGAGCAACACTGCCACAAGCTTCTCGTTCCAGCGTGCGGCCCCGACTGCCGCGCCTCCGCCGACCGTCCGTCCAGCCGGTCAGTCGACGCGCACCCCGGACCGCGCAGAACGCCCTCTCCGGCCGTGATTGGGCTAAATCTCCCCGGTGCGAGCCGGTGCTGTCGCCTGACATCTGGCGGCAGGAATGTAAGCTCGAGTGCCTGTTCGGACAAGAGGTGGCGGAGTTTTTTTTTGTTGAGACTGAGATTGCGATCGTCCGAGCCGCATTGTGGTCGTGATTGTGGCTGATGAAATTGTCTGTCCCATGTAACTGGAGGTGATTTCGGTGAGTGACTTGGCAGGATTAATCTTGACGCCAGGGCTTGCAATTAAGCCCAGTCAAGATATAGACGTTAGATAATACCGATATGTGACTTGCGTCCGAACAGTGCAGTGGTGGTCGCAGGGGGGTTCCGGGACATGTTCCCCCAAAGGTCCATGACGATGACGGGGGCCCAACATTATCTTTTGGCCCTCCCCTCAAGTGACTTGCTACCCAGGTCAGACTGGGCTTTCTAGAGGTCATTGAGGGCCTTCTGGAAGTCAGAGGAGACTAACTAGATGCCAGAATGGCCCCAAGAGGCTTAAAACCGATTTCCTCTCCTGGCAATTCATTTGTGAAGATGAATTACAAACATGGAACACATCAAAATTAAACGTGGAGAAATTTGTGTCACGGGACAAAGGTTCACAGTCTGCGCTCAAAATGAGCCTCCACCACTATGGACGCACGCTTGGAGACGATTTGGGACGCACTGACTCACTACGGCACTCGCTAACTGCCTCTGGGAAAGCTGTGTCCAGCAGGTCCTGAGCCGGTCCTCCAGCTCTTTGACGTCGTGGATCCTTTCTCATTTAAAAACAATTCGCTCAACTCTCCCCAGACGAAAAATCAAGAGAATTCAAGTCCGGACTTTTAGTCGGCCAAGCTTCTGCGGCTCGATGTAGCCAGGACATCATTCTTCCAGAAATTCTCTGACGCTTCGAGCCGTGTGACATGGTGTAAGGGTCAACAATGTAATGGACAACAATGCAGATGTAAGGGGCAACAAT
>VOPJ01004324.1:236045-280565 GCA_014673585.1 Semibalanus balanoides | reverse complement strand
CAGTAGCTCTCGGTGCTCTGCAGTACTGGATATCGAGGTCAGGTCCAGGTGTATCCAGTAGCTCTCGGAGCTCTGCAGTACTGGATATCGAGGTCAGGTCCAGGTGTATCCAGTAGCTCTCGGAGATCTGCAGTACTGGATATCGAGGCCAGGTCCAGGTGTATCCAGTAGCTCTCGGAGCTCTGCAGTACTGAATATCAAGGTCAGGTCCAGGTCCAGTAACGGGCAGCTAATGGTGCTTGGAGCTCGGGTGACGGCCGACGGTGGCCTCGTTCAGCCCCTCTGCGACATTCAGTGCCGCAATGACATCAGCTCTACCGCCGAGCGCGCTGATGTCCAATGTGCGGTATCGGGGACGGCCAGCTGTGAGCGAATGCATTAGTGAACGACGGCGCCTGCTCCACCGCGCGTAGCCGAACGGTCCACTCGTTAGAGGCAGAGCAGAACATCATGACATGCAGCATCACATGGTGCTGTAGGATGCGAGACATATGCACTGCGGGAGACATTCGCTGACGGTCTGCCGGACATGCAGATGGCAGAGTGGAATACTTCAAAGCACAGATGTCACGAAGTGTTGACGCAAATACAGCTGAGTTTGGTGAGTGCAGCAATAATGCACACGCCGTGCATCAGTACATCAGGCTAGCGCGCTACGGCAATACAGTGACGTTCCAGCCAGTCAGCTAGTGCTCGAGACACACGGCCTGCTCCGTATTCACACCCAGTCGTCCGGTTTGTGTCGTCACTGCGGACACAGCGGACACGGCGGACACAGCGGACACAGCGGACACGGTGGTCACGGTGGACACGGTGGACACGGCGGACGGCGGACGGCGGACGGCAGACGGGGGTGGTGGACTGCCGGTGAGTGTCCCCAGTCCTGCCGCGGCGCAGCAGCTCAGCACACACTGCTGCTCAGCCGTCCCGCACTGCTGCTCAGCCGTGCCACACGTGGCCGACTGCCCAGCCGTCCCACACTGCTGCTCAGCCGTGCCACACGTGGCCGGCTGCTCAGCCGGCAGCCCACCGCAGCGCTCTGAGTCGCCGCCGATCCTATCGGCTAATTGTTGGCAATGTCCGGTCGCCGCCGCCGCCGCCCGGTACCGCAAACAAAATGGCGTCCCTGTCGCAGACGGTTACAATTATTTTTGGTGGTTCTCTATTACATTTTTAGGGACGACTAACTGTATAGTTAATGGTGTTAATCGGTTTATCTGACAGGTTCTGTGAACGGACAGCATATCTGGTGTCGCCTGCACTCTATGCGCATCGTAAGCAGGTTTTGAAGTGCGACGTTCGTGACGCGTCGATCTACCTAATGACGGACCGACATGCTTGCACGGCATTTTGGCGGGTTAACACTGCAGGGGCGCTGTGCAAGGCTGAGTCGCTTGTCCACTTTATCGGCCAAAATGTCGAATTATAATTTTGGACTCACCGGCTACAAGGTGTCGCTGTTGACTCCTTAGCTGTGAACTATTTAGCTAGTAGCTACCGACAAAATGGGCTCAACGTATTCAGAACCCAAGATGAGGCTTATTGAGGCAATGAGAAACTTCTTCACAGCATCTGGAGGATCCGAGGGCCGCTGGCAGGACCGAGCGAGCCTTCTATCTTGAAAACCATCGAACTGTAGTCTGTAATAGGCCTGACTGAGGACAGCCGAAGATTCCCGATTGTATGAAGTGTCGGAACACTGAAATCCCGACTGGCTCCAGTGTCTGAAGCCTCTGTCTGTAGTGTCTGCCGACACAGACCCCTGCCTGTCTGCAGTGTCTCCCGACACAGACCCCTGTCTGTCTGCAGTGTCTCCAGTGTCTCCCGACTACATACCCCTGTCTGTCTGCAGTGTCTCCGACACATACCCCTGTCTGTCTGCAGTGTCTCCCGACACAGACCCTGTCTGTCTGTAGTGTCTCCCGACACAGACCCATGCCTGTCTGTAGTGTCTACTGTCTGCCGATACAGACCCTGCCTGTCTGCAATGTCTCCCGACACAGGACCCCTGCATGCTCTTGAGTGTCTCCCGACACAGGACCCCTGGCTTGTTCTGCAGTGTCTCCCGACACATACCCCTGTCTGTCTGCAGTGTCTCCCGACACAGACCCTGTCTGTCTGTAGTGTCTGCCGACACAGGCCCCTGCCTGTCTGCAGTGTCTGCCGACACAGACCCTGTCTGTCTGTAGTGTCTGCTGATACAGACCCTGTCTGCTGTAGTGTTCTGCGACACAGGCCCCTGCTATGTCTGTAGTGTCTGCCGAAACAGACCCTGTCTGTCGTGATAGTGTCTCCCACACAGACCCCTGCCTGTCTGCAGTGTCTCCCGATACAGACCCCTGTCTGTCTGCAGTGTCTCCCGACACAGACCCCTGTCTGTCTGCAATGTCTCCCGACACAGACCCCTGTCTGTCTGTAGTGTCTCCCACCCACAACCTGTCTGTCTGCAAGTGTCTCCACACAAAGACCCCTGTCTGTCTGGTGAGTGTTGCCTAAAACAGACCCCTGCCTGTCTGTAGGTCTCCCGACACAGACCCCTGTCTGTCTGTATGTCTGCCGACAAGGACCCCTTGCCGTCTGCAGTTGTCTCCCGACACAAGACCCCTGTCTGTCTGAAGTGTCTGCCAATACAGACCCTGCGCTGGTCTGTTGAAGTGTCTGCCGAATACAGACCCTGCCTGTCTGCAGTGTCTCCCGACACAGACCCCTGCCTGTCTGTAATGTCTGCCGATACAGACCCGCATCTATATATCTGAAGCGGTGTCAGCCGTTCCGTCCGTGCCTTGCATGAGAAGTCACAGGACGGAGCGGAGCTCGTCGCTGCCGAACCTCACCGATCACGAGCAGCCGGACAGCGCTGTACAATTAATCATATACACACTGAACGCCGCGCCGCCCGTAATCTCACAGAGCACCGCGAACCAGGCACATAGGGCCGACTCGGAGCGACAGGAGATGGTACACGGGGCCCCACCCTGAGTAAATTAAATTTCGCTGGATAGAATAGGATTCTCTGACCTGATGACCCGACCTTACCCTCCCCCCCGGGCCCCGGTTAACAATATGTCAACATATGGCTGAGGAGCGATTTTTTTTTTTTTTTTACCGACGTGGCCACCCCTGATAAAAATAATGGCTACGTGCCTGTACAAACGAGCCGCATATCGGGCATCGGCATCTCTGCGGCTATAGCTTGTTATCAACACGGCTGGTGGCGCAAAGCGGAACAATGCTTTCCCACCATTACCTTGCAGGCCGAAATAAACAGCCGTTTAAGTTACCACCTACTGTTTAAGGCACACCACTCGCTGCGGAGCCGGTGTAGTGTCACATCACTGACACCCACCATGCTTGGCTGCAGCGGCGTAGAAGAATGTGTCGGTGCGTCACTGTATTGTAAGCTGACCACGGCCGGGCTCGGCGCAGTGACGTCTTTTCGAGCCCGGCAGGCTCGCTGCGGAGTCGCTCAGAGTCAGCTATTGAGTCAGCTATTGAGTCGCTCAGAGTCAGCTATTTCATGTCGCTTGCCAGAGCCACGTTAGTCGGCAGTCGGCGCACGTAGCCGCGGCACAGGCGCAGCTGCTCAGGTGCCTGCCCATGGTCCAGAACTCACAACTCCAGGGGTGATGTCAGCTGCAGCAGCGTAGGAACGTGACAAAAAGTGAGCGGCCAGCGAAAATGCGATATCGTCTTGAGGGGAACGCAATCCCCTTACACGGGGTGTCTATGCAGATTTGAACTTCTTTCGTTTTCGCGAATCTGTTGCGCTTTTTAATTTTTATAACGAAGTGAAATTATTGATTTTAGCACACGAAAATGGACACAAAGTGATGGGGTCATGGCCCCCACGCCCCCCACGTTCCTACGCCTATGACGTCAGGTGTTTGCCGGCCTGTAGGAGGCGGGCAGCGCACACCTGACACTGGCCACGTGTCGGGTCTACCCCGCCGGCCACCCAGGCCGTGGCACACCGGTCACCGAGTCGATAGGGTTGACTTCCGAGAGACTGCAGGACCCGAATTCAGCCGGGCATAAATTTGCATTTCGGACGCCATTAGATATTGGCCCGTTCCGAAGAAAGTCTGACAGGAGATCTGCGGGCCAGAAAAAGCATCGAGTGGGCTGTCAGCCAATGAATAGCGGAACCTTATCGTATCAGATTAATCAAATAACGTGTGTCATCAATTTCGGTTAGTCTCGATTTAATACAGCTTGTCTCAGAGCTGACGTGAAATACCCGGTTCTGCAGAACGCTTTAGAGGAGGTAAGATACCAGCGAATGGATAAGATTCGCCGAGTGTCCACTAAGATCCACATAAGAGGCTTGAGGAGAGGTCGCGATAGGCCTGAGGATGCTAAGTGAGGCCTCACAGAGAACTGCATATGTAAGAGGCATGGCTTGGATTTAATTACACAAAACAAAACAATAGACACTTAGTGTTCTATTGCGGACACATTGTGCATGACAAACATTTGCTTATGGTTCTTCAGAGCCTGCTAAGCGAGAATGCAATCTAGTACAGGGTGGATGAACCCTTTCAAGGTAAGCATGTGCAATTCAAGTATTCTAGCGCGCCTTCACAGGTGCCCTGCTGAACCTGTCGTACTGCCGGCCGGTCAGGATGGGACGTGACGACAGTGACATTCGTCACTGTCGTCACGTCCCGCCAATCGCGTCCCGCATCGGAAATCCGCTTCGATTAGTGTCAGTTTTTCCCGTGCCGAGCCCGTCGTCAGCCCCCTGGCGGCGCCTGTGTACCGCTCATTAGAGGATGCAGCGGACGGCGGCGGCGACGGCGACGGCGGATCGGACGGCGGCCGACTGACGGCTGTGTTTTTGTTGTCTGTCCGGCAGAGGACGCGTCCGGAGCCTCTTCCTCGTGGATCCCGGTGCTGGTGGCCGTGGCGCTGCTGTCGGCGCTCGTCGGAGCCGTGGTCATGGTGGTGCTCATCCGGTGTCGCAGGTGAGAGGTCAGCAGGGAGAGGTCAGGTCAGAGGTCAGCCGGAGAGGTCAGGTTAGAGGTCAGCAGGGAGAGTCAGGTAGAGGTCAGCGTCAGAGGTCAGATGAGAGAGGGTCAGGTCAGAGGTCAGCCGGAGAGGTTCAGTTAGAGGTCAGCAGGGAGATCAGTTAGAGGTCAAAGCCGGGAGGAGGTCAGGTCAGAGGTCACGGGTAGAGGTCAGGTTAGACGTCAGATGAGAGAGGTTTAGGTTAGAGGTTCAGCAGGGAGAGGTCAGGTCAAGGTCAGCAGGGAGAGGTCAGGTCAGAGGTCAGCCGGGAGAGGTCAGGTTAGAGGTCAGATGAGAGAGGTTAGGTTAGAGGTCAGCAGGGAGAGGTCAGGTCAAAGGTCAGCCTGGAGAAGTCAGGTCAGAGGTCAGCACGGAGAGTCAGGTTAGAGGTCAGCATTGAGAAGAGTTAGGTAGAGGTCAAGCCGGGAGAGGTCAGGGTTTAGAGTCAGCCGTGAGATCAATTTAGAGTCAGATGAGATGAGGTCAGGTTCAGAAGATCAAGCCGGGAGAGGTCAGTCAGAGGTCAGCCGGAGAGTCAGCGTTCAGAGGCAGTCGGCAGAGGATAGGTGATTGGTCTAGCAGGGAGAGGTCAGGTTAGAGATCAGATGAGAGAGGTTAGGTCAGAGGTCAGCAGGGAGAGGTCAGGTTAGAGATCAGATGAGAGAGGTTAGGTCAGAGGCAGTCGGAGAGGATTGGTGAGAGGTCAGCCGGAGAGGTCAGGTCAAAGGTCAGCCAGGAGAGGTCAGGTCAGAGGTCAGCCGGGAGAGGTCAGGTCAAAGGTCAGCCAGGAGAAGTCAGGTCAGAGGTCAACCGGGAGAGGTCAGGTCAGAGGTCAGCCAGGAGAGGTCAGGTCAAAGGTCAGCCGGGAGAGGTCAGGTCAGAGGTCAGCCGGAGAGGTCAGGTCAGAGGTCAGATGAGACAGGTCAGGTCAGGGGCGATAAATCAGGCTAATAGAAAGGTCAGTTCAAAAGTAATGGGAGGTTCGCTTAGAGGCACAGTTGTGTTGTCAAGTCGATTAATGCCTGATTGTTCGCTGACTACATCGTTTACTGTATTGCATCCACCGAATAAACTCACTTAAAAACAAATGCACGTAAAACAAAAACGAGAAAAGCGAGAACGCTTCCACATAACGTCCCGATGTCTATTCACTGGTATTATTAGTATATACTGTAACATAACACACACATATATCATGTTCCCCCTTTGCACCGTGCCTCGCATTGCACGTCACGTAGTGTGGCGCTGGCAGCGGCCGGCGAAGTGAAGACGACGAGCAGTGAACCGTCACAGATACATGTAAACACACTTTAGCCGGCGTCACAGCGTGCAGTCTCTACAACGTGATGCATCAAACTAACCGGTAGAGCGAGCTTATCTAACACGCTGCATCACCTGTCCGAACAGGGCCAGAGTCGTGTCTCGGCCTGTCTCGTGGATGGACACCACATCCCAGAGATAACCTCTCGCTGTCTCCGGATCAATGCGCTTCTAAAATCAGTCGTGCCCCGATGTCCAAGTCTAAACGGGATCGTTCCATTATGCTGCGGACGCTTCGAACAGCTTAAAACTGCCCTACACCACTCGAGGTCTGCTTCAGCCCGTGTTCGATGGCGATGATTGTAAATTTACGACTGGAACCGTTCGGCGTTGCTTCAGATTGTCCAAAGTGGCGTGGCTGGCAGCTGCCAGTTGACACCAGGCAATGGACGTATATGTAATGTACACCAGCATGGTGTGAGTGAGTTAACAAGGAGTGCAGACTAGAGCTCAGTTACTTAAAACCTGCGACTTCCCGTCTCGCCACGAAAATCTTATGCCACTGCCCAAAGCCCATGACCACACACCAGGCTTCATAACCGGCCATTACTCTCGGAGAAAGTCGCGTACAATAATGTGTACATTTAGAACACAATAATGTGCAACGACAGAATAGCGTAGTTCACAATCTCTCTGTTCTGGATGATACCCAGTGGATGATCCGCGGTTCTGCTCACGACAAGAGCAGACCGCGCCTGTCAGCTTCGCCTTCGAGCCGTCAGCTTCGACTGCGTGTCCCCAACAAAGAACAAAGCCCACTAAGCGTCTCATCAAATGCCAGTATCGGCTGAATTTTACCGTGACGTTGCCGTCCGACTTATCATTTTTGTGCGGTTTGCGATGTTGCGGCTCAGCTGTTGACACGTCTGCCACTGTGGGACAGACTGAGGTGGGGTACTGGAGGTGCTGTCAGCACACACGGCTGCCACTAACTATACGCCTGCGAATACAAATGTCAGTGCTCTGACGTTGCATAGCAGCGACAATACATATCTTTAGATTACCCCGCGAATTCCCCAAATATTGTCTCTCCTCGGATTAGTGATGTGACTCACCTGGAATTACAGTCTTTGAAAGAAGACAGTGTGTCAGACAAATTAAACGATTCAAGGCCAGTCGTAAATATCAGTTTGGCAGTGGGACAATTTGATACCCTTGTCTACCTGTTCAGCTGCGGTATTTTGCACGTCCAGCCTGATGATATATTTTGACCGATCTTTTGTTCCAGATGGCGGGTGATTCCATCAAAGGGTAAGTTTTTATACAATGGATATCTAAAAAAACTGAAATATGCATTGCATGATGAATGCAAAAAATGCATTACATTATGGGTTGCCTACCCTATTTAGCGAATAATATTTTATCTGTCCGGATCTGCTTTGCATTGAGTTAACGTAAACGGTATAATAATTAAATGCCAGCAATAGCATAGCAAGCTGTTTTAGCCAAAGGAATTACTGAGCAGTGTAGTAATGTGTAACTGTATCCAGCGCATTCCTGCACCAACCTATACAGTGTCGCTGCCGTACCCAATGATCCCGAGGTGTGTAACTGAGAAGCGAAAACGAGGCGAACAGGGGCGACCAGGAACGGCCAAGGGAGGCTAGGGGTGATCAGGGATCACCAGGGGCGACACTATGGCGATCTGGGGACGACCAGAGAGTGTCCAGGTAACCCTGGGCGACCGGAGGTGACCAGGGGCGACCAGAGGGGTGGGGTGGCCAGGGGCGGTCAGGGTGCAGAGTGACCTGGGGGACCTCTGACCAGGGGCGACCAGGGGCGACCAGGGGCGACCAGGGGCGACCAGGGGCGACCAGGGGACGGCCTGTTCTGTTCCGATGAGACCCGCTCGGTTCCTCTGCAATCCGTGGGGAACAGATGACCCGAGACTCGTCCCTCAACTGTCCTCAACTTGTCCTCAACTGTCCTCTCTATCGTCAGTCTATAATTCCAATCTCCTCGAAACTTAACTTGTAATACCAAAGTTTTGCAAGCTCAGCCAAGACCAGTTACTTAGTATATTTCTAAGTGGTGATAATTAAGACCAACATGTCGGGCAGCCGATAGAAAACATTTTCAAAAGGTACATTTTCCAGACCAGTTGATTTGTTTAAAGATCCCTGGCAGAGACGCGAGCAGCTGATGGTTGGCTGATGTTCGGTTCTTTGGGCCGGGCGTGCGTGCGTGCGCTGCCGGCTGGAAGCGTCACCTCGCACAGTGAGCACAGTGACTCACAGTGACCTCACCTCGCACAGTGAGCTGAAGGGATGGAATCTCTGGCAGCTGCGCGGGGGTCAACGCAGGCGCGGTGGCGGACGTGCGGCCCGCCTGAGCTGACGAAACGGAAGGGTGGGTGGGGTGTCGTGGGTCTCCTGGTGGCGGTTATGACTAGCTGTCCAGTTTTCGTGGTTGTTTGAGAGGCGCCTTGAATTAAGCGTTTTGCTTCTGCGCCAATCCAATCGCAACATAGTTGCATACATAACGTCTATCATCGAATTGAACAAACAAGCAAAACCTTTGACCAGGGGCGACCAGGGCCAGGGACTCAGACCCGCTCAGCTCCTCTGCAATCCGTGGTAGACAAATGACCGGACACTCACCCCTCCTGCACCCTGCCCGGCGCCGACGCTAGTTCGCGTGCCGACGTGTCTTCCATCGCCACCCCCCGTCACAGCACCCCTCCCCTCCGTGGTCAGCAGTCAGTGGGGTGCACAGGCTGGCAGTCAAACTGCTCGCATTCGTCAGCTGGCAACGGCCCACTGGTAAATTGGGTGTCGCGCCGCGCCGACCGGCTTATCCGAACATGCTCATAAATACTCTGATTTACTGTCGATTCGGCCATTTTTATGCTAATTCGAGCGGGCAGCGCCGGCAGGTCGGGTGCCGGGACTGCCTGCTGGGTGGCGGCAGAGCTGCGGCCCATAATACGGCTCAGTGGTCCGCCGGCCTGCAAACGGCTGGGGCTGGCCGGCAGCAGCTGCTGCAGCGACTGACACGGCGCGACGCGGCGACGCAGCGCGACATAGCGTGATTCGCCACGGTCGTACATCACCGGCTCATAGCCAGGCTGCCGTCGGCCCGTCGGCTCCGGCATGCGCCCTGAGCCGCTGCGTTCCTGTGGTCTGCCGGGACCTCGAGCTGCCTCGCATTTGCAGTCTGCCATGTCCTGCTCGGACTCCCCCATAGCCTGTAGTCTGTCCAGACACCCAGCTGCCACGTGGCTACGGTCCATGTCCAGACCCCGAGCTGCTGTGCTCCTGCTGTCTGCCCATCCAGACGCTGAGGTGGCCTGAGTTGCCACGTGCCTGCAGCCAGACGGAGCCCCTGATCGCTCGTCCGCCTGCCGTCTACGGTTGCTGAGCCGGCCGAATCGCCGCGCTCCCCAGGTGGGCGACACAAACACGGGAGTGTGTCGGCAGTAAGTCAGCGGGCTCATAACGCCACCCCTGACCCCGACAGACAGGTCACACCGCGACCGGGTGGGCTCCGAGTCCTCAGCAGTCGTCAGGAGTCCTCGGATGGACTCCTGAGGAGGCAGGTGGTACCCCAGCCCGCCGACAGCCCGGCTCCGTGCGGGATCGGCTGCAGGGCTGAGAGCGGCCCGGTATCGACAGTACCGGGCCTGTGCTGCCAGCGGCCCGGCCCTCTCTGGTGGCTGGCTGCTGACTCGCCTCGCTTCGTCTCGGCTCCACTCGGTAATCCGGGGTGACCAATTGACGCCACGAGCGGCTGGTCGAACGCAGCTGACGTCTTTATTGCGCCTCAGCGGGACAGTGCAGGGACCGCCCTCCTCTCTTCTGCACAGTGCACACTGACGGCACAGGGGTCCTGCTGCTGTCACACGGGACCTATAAGATTCTCCTGCGTGCCGCAGTACCGATATATAACTCCCTGTTTCTCGACTCTCAGGTCGGCAGAAGCAGAACTATTCCTCGGTTTGGTCAGCTGGAGCTCCCGCCCTGGACCCGTCCCTCTGTGCCGAACTCATACCTCTGTATCCCGTCCTCGTGACCAGCCTTACCCTGGGACCCGTCCCTCGTGCGCATCCCCGTCCGGAACTCCCTGGAAACACAGGTGCCAGATCCCCGCTCTGGTACCCGTCCCTCGGTACCAGCCCTTACCCTGGACCCGTCCCTCGGTGCCGATCCCCGCTCTGGACCCGTCCCTCGGTGTCAAACCCCGTCCTGGACCCGTCCCTCGGTGCCGATCCCCGCTCTGGACCCGTCACTCGGTGCCGAACCCCGTCCTGGACCCGTCCCTCGGTGCCGATCCCCGCTCTGGACCCGTCACTCGGTGCCGATCTCCGTCCTGGACCCGTCTTTGGTGCCGAACCCCGTCCTGGACCCGTCCCTCGGTGCCGACCACCGCCCTGGACCCGTCTCGCGGTGCCGACCCACGCCCTGGGCCCGTCTCTCTATGCGGGATCGGCTCCCGGTCTTAGGAGCAGGTTCCAGCTAAAGCCAGATATGTTGTCGGCCGCCCCACAACCGGTCACGAATACAAGCGCCTAATTAAACGATGATTAACTCCGGGAGACAAAATGGCCGGATGATTAGAGACTGGTTTGGCGCTGTGGGAGAGGCGAGGATCCGGTCCCTCCCCCTCCCCATCCCTCCCTCCCCGTCCCCTGCGCTCCGATCGCCGGCAATCAGACGCCGATCATTGATCAATGTCGGATGATCGCCGACCGCACCGCACTTAGCACTCTCGGCGGCGGCCCCGGCGCTGTTGCCGTCTCCCCTCCCCTCCCGGCTGCAGCCGTGACCCGCCCACGATCGCTCCTCTCTGCAGAGGCGCTGTGCCCGCTAATCGCCGCTCCTGCCCGCAGGTCTGTGTCCGCCAGGCACCGCCGACCAGTCCAAGGAGAGCCCGCCGCCGCCGCCCGCCTCCAAGCCGCCCGACGAGGGCCCCGCGGTGGGGGCGGCGGCGGCGGGCGCGGCGCCGGGCGGCTGGGCGCTGCCCTGGCGGCGGTCTCAGCGGCGGCCGGCGGCGGCGCCCGGTGAGCGCGGCTTCAGCGGCGGCGGCCCGTACTCGGTACCGGACCAGGACAGCGTAGTGTACGCCGAGCTGAACAGCGTCGGTGCCGGCCGCGCCGCCGCCCAGCAGCCGTACCAGCTCAACACGTACAGTGAAATCGGCGAGCCGCGCCGCATTATGCCGGACGGCACCTACGAGAACGCCGGCTACCTGGTGGACGGCCCCGCCGGCGGTGAGTCGGCCGGATCCGACCCCAGCAGCGCCTACTACTCGGACGCGTCCGGCGGCGAGCCGACGAGACTCAGTCGCCGGGGGCGGCCGCGCGCCGGCGCCGCGCCCCCGACCGAGGCGGGGGCGGCGGCGGCGGCCGTGCGGCGACGCCTGCCGCTGGCGACGCGGCCCGGCCCCCCGCCGCAGCCCGAGGACCCGCGGCGGCACGCGGCGATCGTCGAGCCGACGGCGAGCTACGACGTGCCCGGCGGAGGCGGCGCCGGACGCCGAGTCCGGGCCGCGCTCCGGGGACTCCGGGAACCGCTCCGGCTCGGAGCCAGGCAGCCCGGAGCGGCGGCGGCCGCCGCGGATGCCACTGCCGCGCCTGCCCGGCCGACGGCCGCGACCCAGCGCCAAGCGGGCGTCCCCGGACCGGCCTCCACCACCCCCGCCGCAGCTCTACTGCTCCGAGTACGTGTGACGGCGCGCGGCGTGCAATAGGACGGCGGCGATGCGTGATACAGATACACACACACACAGCCTGTGATGAGTGATACGGACGTGATAGTGGCGCGCCGCGCGGCGGGCCAGCGGTGACGCGAGGTGAGCTCAGCGCCCGGCGCCGCGGCTCGCCGCACAGTGCTGTGATGGCGTCTCTAGTCAACTGTCTGCGCTGGCCGGCTCGGCGGCGGCGCCGGCCGGCTGGGAGCTCCGTCCGACGGCACCAGAGCGGCTCCCGGTGACCGCCGCCGGGCACCTGAGGGCGCAGACGGACCTGGTGGCATGGAGATGGAAGACTCGACGGACCTCGATCCTGGCGACGCGTCGTGGCTGGCACAAGCAGGTGAGTGCGATCCTTTCGGTGAAAGTTATGGCGTGGTATTTCTCAGTTAATATTTATCCCTTCTTTGGAAATAAGCCAGCGATTCCTTTTGCTCTCTCGATATAGGTACATAATTCCCTTGAAAGTCTTGTGTCCTATAGCACGTTGTGATGTGCAGAGCAACATGTAGCTATTCAGAACAGCATGCATCTGTATAATGAACAGGGGCGGATCCAGGGGGCGCTAAGGCGTGCGCCCCCCCCCCGAGGCCGCGTCGCAATGCTGTTTCGAATTCCGCGAGAGTATCTACTCTTAAACTAAATGCGTCTTGAATACCTATATTCTAATCCTTCTTTGGATGGACAAATGCTCGAAATGGGAAAAATGTGATCGTTAAAAGAGAATGTTATGATGAGGCATGTCATCAATTTTAATAATGTTTAAGCGTTTAGAAATATGTTTGATGAATGACCACGAGGGAAGCTCGTAAGGCTCAAAAGCTTATTGAAAGTGAAAAAGCGAGCTATGCTATTAAGCCAAGAGCAGGAGCAGCAGGCTGAATAAATTATAATAACCTGATACACAAATACCTACATCAAAGGCTACTTGATGATACAAAAACTTTTAACATTTTCCACACTCCACACTCCACAGCTAAGGTAAAAGGAGAAATATACATGCAACTATATAATTTAGACATATCAAAAGGTAACAAGAACAGACTGTTATTCATATATTTTATAACAAGGTATGCAATATGCAATATACACCCGTGAAATCAAAATTAACCGCACCGGAGATCTGGAGTTTTAAAATTTCGGTCGCCCATTAAACGACAAACGTCATAGTGGCGTGTTGGCAAAAGCTCATTGAATGTGCAATGGATATAAGCATGGCTGCTAGGGACAGTAACTTGGAGACGCAAAATTACGCAAAGGAGCAAGTTCTATCACAAAGGCGAATGTTGGTATTCGTCATACACCACTTCCTAAGTGGCTAGTGGCCGGCAAGTAAAGAAGTCAAGTGTCTGACTTTTCATCAGCTTTTTAGTAATCAAAATTGTACATGGATCGTCGAACGATCAAAAGTTTCCAAATGCGTTGTTGACGAACAGCACACTCACTTCATCTTCATTATTCTGAAGCGCTGGAATACGACCAAACAAAAAACGGTGCCTCAGGACCCAGCATGCTACTGCCAGTGGCGGATTCACGGGGGGGGGCCAGCGGCAAATTCCCCTCCCCAAACCGCCTGAAATCGGCGCAAATTTACACATTTTCTGATGTAGAAAGAGATCTACGTAACTTTTACAAAGGAAAGTTTATTTTAAAACGTCTAGCAATGCACAAGGGAGCGAAATCCGATGTGTGTTTAATTGTGATGAACTTTTTCGGAGTTATGCCCCCCCCCCATGGCGCAAAAACTAAATCCTAGATCCACCAATGGCTACTGTTACCCACAAAGAAACCAGCTGAAAAGGTTTACGCCGATTAACTGCCAGGAATCGTTGCGGACGTATGACTTGCACGCCTTGACACATTACTGTCACATTAGTGGCCGAGTACCATACAATAATTTGACCGTCAAATGACACGTTGGATTCCGCACATCGTGTGCTAACAAGAACACCGCGGGGCGCCGCCGCAGACAGCGCTCTAATCACGTGTCGAGGGAAACAGGCCCGGCCGTTCGCCAGGTCCCGTCCCACGATTATGGCGCAATTGCCGGGTGACTGTGATGGATGTGTGACCGCGCTGACGCGTTTGTCAATAGCGGAATCGTAGCCGCCCGGCAGTTCAAATAGGAGGGCGGCGCTGACCTTTGCATGTCGCGGAGGCAACCCCGTCATTTACCAGGCCACCCGCAGACTCGAGTCGCGTGAAGGATCGTGGAATCCATGCTCATGGAATAAATTCCTGATATAAACAGGTGCTTGTGCAGGCTATTTTAATGAATGGTATTGTTGAGCAGAAACTATGTACTCATTTTATAAGTGAATATGATAAATTGGGAAAAAATAGAGGTCAAGAGGTGGTTAACATTCCGCATACTTTCAACATAGCAGAATTCCGGTAGGTATTACAAACCTCTTAAGTCGTATAGCTGATGACTTGCTACTTCCTTATGTACGAGTATGATGTTATGATATACCTCTGAGACGACAGAAATGTCTGAACTCTGAAGTTAAACAGACAGAGGGAGGTGTTTGTGTTCCGGGAACACCGAACAAACACGCTTTACTGTCTGTCTCTCCACCCAGCTGCAAACGACACGTGTCACGGTGAAGCTGTGTTTGTAGTCGGTCGGATACCTTACTGAAGGATACACGAGACAAAACACACGGCAAGTTGTCATAAGGCCTCGCACGGCACAAGGAAGGATGAGTCTGCTCTTTTTGTTAGCGAACCTTGTGCACGAACGTGCTATTCTACTGCAACATCCTCTGCAGAAGCAGGACAGTACGTGCACGTGCAGTATTCATGAGGACTGCGCGTGCGAGTGACTGGGTTTCAAATGATGTGTGAATAAACTACGACAGATGAAGGATTTATGCTGGGCTCAGTCTAAGCGAATGGTTTATTTTACGGCCATCGGGCTCTTCAGGGGTGGCTCTTCGTTTGATAACACGCCCTTATTTTATAATCGAGCGGGTGTTTCAGAAGCACTTCTGGTTCCTATTGTGCATTAGGTATGAGAAACGCATCCGCCATCCGGTCCAAAAGGACACCAAGCAAAAGGACAAGATCACCACACCAAACAAAAGGACAAGATCGCCAAGCCATCTGTCCTGTCTGCTCTGGCATGTTATTGCATGCTGCTATGAATGCAAAGTTATCCCAAAGTCACATTCCACGATACCGGGTTGTACGAACATGTTCTGAAAGTGCCTTGGTGCTGTTTTGTCCACCGTTGACATCGAGGGCCAATTAAACGTTCCATTCAGCAAGCCATTAGCAGTCTAATACGCCTTTGAGTTCATGTTGAGCCATTAGATGCCCAAATTTACGTGAAGCTTGAACGTTGTTTAACACGCTCAAGGTATTGACACAATATGAAGCCTTCCTCAGGCAGGCTACGCAATTAGCGAAAGCTTTGTGATTTGTGCCCAATACCGTGTTCAACACACCGTGCCAAGCATGATCGCGTGCCAGCCTTGTTTACCAGAACGACACCCACTTAAAGAAACGCGCTTAACACGTCTTCCATCAGAAACGGTTCTACTTTATGGTGGCATATCACGGCTAAATTAACCACGGAGTCACGATTAAGATTGGATCACGGCTGCCGAATGCCGGACACCGAGTTTATCAGGCCAGCAGGGTTCCGTCTAGCTGCCAGGTCCCGGAGGTGCCAGGTTCCGTCTAGCTGCCAGGTCCCGGAGTTGCCAGGTTCCGTCTAGCTGCCAGGTCCCGGAGGTGCCTGGCTCCGTCTAGCTGCCAGGTCCCGGAGATGCCAGGTTCCGTCTAGCTGCCAGGTCCCAGAGATGCCAGGTTCCGTCTAGTCACCAGGTCCCGGAGGTGCCTGGCTCCGTCTAGCTGCCAGGTCCCGGAGGTGCCAGATCCCGGAGGTGCCAGTCTCTGTCTAAGTGCCAGGTCCCGGAGGTGCCAGGATCTTGAGGTGCTAGGCTCCGGAGGCCAGGTCCCGGAAATGTCAGTCCCCGGCGTATCAGGCCGGCTGTCGTTTTCTGTCCACTTTCGACCGAGTGGTGCCTCGTCCGGTCACCTCTATAGCCGGCCCAGCCATTACCGACAGGTGCGGGCAGCGATTGGCCGTCTCAGCTCGCAGGACGAATTTAATAATCAGTCACTGATCGGACTATTATAATTGTTGTCGGGATTCAGGATCTTCTCAAAGTTCAAACGGCCGCCACTGGACTTTGGAGTAAAAAATATAACTCAGGTCTCATACAAGTGCCGGGTGAAGCCGTTATCCGTTCTAGTGATAAAAACGACTTCCCTCAGCCTTTTGACAGGACCTCTCTCTCAGCCACCTAGCACAGACGGAACTACGATAGGTGTCCGCAGCCCGCCGACGAACCAATAATTACTATCGAGTAACTAGCCGTTTTAACTATTTCTATTTATTTCGCTGACAAAAACTGAAAAGTTTCTGAAAAGTTTGTGACGGTTTTGGTTAAAAAATATAAGTATATTGCACATTTCAAGAAAGAAATTACTGATTTAGGTGATATTATCACCATTAAAATGCTATGGAAACATTTCTTGAGCTCATAATGAGCTAACGATTCGAAATTGACCGTTTTTAAAGAAAATATACGTCTAGAGTCCATTCGTTCAGTTTAACCTAACAAGTTTCAGTCGGTGGAGACGGTGGAGATCACAACTGACTTTAAATACTTAAGTATCACCAAGCCGCTTTTTTCAACATATTATATTCTTACCAACATATTTCAAAATTATGAGGAACATATTCTATAGCCCCAATTTATTTTTATTTTTATAAATTTAGTCCGAATGTTTTGTATGGATGGCTTTCCGAGGTCAAGAACCCGCGCTAAGCAGGAGCTTGTTGCGCTGGTTCCTGACCTCACCACCCGATCCGCGCAATTCCGTTGGCGCAGAATTTAGAAACGGAATTTTACGGCCCACATAACCTAGACACGGTCCTGCCCCGCTCCGCTGACCGTTACCTGGCCTGAGTGCGACCGCTGCCACCGAGGCCGCAGATCCCAGTCAGGAGCAAATAGCGAGCGCCAGCACTCGAACCCAGGCTGCCACTACTGAGATAGTTCAGAAGACCAGTGCTCTCCCACTGAGCTATAGAGGCGGACAATCGTATGCATACCTAAAAGCTGCATAGCTAAGGAAGTAATCGTCGAAACTTTTCAAAACATCTAAAAAAGCTACAGTCGTTGGAGATCACAACTCACCTATCAATAATCTTCCTTATTACCCCAAACCGCAATTTTGACAACATATTATATTCTTACCAGCATATTGCAAAAATCCGAGGGATATTTCTCTTCTGAAGTTCCTTGCAAAAGTTGTATACCTAGTTAAAGGGAGTGTGCCCACTCTTTTGGAATGCAAAGTATCATTTGTATACGGTTAAGAACTATTGTTAATTATCGATGCGAATAAAATTCACGTCTGGAGCCCCTTCATTTAACTTTTACTTATTAGTCTGTTTTGCATATTGTTTGTTTCAAATCTTAAACTAATCGCCAGTATAAACAGAGTAAAGACATCTACTAGAACGGCGCACCAAGACAATAAACAAACCCCATACGAAAACAATTTAAAATATACAAGGGCTCTGTTGGCAGCTCGCTATCAGCGCGCGTTGAGCTGTTTTATATTGGCCAGCGTTAACGATATATAGCTAGCGTGCAATATAAGGGCAATGCTTCTAGTAGCGAAAGCTCTCTGGCGAATATCGATAATTTTGTGTTGCCAACATGATCCTGGCGAATTTAGAATATCTCAGCAACTATAGTGAATCTGGAGAAATGAAGTGTTTGGCTAAGTTCAGAAAAATCTGTTCTATAGAGCAGTGTCAACAACTCCACATGACCGATGATAGTAGGCACACTTCTTTTAAGGAAATAGAATGGATCGTCGAAACTTGTTAAAACATTGTAAGAAGTTTTAAAATGTTTCGCACAATAATTATTCGTGAAAACGGCTACTTCTTCACATTTGAATTCGAAACAATCATAATATGTTCAGTGATTGTTAGCTGGCATCTTCACAAATGAGTTAGCGGCAGCGGGTGCATTCATAACATTTCCCGATACGTTTTGTTTTTAGATACACTGCGGGAGTCCGCACATGCAAGAACCCGCGCTGGGTAAGATATTTCGCAATATACCAACATATACCTCCTTTCACTTCACTTCACTTCGCTTCACGCGGCATGCTCATTCATGGGTGGCGGCGTATAATAGAAAATGCCACAGATTCATTGCGATGTCGCCGTTGTGGTAACTGACCAACGGTACCCACATCCCATACCATACCACAAGGGTACACTTTGTGCAGTAAAGGCTCTCTGGATCGCCGTAAATACTAAATGTAACGGCGGCGTATAAAGAGTGCCTGCCAGTGCGGAGTGCAGACTGTCGCACAATTACCGGTAATTAGGCTCACACGATGGGTGGGCTAAGTGCTAATGGACGGTGCCGAGACCTCTCTGACCTTATTGTGTTATATTCACGTTTGCAGGCAGTTATTTCCATGTCATTTATGTCACATCCTCGCAAATAATGTGGCTGGTGTGCAATTTAAAACTCATATCGTTGAGCGCCGGTCGATTGATCATGTCTAAGCTATTAACTCGGCAATGTGTTGACGATTGAGGTGCACCGGAATTGAAAAGGAAAATAATCAAAATATTAAATAATACAAATAATTGATCCTCATAGTTTCAGCATGCATTAGCCATTATGTACAATCTACATGTAGAAATGCCAAACATTAATACTCCTGCGACAATGCATTCAAATATGCAATACATTTTCAGCATCTCAGCGGGAAAAGGAAGACTGACACTAGTTCATTATTGGCACACTTTACTGAGAGTGAGAGGCACAACTATGCCCCAGCAGAAGTGCCTCGCAAATGGTAATGCACGAGTCTTGTCACGAATTTCACACATCGCTTTTTGTAATCCTGCTCCAAGTGAACTGACTGACAGCGCACCGGAGCTTGGGTATTACGTCAATGATGAATTGGCGAAATCCCCGCTCGTGTCATCCTGTTGTTTTGCCGCGCTGAATGTTTTCATGGGTCGGTTGTTGCCAGGGCTATTACGCCACACAGTTGCCAGCGTTTTTGTCGACATTTCTTTGCATTTTGAGGATGATTTATATCGCAGGTGCCTGGTAGCTGTTTTTGAGCGGAGAATGTGATATGCATGCCGCATGAAGTTTCAATATGTTCTTTGACCGAGCTGGCTGATAGACTGGGTGACATATTGGCATTGTGGGTAGCTAGGCTAGCTGCTGTTCGTATACGCATAGGCGTGCATTGAACAGGGGGAGGGCATCCCCCTCACTTTTCAGTCATTTTTGTTGCAAAATCTGTTCTTTATCTGTCGAGAAAATTTTTTGATGACAAAGGTTCACCAAGACAAGAAAAGCCCAAATCTGCAAAAAAATATTCCATAGGGGGTTGGTTTTCTCTCAAGACGAGATCAAAGTTTCACTGCCCCCTCCCTTACACACACACACACACACACACACACACACACACACACACACACACACACACACACACACTTTCCGTGACGTTCCTACGCTCCCGCGTATACGTAGTTAAAGCAGCCCAATGGTTGGGCCGGAGTAATGGCATAAAGCGATCTTCAAGTAATTCGATCTCACCTCACGCCGACTGTTCATGTCAGCAGGCTATTCATGGAGTGCACTGTCCAAACACATACAATAACTTCTGCTCTTAATGTATGTCGGGTGCGCCCTGAAGGTGCGCTCATGTCCTTGGGTACGCTGGTGAGCTGGGTCACCCGAGTACCCGTACCCGACGCTCCCCATCTCACCGCCACTCGTCCCCAGCGGTCTGCGCCGTATCAGCTGCAACGTGACATCCGATCTCAGCATAACAACGCAATACATTAAAACAAGTCCATTAGGGCCGGTCACATTTCCATAATGAACGTCCGAGGCCCTATCTTAGCCGCGCTCACAACGTATGCACATTGTACATTGTACGAGACGTTCTGGATGGGCACGGGCGGGACTAATGAAAATGTGAGCTCGCTTGCGTCATATACTTGAAATTCACCTGCTGGCCATCAGGAAGACTGAATGCGGATACTACTGTATGCAGATCAAGCCGGCTGGGCAGTTCATAACGAGGATATATTCAACACATGGAGTATCTCTGTAACTAGCTATAGCTGGTTACAAAGATACTCCTACATATAGGTCAATGACTCGATGTTATCTAATAAATAATTATGTTTTCTTTGATTTGACATCAATTATGGATGTCATACCGAAATCGAACTGTCCTCAGCCACCACGCAGTCGCTACCCAAGGCCACTTCCATAAAAGCGACGTAACTGTCAGGCACGAAACCAGGATTTCGTCCAGGGAAGGGGGGTGCGGCGCCTCGAAATGCCTGCCCGAGCGTTGAAAGGCCCCTAAAAAGATATGAAAAGCTCTACGAATTTTGGTCATTTTATTTTGCGAGTCACATTTTTTCTTAAACTTTTGATTCAATGGATTGGACCCTTGTAGAAATTTACTGAACAATTACAACTATGTCATATCACGTACACATTATAACCGCACAACATTGCAATTCTACCACCGGCTAAAATCCCCCTCCCCCGCCCTTTGCACGCGTTCCGGGCCGGGCTGGGTGCTGGCTGACCGCCGGCCGGCTGACGTCCAGCTGGCGTGCCCTCGAGCGGCGGTCAACGTGACCGAGGTCAGGGCCGGATGACTGGCAGGGAGGAGGACAGTTCGCCGAGTGTGGTTTCGCGAGAGGCGTGTGTATGGTTGTCAGACAGTGAAGTGTGAAGTTCTAATCTCAAATCGAGATTCAAATTTTGTTCAGTTTTTATTAAAACTAATATTCTTCTAACGGTGATAAGGTCAAACAGAAGATCTTCGTCACCCAGTGATGCGAATAGTCACAAGGGCCAGATCGCCCAAAGTTAAGCCGCCTCTGTTCGGTGGCTCTTCCCAAATCCCTTCTTGTACCACCCATTAATTTCCCTTCCTACATTTCCACAATCTTCAACTACAAATATCACAGTCACTTTTCATAAAAATATTTCAACAAACATATATAACCATTTTTTGGTGGAAACCCTACATAATGTCCTACATAGAAAAAACTGTGATAATTCAATTCATTTCACAAAACTGTGATAATTCTGTCACAAACTGTGATAATCAATTCATTCACAAGCTGTATAATTCGTCACAAACTGTGATGATTCATTAAAACCATATAAAGTCCATTTGCACAAACTGCATAGTTACCAACACACGGTAAACGGTATCAGAACTGTGAAATGTCGTAACCTGCTCAACGGTATCATGCGAACATAACGATCCACGCACTCTACAAACGGCACGCTGCACGTCCGCCTTGGACTGTGACACTTAGTAAATCGTGAGCTGTTGCACGATACATACAATTTGCCAACAAATGACCCAGCTAGTTCTCAAACTCACGACCGCTTGCAGCTGTTCTTCAACGTCGTGATCCTGCTGTAGCTGTTCAACGTCACGATCTTGCAAAGCTGTTTCTTCAACGCACGATCCTGCAGCTGTTCTTCAACGCAACGATCCTGCTGCAGCTGTTCTTCAACGTGACGATCCTGCTGCAGCTTTTCTTCAACCGTTCGTCAATCCTGCTGAGCTGTCAACATCTAATTCCGCTGCAGTCTCAGCGTCACGATCCTCTGCAGCGTTCTTTCAGCGTTTACCTGCAGCTGGTTCTTCAACGTCACGATCCTGCTGTAGCTGTTCTTCACCCAGTCGATCCTGCTGTAGCTTTCTTACATCGTCGATCCTGCTGTAGCGTTCTTCAACGTCACGATTCCTGCTGCAGCTGTTCTTCAACGTGACGATTCTGCGCAGCTGTTCTTCAACGTCCGTACATCCTGCTGTAGCTGCTTCCAAACATCAAGATCCTGCTGCAGTTCTTCAACGTCACGATCCTGCTGCAGCTGTTCTTCAACGTCATCCACTGCGGCTGTTCTTCAACTACATCGGCTCCGGCTGTTCCTGAGTTAAAGAGAAAATGGAGAAGTTGAAGGTCGTCCGCACAAACAGAAGCGCTCATTTCCAGGATTAACAGGAGTCTCTTGAAGCACATCACTGATGAGGCTGATCCGAGCCTTGTTCAGGATTGCTGGGGAGAGCTGCAAGCTGCTTGGTCAGATGTCGAGTCGAAGCACAATGAATACGCATCACTTCTAACTTCTGGGATGCAATGGAAATGGAAGATCACTGGATAGGCCGAAGTGTTAATGACACCCTTCTCGAACTCCAAAGAAGGCATTCTCAGCTTTCATCAAGGCTCAACTAACCACTATGACAGGAAAACAAAGCATCGATCAAACCACCAAGGCATCAAACAAACGACATTCAAAAACTCAAGATGCCACCTGTTCTCTACGGGACACAAGATGATGTAATGGTCATTCAACGACTTTCTCCAACAGTACGACGACTCATCGGGCACAACAGTGCGTAAGCGACTCTGCAAAGCTGAGTATTGGAAGATTTCACCTTGCGAGGAAACGCCTTGGACACCCATCTAAAACACTTGTCAAATGAGGAGAAAAACTACATGCTTGCAAGGAAGTTCCTGACTGAGGAATTTCTAGACACAGATATCATTGTAGAAGAACACATCAGAAAACTCCATGACCTGTCTCCCCCACCAGCAAGGGATCTGCCAGCACTTCGAGCTTTCTTCAACACAGCTCGTGCTTCAGTGTATGAACTGAAGGCCTTTGGCTATGACGCTCTCCAGGACGACACTCTTGGCAGCAAGATCGTCAGCTTCATGATCTGCGAGAAACTCCCAACGAATTTCAAGACGAAGCTGAGCACCATTCTGCAGACTGACTTCCCCACCACGAGGCAGCTGCTGGAGAACTACAACACTGTCATCAAGTCGCTGAAATGAAGATGCCGTCGCCGGTGAAGCAGGAGGACAAAGCAAGTTCAAGAACATCTCGAACGAAGCCGAAAGATGTCCAAGACCTCATCACACTCCAAGTGGCAGCACCAGACTGGTGTTCTGGATCGCCATCCATGAAGTCAACGTTACAGAGATTCCAACAGGCACAGAAAGTGGTCCCAGGAAAACCCTGGTCCAACGCAAAAACAGAATCAAAGTTCAAAGCATGCAAACTGTGTGGCCGAACACTCGATGCTCAAGTGCACCGTCAGCACAATCGCAGTCAAGAGTCCGACGTCTGAAAAGACCTTTCGTTCTCTGCACCAGATGCAGTGGGGCCCACAAGTTTGCTGAATGCAAGGGTCAAGCATCGGGTCTCACTTACCCATGCACGATTTGCAGCAGCAAACAACACATCTCAGCAGTATGTGTTGTCAAGACAGGTGAACACACGCAGCTCCAGAGTGGCTTGCGCCTCATGTGCAACAACACACACAAGGGACAATCGGTTCTTCTTCCATCGATGTCGGTCATCATGCACGTCAACAACGGTGATGCCTGCGAGCGTGTCAGATGCATGATTGATGTCGGCTCACAAGCATCATACATCAGTGAAGACCTGGCCGTAAGGTTAGGATTCGACTCAAACTCACCCAAACAGAGTACAAAGTCAAAACTTGCATCGGTGTCAAAGAGCAAAGTTACAGTTCTGCGACCTGTGATGTAATCTTGACACCAACGGGCACGTCAGTCTAAACCACAGCTTCTGGGCGATCCGGGAATGAACTTGGACGAAATCCCTGGTGTAAAATCTCTGGTGGAAAACGCTGAAGCGCAAGGAGTGCGCTTGGCAGACTCATTCTTCAATGACGTCAACTTCAGAGAAAGACGAATTAGAAGATTAAAAGAAAGGGATTACCATCGGAGACTTCGACTGTCTGTTCTTCGATCTGACATAATCGGCGGCGCTCAAGCCTCTGAAGAGTGAACCTCGAAACTATGCCCTGCCTTTGAGGATTGCAGGATGACTCGTCCTTCTTCGGAAGATGTCGACAGACTTCGAAGGAGAAAGCTTGGAAAAGCCAAATGGTTCATGAAGACAGCACTGGTGGATCTCAAGGCCGTGGTCACCGGGACAACAGCCACCACACTTCTGAACCTTCCAACGAAAACGACGATGTCACCAGCGACTCGCGAAACGACAATGGTGCCTGCTGACGGTCAGCGCATCTGCTGAAGGACAGCAGATGCACCCACAACAACTGCAAACTCAACTGTGAAGCCTGCGCCCAATCAGAACTTGCAAAGCCATTCCTGAGGGCGAGACATGACGCATCATACATCGTAAAGCAGGAAAACTCTGGAAGACGAAATGTCAACCATCAAAACAACAAACAATCCAAGCACAAAACAAACAAACAGCAAACAACACGAACGTCAAACACAACACAATGACCAACAGATTGGTACTCAACAACAAACGGAAACTTATCAACCTCAAACAAGCTCAACACTGATGTTACAACAATATGACCCACCAAACTTTCAAACGGAGTCGGACTTGTCAGAACATTCAACTTTCAAGGAAGGGATCTGATGCTAAGTCATCTGCGTCTCAACATCTCTACTGTGTGCAGACAAATCAAACCAGCCGATCAATAACATTTGCTGGTGCAAGCAACACTGCATCCGAAAACGTCATACTTCCATCCACTAGCTCACACGTGCTCCGACAGTGACGTCGATCTCCAGCTGGAGCACATGTTCAGCATAGAGAGCTTGGGCATCCGGGAAGTCGACGACAACATCTCAAATCAAGAGCGCAGGCTGGTTCAAGACTTCACAGAAGAAGTTGAGTTCAAGGACGGTAAATACTTTGTGAAGGTACCGTTCTACGACAACGTCACGACAGTTCCGGAGAACTACGGAGTAGCGCTGGCAACGATGAAGAAGGTGCGCGAGAAGTTGTCGAACGGCAGCTCACAGATTTCGTACCACGCAGTCTTCTAACAGCAAGCTACAACGATGGTATCTATAGGAAGAGGGTTGATCCGACCAAAACAACGTCCAATCAAAGAGTGTTCATCCCACTTCACCCTGTGGTCAAGAATGATGCCCAAAACCACAAACGAGACCGTCCAGTCTTCAACTGCCAGACCTGAAGATCGCGAAACCGACCATCCCCTGAACGAGCATGTTTCGAGGTGTTGATCTGCCAAACGATCTCCGTCACCACAGTTCTCATGCGAATTTCGCACAAACGCTACGTCCTCTTGGCAGGGGGGGGGGAAACATTTCGAAAAGGCGCTTTTTTCCCTTTTTTTCCAATCTACTTGAGCCACGAGGAAACAAAGAACAGGTTCTGTTTTCCTGTGGGCGAGACTGACGAAGGCATCAAGATGTACCGCTTCCGAACCATCCTCTTCGGGGCCTTCAACTGTTCTCCATTCATCTTGAATCACATTCAATCCAACTTCATCTGCAGATGTTACTCAAGTGCATTTCGCTGCAAGCCGCGCTCCAGGGAGTCACTTATTGTGGACAACCTGTATCTACTCAACATCGGCACGAGCAAGGCTCCTCGAACATACTACAATGGACGCAGGCAACATGCAGGATGGAGCTTCAACCCTTCGCAGCTGGATGTCCAACTACCCTCCGTTGGTCGACATCATGAAGTCTGACGATACACTGCATCAGCATGAGGCGCCCGTCGAGAAGGTTCTGGGATACCTGTACGACGCCAAACAGGACAAAGTGTCACTTGCAGACTTCAGCTTCGAGGAAAAAACACAAAGCATCACCAAGAGACAACTTCTGAGTAACATCAGCAGTCTTCGGACCCTCTGTCGCTGGTTTTCTACCAGTGACTGTTCGAGGACGATCCTCATGAAGCAGTTGTGAGGACAGCACGGCGTGGGACGAAGATGTATCGCCCGACGTATACAAAGAGTGGGAGCGGCTGAGAGGTGATCTCACGTCTCTGTGTGAACTCCAGTTTCCAAGGAAGACCGGCGACACTGAACTCAATCAGCCAACAGAGCTCCATCTATTTTGCGACGAGGCAAGGTACGTGTATGGATTCGATTGCCTACGGTGAAGAGGAGGTTCTGTGCCACAGCTGGTCTTTTGCAAAGAGCAAACTCGCTCCAGACAACAAGAGTATTCCACAGCTGGAACTTCTTGCGGTTTTTCTCGCATTGAAGTGTTTTCCACTCATCCTCGACTCGCTCAACACGCCCGTCAGCCACGTCTACCTCTGGAGTGATGCTCAAGTGGTTCTAGAGTGGCTGACATCGGGCTGCAAGTCCAAGAGCAAGTTCACCTCCAATCGACTGGAAGACATAACATCAATGAAGCTGAAGCTGCAAGAACAGTTCAACTGTCAGATCTCGCACCACTACGTGTCCACGACTTCAAACGTCGCTGATATGCTGACTGGCGCCGGCTTGACAGCAAAAGTTCGCAAGAAAGCTGCCACTCTGGATCCATGGACCAGACTGGCTCAGCGATGACCAAAAACAGTGGCCGACAAGTCCACTCGGCTGTCTGTCAGAAGAAGCCAAAACTGCGGTCCTCCTACAACATCAGCAAGTTGGGATCGAACCATCTACACCTCAATCAACAACAAAACACCCATCCTGGACGTTGCGACTTCGTCCATGCTGCAATAAGTTGCACGGTTAGTCATCGACAGCGCGAGGTGTTTAGTTCGTCAACGAAGCTTAAACCGTAGAAAAGCCGACGCTCAGAGAGGCAAGCCAAAAAACTATGGCTGAAGATGATGCAGGAGAGTCTTTCGCTGCCAGAAATCAGAGCTCCTGGAAAGACTACGACAGAACAAGGACGACCAACTCAGCTTCGAGTTCCAAGACTGGTTAGTGATTTGAACATCTTTACAGATGAGACAGAGGAATGCTGAAGGATGCCGGGAAGTACTGTCAAAACTCAACATTGGACTCCTACGCAGTTCACAATCCGATTCTTCTCGCCAAGAATCATCGGCTGACGGCTCTCATGATCGAAGATCAGCATCGGCGCTGCAAACACCTTGGGGTTGGTACGACGCTCACAGAGCTGCGAGAGAACGGCTACTGGCTACCGAGTGGGCGTCAAGTTGTAAAGCGAGTCATCAAAGACTGCATCACGTGCAAGAAGCTGAATGCCCTTGCGTTCGCGTACCCCCAAAATGACAAAATCTTCCCAAAGAGCGAGTCCGCTTTCATCAAACCTTCAGCAACACCGATTGACACACGGGACCACATCTTTGTTGAAGATCAAACGGAGACCATGAAGAGATGTATTATCGGTGTTAACACAGTCTTGCTCGCTGCCATTTCATCTTGATCTGGATACAACGGATCTGGGCTTCGTAGTCGGTTCCTGCAATCTTTCAGACGTTTCTGCAGCACATTACTGCGTTCCAGTTTCCCTGTACACAGACAATGGCCAAGCAGTTTCTTGCTAGCCAAAAGGTTCTCGACAACATCTTCACCTCAGACGAATTTCAAGAGCATCTCGCCCAGCAAAAACATCGAGCACCGTACCATCCCAGTTTATGCTAGCTGGGTTGGCGGCGTCTACGAAAGACAAATCAAGACTGTCAAACATTGTTTGTACAAGACGGTGGGCAGGGCAAAGCTCGATTACTTCGAACTTCTCACTCAGCTCAGCGAGATCCAGAACATGGTGAACAGTCGACCCATCACGTACGTTCACAGTGAGCTCAACAACATCGAGCCACTGACGCCCAACAAGATCCTCAAACTTCACACTAATCCAAGGCTCCAACTGGTGGATCATTCTGAAGAAGCTGACCCACTTTGGACCTCAACTCCAGACGACACACATCAACAGATCAACAGAACTCTTCACGAACAGCAAAAACTTCAGGACCACTACAAGAACATGTGGTACAGCGAGTACTTGCTCGGACTACGTGAGAACACGCGCGACATCTTTCAAACCAACTGGGAAGACAAGATCGCCGTTGGTGACGTAGTCCTCATCAACACGAAAAACAGACCAAGGATGTTCTGGCTCATGGGAAGAGTGCTGAAGCTACTTCATGGAGACGACGGACGCGTCCGACAGGTCCTCCTGAAGACTAGCGCGGGGCAGACAACTCGATACTCGATATCTCACCTCTATCCGCTGGAGATTCAGAGCACCCACACTGGTCGAAACNTTAACTATGCACTTTAAGTCTCTCCGCGTGATTGTGACATACATTTCTGGCATTCCGACTATGTTCCTTGGTTTAGTTAAGTGATTAGCCGTTTTCACGATGGCTTATTTTGCGCGAAATGTCTTAAAACAGTTTAAAATGTTTTAAAATATTTTAGTACGATGGACCAATTTGCGAGAAATGTTTTAACCCTCGCCCTACGGTCCCGTAGGGCAAATATTAATACATTTGTTCGCAAATTAGTTCACCGTGAATGCGGCTACTACTAAAACATTTACAAACATTAAAAAATATTTTAAAACATTTCGCGCAAATTAATCCATCGTGAAAACGGCTATTATCTCAGTATGTGAACGAAGGCAACAGACTTATCACTTGAGTTCATGGCGACGCGCCATGGCATGACTTACGGTTCAAACTATGTGAGAAGATAGTAAGCGTTAGCTGTCCATCATCCCCAAAGCATCTCTTTTGTATATCCAATGGTGATGGCATATCGTATCTGAAGCTTCCTTGACCTAGTAAAGTAGTGCTTGGATCTTCACGGGTCCCTGACCTCTGACCTGACCTGGTCCTGACCCGGTCACTATCAGCTATCTAAGTCGGAGTTGCAGCGAGCCTGTTCAGTGCTACAGTGGACTCTCCCACCCCTATACGTTGCCCACCCCTATACCCACCTCTATACCTGAGTTGCAGTAAACCCTGTCACCCCTCTGAGCTGCGGTGAACTCCAATGTAGCCTGTATCTCCGACAAAGAGCCGTCCCCTGTGACCTCCTGTACTGTCGCCTGGACTGCGGCCGTTATGGCGCAGTTGACACCAGATCGTTAACATGCGTTGTCCTTCAGTGGAGGACCCGCTCCGTCTACCTCATGCGCTGTCCTGTCCCGCTGCACTGCCTCTCCAATCTGTGGTCATGTCCTGTCTCGTCTGTCATCCGTTTCAGTCTGCGGTATCCTTCAGTAGGGATTAAGGCGGCGGTAGTGGCTGCCGTCGCCGTCTCAGTCTGACACGGATGTGGCCACTGATGGTCTCCTCCGTCCCGCAAGCCAGCAGTGTGAGACACCGGGCTCGCGTGGGGAGCCTGCTTCTCCGCATTGAGCTCATCATACCTTGGCTGTACCATAACTGAGAGCCGTAAAAAGGCATCATCGTGGGGTCCACTGTGGAAACATGCAGGCATGCGAAGAGCAGTTTCCTGGAAACTCATCCAGTTTTACGAAGCCATGTTAAGTCAAATATACCAGTAAAACGCCTGTTTGGGCGATGACCGAGCGGGCGCGCTCTGTATTAAATTTGTAATGATCTCCGTTTTCAAATCCGCCAAAAGGGAGTGCACGTCCTGATCACTGCATTTTGCATCGTATAAGTAAAGGCCTAGATCAAAATTCGTTGACTGTGAAAGTATTCGCTGGCGCAAATTATGCTGACGAAACTATTCAATGTAGCTGAGTACAGTGTACACTAAGTTAAATTACAACTTTCATGTGGATATTTTTGCTCTAAGTAAAATTTATTTGATGTAGCCCAATCTCATTCCAGACAGTGGTTGAAAAGTTATTAGCTTCCGAAAAGCGTCCCTCACGGCCGTGTCGAGCCGTGTCGAGCCGTGTCGGGCCGTGTCGGGCCGTGTCGAGCCGTGTCGGGCCGTGTCGGGCCGTGTCGGGCCGTGTCGGGCCGTGTCGGGCCTGGTCGAATGTGAATTTGTCTAGTTGGGTTGACGAGAAACCTGACGGGTGCTTCGCGCCCGCTTGGTCATTAACGAGTGGTTTTTCTCTTAACCCGCCATTGGCTGGAGGGGGGGGGGCAACAACGCCCCCGTCAGGGATTTTCATAATATCTAAAAACCAACAGTTCTATCAACACGTAAGGTACCCTCGTCTACATCAATTTCATGTATACAACGTTTTATTATCGCTGATTTGTATCGAGCTATATCAAATTTAGTGACGTCACTACACACCACTTTGACGCAAATATCAGCTTAACTCTAACAGGCTGTACAAAGACCATTCATAAATAAAATGCAGTGAAAAAAAAACGTTAAAAAAATGACGAATGACTATAGAAGAAAATTGTTATCTTGGATTTTTGAAAAGTTTTATTTTGACAAAAAAAAATAAGCCCTCAAAATAAACATTTTCTATATTTGTCAAACAACCGAAATATATGAAAGAGGACGACATAATTACAACACTCAAACGAAGTTTCAAAACAATATATGTATTTTTGAATGAATTGATGGCTCCCTAAGTATGAGTAGCCTATGACGTCATTTTTTATCACATTTTTGGGCTTTTTGATCAGATACAGAAATATAAATGGCACCACTGCATTTCAGGGACAAAACTGGTTTAGAAACAAGCCTCTTGTATTTATATTTATCCATTTCAATTTTTTACCTTAAATGACCTAATCTTGACCTAATATCGAGCCAGGTGTGCAAATAGCTGCTACAATCGAATTGTGTATATGCGTAAGATAACCCATACAACATGTGTCGCATGACCTTTTGCTAATAGTGAACTAATTTGACCTGATTTTGACCTTAACATTTGCTTATATATTATTTATGCTTATTTTTTTAGCCGACCACGCATTTTCCTGTTTTTATCTGTCTGACGCGTGATGGTGAAAAACCATGTGTTCAATGTGGATCTGTCGCTAAATGCAATCTGTATCTGTATCTGTATTAAGTTTTTGTTTATACGGGAGGTGCCTCATACCTTTAAGAGCACTTTGTGTTATAACAGTTTCAATCTAAGACTTTGGATAGAAGGTATGACCCAGAAACTTAAATATTGTAGAAATTTACCTTGAACAATTACAACATATGTCATATCACGTACACATATATACCGCACAACATTCCAATTTCCTACACCGGCTAAAATCCTCCCTCCCCCTCCCTTTGCCACGCGTTCCGGGCCGGGCTGGGTGCTGGCTGACCGCCGGCCGGCTGACCGCTGGCCGGCTGACGCTGGCCAGCTGGCGTGCCCTCGAGCAGGGGTCACGTGACCGAGGTCAGGCCGGATGGACTGAGCAGGGGAGGAGGACAGGTTCGCTCGAGTGTGGTGTCGCGAGAGGCCGGTTGTGTATGTTGTGCAGCAGTGAAGTGTGAAGCGTCATTAATCATCATAATCGAGATTCAAGTTTTGTTCAGTTTTATAAACTAAATATTCTTCTTAACGGTGATAAGGGTCAACAGGAGATCTTCGTCACCAGTGATACGAATATCACAGAGACTCAGATCGCCCAAAGTAAGCCCGGGCCTCTTTCGGTGGCTCTTCCAAAATCCCTCTCAATGTACCACCCATGAATTTCCCTTCCTAATCATATTTCACATCTTCAACTACCAAATATCACATTCACTTTTCATAAAATATTTTCAACAACAATTATAAACCATTTTTTGTGTGGCGAAACCCCTACTAATTCCTAACATAGAAAAACTGTGATAATTCAATTCTTCACAAACTGTGATAATTGTCGACAAACTGTGGATAATTCAATTTCATTCACAAGCTGTTGCATAATTCGTCACAAACTTGTGATCATTAAACACATATAAATCATTTCACAAACTGGCGATAGTTACCAACACACGTAAATCGTATCAAAACTGTGGAAGATTGTCGTAACCGGCTGCAAACTGGTTATCATCGAACCGATAAACTGATCACCACTGCTCACACGGCACGCTGCACGTCCGCTTGACTTTGACAACTTAGTTAAATCGGTTGAGCTGTTGCACGATACATACAATTTGCCAACAAATACCCAGCTGTTCTTCAACGTCGGATCCTGCTGTAGCTGATTTCAACATCACCGATCCTGCTGCGTTCTTCAACGTTCACGATCCTGCAGCTGTTCTTTTCAACGGCACGATCCTGCTGTACTGTCTTTCACAGTCGTTGATCCTTGCTGTAGCTCTTCAACGTCACGACCTGCTGCAGCTGTTTCTTCACGTGACGATCCTGTGCAGTTGTTCTTCAACGTCGTTGATCCTGCCTGTAGCTGTTCAACATTTCCAAGGAATCCTGCTGCAGTTCTTCAGGCGTCACGATCCTGCTGCAGCTGTTCTTCAGCGTTACCGCTGCAGCTGTTCTTCAAACGTCGGATCCTGCTGTAGTGTTCAACATCACGATTCCTGCAGCTGTTCTCAACGTCACGACCGCTGCAGCTGTTCTTCAAACGTCGTGATCCTGCTGTAGCTGTTCAACGTCACGGATCCTGCCAGCTAGTTCTTTCCAACGTCACGATCCCTGCTGTTAGCTGTTCTTCACAGTCGTGACTCTGCTGTAGCTGTTCTTCAACCGTCACGATCCTGCCATGTAGCTGTCTTCAACGTCACGATCCTGCTGCAGCTGTTCTTCAACGTGACGATCCTGCTGCAGCTGTTCTTCAACGTCGTAATCCTGCTGTAGCTGTTCAACATCACGATCCTGCAGCTGTTCTTCAACGTCACGATCCTGTAGCTGTTCTTCAACGTCACGATCCTGCTGCAGCTGTTCTTCAGCGTTTACCGCTGCAGCTGTTCTTCAACGTCGTGATCTGCGTAGCTGTTCTTCAACGTCACGATCCTGCTGTAGCTGTTCTTTCAACGTCACTATCCTATTACAGCTGTTCTTCAACGTGACGATCTGCGGTAAGCTGTTCTTCAAGTCACATTCCTGCTGTAGCTGTTCTTCAACGTCGTGATCCTGCTGTAGCTGTCAACATCACGATCCTGCAGCTGTTCTTCCAACGTCACGATCCTGCTGTCAGCGTTCTTCACAGTCGTGTCTCTTGCTGTAAGCTGTTCTTCAACGTCCCCGATCCTGCTCGTAGCTGTTTCTTCAGCGTTTTACCGCTGCAGCTGTTCCTTCAAGTCGTTGATTCCTTGCTGTAGCTTGTTTCAACATCACGATCCTGTTGCAGTCTTCAACGTCCGATCCTTGCTGCAGGCTGTTCTCAGGCGTTTACCGCTGCAGCTGTTCCTTCCAACGTCGGTGATCCTGCTGTAGCTGTTCTTCAACGTCACGATCCTGCTGCAGCTGTTCTTCAACGTCATCCACTGCGGCTGTTCTTCAACTACATCGGCTCCGGCTGTTCCTGAGTTAAAGAGAAAATGGAGAAGTTGAAGGTCGTCCGCACAAACAGCAAGCGCTCATTCTCAGATTAACAGGAGTCTCTTGAAGCACATCACTGACTTTGAGGCTGATCCGGCCTTGTTCAGGATTGCTGGGGAGAGCTGCAAAGCTGCTTGGTCAGATGTCGAGTCGAAGCACAATTGAATACGCACACTTCTAACTTTCTGAGATGCAATGGAAATGAAGAGTCCTGGAAGACCGAAGTGTATGACACCTTCTCGAACTCAAAGAAGGCATTCTTCAGCTTCATCAAGGGCTCAACTAACACTATGAAGGAAGAACAAGCATCGATCAACCCACCAAGCATCAAACAACCAGACATTCAAACAACTCAAGATGCCACTGTTTCGTGGATCACCAAGATGATGTAATTGTTCATTCAACGGACTTCCTCCACATGTACGACGACCTCATCGGGAAAACCAACAGTTGCGTACAGCGACTCTGCAAAGCTGATGTATTTGGAAGAGTTACCTGCGAGGAAACGCCCTGGACACCATTCAAACACTTGTCAAATGAGGAGAAAAACTACATGCTTGCAAGGAAGTTCCTGACTGAGGAATTTCTAGACACAGATATCATTGTAGAAGAACACATCAGAAAACTCCATGACCTGTCTCCCCCACCAGCAAGGGATCTGCCAGCACTTCGAGCTTTCTTCAACACAGCTCGTGCTTCAGTGTATGAACTGAAGGCCTTTGGCTATGACGCTCTCCAGGACGACACTCTTGGCAGCAAGATCGTCAGCTTCATGATCTGCGAGAAACTCCCAACGAATTTCAAGACGAAGCTGAGCACCATTCTGCAGACTGACTTCCCCACCACGAGGCAGCTGCTGGAGAACTACAACACTGCATCAAGTCGGCTGATGAAGAGGACCCCTCGCCGGTGAAGCAGGAGACAACAGCAAGTCAAGGAACATCTCGGAACGAAGCCGAAGATGTCCAAGGACTCATCACACTTCCAAGGGCAGCACCAGACGGTGGTCTGGATTCGCCTTCCATGAAGTCAACGTTACAGAGATTTCCAAACAGGCACAGAAGGCCCAAAGAAAAACCCCTGGTCCAACGCAAAAACAAGAATCAAAGTTAACATGCAAACTGTGTGGCGGTGAACACTCGATGCTCAAGTGCACCGTCTACACTACATCGCAGTCAAGAGTCCGACGTCTGAAAGACTGCGATCTCTGCACCAGATGCAGTGGGGCCCACAAGTTTGCTGAATGCAAGGGTCAAGCATCGGGTCTCACTTACCCATGCACGATTTGCAGCAGCAAACAACACATCTCAGCAGTATGTGTTGTCAAGACAGGTGAACACACGCAGCTCCAGAGTGGCTTGCGCCTCATGTGCAACAACACACACAAGGGACAATCGGTTCTTCTTCCATCGATGTCCGGTCATCATTGCAGTCAACCAACGGTGATGCCTGCGAGCGTGTCAGGTGCATGTTTGATGTCGTCTCACAAGCATCATACATTCAGTGAAGACCTGGCCGTAAGGTTAGATTCGACTCAAACTTCAACCAAAACACGAGTACAAAGTCAAAACTTGCATCGGTGTCAAAGAGCAAAGTTAGCAGTTCTGCGACCTGTGATGTAATCTTGACACCAACGGCGTCAGGTCAAACACAGCTTCTTGTGGAATCCGGGAAGAACTTTGGAGTACGAAATCCCTGGTTGTAAAATCTCTGGGGAAAAACGCTGAAGGCGCAAGGAGTGCGCTTGGCAGACTCATTCTTCAATGACGTCACTTCAGACACCATCGGAGACTTCGACTGTCTTCTCGGATCTGACATAATCGGCGCGCTCAAGCCTCTGAAGAGTGTGAACCTCGAACTAGGCACTGCCTTTGAGGTTCAGGATGGACTCGTCCTCTTCGGAGATGTCGACAGCTACTTCGAAGGAGAAAGCTGGAAAAGCGCAATGGTTCATGAAGACAGCACTGGTGGATCTCAAGGCCGTGGTCACCGGGACAACAGCCACCACACTTCTGAACCTTCCAACGAAAACGACGATGTCACCAGCGACTCGCGAAACGACAATGGTGCCTGCTGACGGTCAGCGCATCTGCTGAAGGACAGCAGATGCACCCACAACANTAATCTGTCACACATTGAACAATCCGCGGCGCCTTTCATTCACCGGGAGCGAGGCTTGGCGGCTAAGGTAGCAGCCCAAGGCCCGACAATTTCAGGCCGCTGATGATGAAGGGACTTTTTCAAGTCGTTCACGCTTGTTGGTGCGCTGTTGACTGAGGGTTTCATCAGGAGACAATTTCCGCCTCGGCTCGGATCTCAGTCAACAAACGGGACCTCGAGTCGCGCTGCGCTGTTAAATGCAGAGGAGACCCAGCCGCGCTGCGTCACCACTATCCCACTGGTCCAGAGGGACCCAGCGCGCTGCGTCAACCACTAATTCACTGGTCCAGAGGAGACCCAGCCGTGCTGCGTCACCCACTATCGCTCTGGTCCAAGAGGAGACCCAGCGCGCTGCGTCACCACTATCCACTGGTAGAGGCGACCCAGCCGCGCTGCGACACACCCTATCCACGGTCCAGAGGAGATTTACGCCAGCCGCGCTGCGTCCCAACTCACCTTTATCCCCAACTTGGTCCAGAGGAGGACCAGCCAGCGCTGGCGTCACCAACTATCCACTGGTCCGAGGAGACACAGCCGCGCTGCGTCACTTTACTCAGTTCACTGGTCCAGAGGAGACCCAGCCGCCGCTGCGTCACCTAGTCCACTGGTCCAGAGGAGACCCAGCCCGCGCTGGCGTCAACCACTATCACTTGGTTCCACGAGGAGACACAGCCGCGGCTGGCGTCACCACTATCCACTGGTCCAGAGGAAGACCCAGCCGCGCTCCGACACCACTATCCACTGGTCAGAGGAGACCCAGCCGCGCTGCGTCACCACTGGTCCGGTGCAGGGGGAGGGGTGGTGCGCAATAACGTCATGAGCGCTGCAATGTTGGGGAGGGAACTGTTGGGGCCCAAGTCGATGTTTAAAACCTTTCAAATCGTTGTAATAACTTCAAATGCATGTTGCGAATTGTAATGAACTTTGCGTACCTATTTTCAAAATGTCACACTCATTCCGCAATCGTAATGTAAGTTTGCACCACCTTTTGCCACTCGCGCTCAGGAAGGAAACCCGTTAGATATCACATCGACAAGCACAAATTGACGACTGAACGACCCGCTACACGGCAGCCGTACGCGTCAACAACATCTCAATTCATCCTCTAACTGGACCATACGGCAACACAACGGTATTGTATAGCGTGCCGTTAGCTTCAAAGCTCAATTGAATGCTTCAGAGTTCAGCTATACAAACTTTGCCGTTAAATTGCATCATAATAGCGCCCGGTTGAAGTAGTGACATTATTCGAACAGGGAAGGATGGCACGCATTGTTCTCAAATCAATTTGGTATGAAATATGGAGCCGCGTTATGTTTAGTAATCCAACGGACCTTTTTGTTCCATTATTGCTCAACATTCATCTCGTAATCTGTTATTGCCCATATCACTAATACAAATGTCATCCGAGTGAACCATATGACAGTGTGCTGTGACCTTTATTACATGTTATGAATCAAGTGGGAGTCCTCAGTCCTCTGCATATATTTATACATTCATGGATGCATGCATGTTTTGAAATAAAGTTCCATGCGAAACAAAGGTTGCTGCGCAGGCTATGATCATACTATCTACTAACACTAGTTGCACACTGCACAGTTCTCATACCTCTCTTTTGGGTTTACATGTTAAATGTCCTATTCAACAGCGCAGAATAAGAGTGTGGGAAAAATATTATTCTGCACTCTAGAAGGCTCTTTCACTTAGGATATTAAACATTTTTGATTATGGTATGAGAAAAGCCTTTCCTACATGCCGGGGTATGCTTTAAGTATAGCACGATCCGGGCAGGAAAATGTCGGTCCAGAAATTGTTCGATCCGAATTCCCATGTTATTTGATAGGTCGGGCAAGAAACAAAAGTTATTATTGACCGGCTTTTCCTGCCCGGCCCTAAACTTAATAAATTACTAACTGATATTAGTGTAGGGATAATGAATAGGCTCGTGCTAATACTTAAAGCATATTCGGCATGTAGGAAAATCGTACTGACTCAAGCCTGACAAACTTTATTCTGGAAACTGCAGTTTGGCAAATTTAGCCTCTGTCCTCGTGCTTCGCACTCGACCTCCGCTAATTTTGCAAAAACCCGTTTCCAGATAATTTCGTCGGCCCGGTCAGTAATATATATTCTGAACTCTGCTGGTCATGACTTCCGGTCTCGGTGTCAAAAAATATTTGGCACTCGACCTTCGGTCTCGCGCCAAATCATTTTTAACACCTCGACTGGCAGTAATTTCCCAGCATCGTTCAGAAATATATATTCCTAGTCACCGTCAGACTTAAGAGGTGAAAGTTTACGTGCCCAAACACATCTGGCCAAGATATATATTTTTTTTTAAATAGATACACAACTATACTCAATAATTGTAAGAATTGTAACGAAAAAATGCAAGCAATTTTATTAGACACCTGGTTCGAGACAGGGCCAATGTCAAGCACTATTTTCCTTGAACTTTTTGTATACCTCGCAAAGCTGAGCCAAACTGGCTGATCAAAAGAGTTCCAGCGGCTCGACAAAGTCGCACTGTTTCTTCTTTCAACATATACCAGTAAAGTGCCATAGTTGGCGATGAACGAGCGAGCGCGAAGGAAATGCATGGTGAATTTCAACTCAATCGGGCAAGTAGTTTACGAGATACAAAAAAGGTGCGCACGTACGCACGTGCAGAGGCACCCATCCCTAGCTTGTGGAAAAGTGGTGGCTAAGAGGTCCCTAATAGTGGTGCCAATCGGTGCAAACATTTTCGGAAATCCGAATTTGTCCAAAGATCGGTTCGATTTCGGACGGACAAAGGCATATTTCTTCGGACATTTTCGGACATCCAATGCCCAAAGACGGCTTGTCGTGAAAATCACTTACTTAGTTACTTTTTGTGAATAAATATTTCCCTGTATATAAATAGATATATGATTGTAGCTTCAGATATCCTAACTGTAGCGTTATTTGACACAAATGCCTATACTTATGCATATATTGGGAATGATACACTGAATGTTTTACATTCCATATCATACAATTTTTTCTGCTTTCGGACAAATTTCGGACAAACAATGATTTGTGGACAGTTTCGGACGGACCATGGTTTTGGTCGGACTGTGGACAAATATTTTCTGAAACTGGCACCACTAGTCCCTAACCACACACCAAATTTCAACACAATTGGCTCAGCCGTTCATGATATATATATGATAGGAGTAAACACGTGCGCACGTGCAGAGCCACCCCACCCCTGACTTTTGGAAAGGCGGCGGCTGAAAGGTCCCCATCCACTCACCAAATTCGAACGCAATCGGTTCAGCCGTTCCTAAGACATAGAATAGGAGTGTGTACGTGCGCACGTGCAGAGGCACCCTACCCTTGACTTGTGGAAAAAGCGGCGCCTGAGGGGTCCCTAACCACACACCAAATTGGAACACAATCGGTTCAGCCGTTCCTGAGATATATAATTAGGGGTGTGCACGTGCCACGTGCAGAGGTCACTCCCACCCCTGACTAGTGTAAAAGCGGCGCTAGGGGTCCCTAGCCCACATACCAAATTCGAACACTGTTCAGCCCAGCCGTTGCAGAGTTTTTTGCGACAAAACACCCTTTCAACACCCCTCACGCGGCACGCGCCCACGCGCAGTGTCAGTCACCCACATGAGTCGCGCATTGGTAAAACAACAGGATTTATTGGATGCGGCCTAGCTCAGCAATGTTAGGAAATTTACCTTGAACAATTACAACATATGTCATATCACGTACACATATATACCGCACAACATTCAATTCCTACCACCGGCTAAATCCTCCCTCCCCTCCCTTTGCCACGCGTTCCGGGCCGGGCTGGTGCTTTGGCTGACCGCGGCCGAACTGACGCTGCCAGCTGGCGTGCCCTCGACGGGGTCACGTGACCGAGGTCAGGCCGGATGGACTGAGCAGGGGAGGAGACAGTTCGCTCGAGTTGTGGGTGTCGCGGAGAGGCCGCGTTGTTGTAATGTTGTGCAGGCAGTGAAGTGTGAAGTGTCATAATCATATAATCGAGATTCAAGTTTTGCTTCAGTTTTTATAAACTAAAAATTCTTCTAACGGTGATAGGTCAAACAGGAGATCTTCGTCACCAAGCTGATACGAATTATCACAGAGCCAGGATCGCCCAAAAGGTAAGCCCGGCCTCTGTTCGGTGGCTTTCCAAATCCCTTTCTTGTACCACCCATTAATTTCCCTTCCTAATCATATTTCACAATCTTCAACTACAAATATCACATTCACTTTCATAAAAAAATATTTCAACAACAATTATAACCATTTTTTGTGTGGGAAACCCTACTAATTCCTACACAAAGAAGATCGCTTGTTAATCGGACGTGTGGTTGCAGAGATAAAGCTTCTCATAAGCGTCGCCACGGGTTGGGTTGGGTCGGGTTGGGTTAGGCCGCTCATAATCAGATTTTTATCATATACCTACCACGTAAAGACGACGAGTGCTTCACGCTCGCTCGTAACTAGTGGATAGTTGATCCGTTAACCCGTTAACACATCTTTTCAGGAGATAGTTTCACCCACTTGTCCATTGACCCGGTAACCCATCACTACTTTCCAGGAGATCACTCAGAACTCAGAAGCTGGTTTACCCCGATCCCTTAATTACATGCCTCGAGCCCCTGTTAAGATATTCACCGCATTGTTTGCTGTGTTTCCACTTACCTCCTTTGGTAGCTCATACAGCAAGAACTTCGCCAACGTTGCCAAGAACAATGATCTTCTCGCGGTGTATTTGATTAATGGAACATCTCCGAATCCGAACGCGTTCAACGCTAGTTGTCAGCTAAACCTGACACAAGGGCGGAAAGACTAGAGTTCGACATGGCTGCACTTTTCCTTGGCCTAGCCGCCCCACAGTCATGGCATCACAGCCACCAGCCAACCACAGCCACTCCCAAATGGCAATGGCTTGGCTGGCCGTTGGCCAGCCGCGCTTTTTTTAAATTCATATTATGTCTTTAGTTTCAGTCTTCTGAAAACGGCAACATGCCAGGTCTTTTAAAGGGAGGTGCCTACTCCACATTGGTCATTGTTGGAGTTGTTGACACTAGTCTGTAGAAATATTTCTTGAATTTAGCCATGTACTCATTTTCCCCAGAATTCACTTTTAGTTGCTGAGATATTCCAAGGTCGGCAATCACATTCTGCAGAATAAATTTATCAATAGTTCGCCAGAGAGCTTTCGCACTATAAAGCATTGCTCTTAAATTTACAACGCTAGGCATATATTGTTAGCTCTGGCCAGTGACGCATTATAGGTAACATTTTTCGGCTACTCTTTTATAGTGACGATCGTTTTTGAGTTTTGAAACCAAAAACAAATGCAAAACAGAATAATAAGTAAAAATTCAACTAAAGGGGCTCCAGACGTGAATTTTATCGTAACCAATAAATCAAAGCAGTAGCTTCTTACCGTTAATAAAAAAATATTTGGACATTTCAAAAGGAGTAGGCACACTCCCTTTAACCATGGTTGGGTGGATAAAATGTATGCAAAACAAAACAGTTAGACTATGCAGCCACAGCCGTAGCCACAGCCATGATCTAGAGATCTTCCCGTCCGGACCACCCCATTAGCCATGGGGCTCGGCCAGCCATGGGGATAGCCGTCCCATGTGGAACTCTAGGAAAGACATGGGTTTTAGGGCGTGGGAGGGGGGGGGGACAAATCCAGTGGCGTATTTCCATGAAAAGTTGGTGAGCAGGAGAGGGAGTAGTGGGCTGTCAGCCATCAGCGAATAATTGTTGACGGGGGGGGGGGGGTAGCTAGCCGTCAGTCAGTCGTCAGCGAAAAGTTGTTAAGCAGGGGAGGGTAGAGCGGGTGAAGAACCGCTTTCCCCCTGGCTCCGTCCCCTAACTTGGTTCGTGTCGCTCACGTCTGGTCAGACCCCGGTCACGTGACATGGTCAAACCTGCCAGTCAATCAGAAGGCCGCTTTGGTGGTGAATGTGGTGAGTCGGTCGGACGGTAAAGGGCCCCGGCTTTGCCCGGAAAACGCGCGCACACACACAGGGGCGGATCCAGCCCCTCGGTTGGGGGGAAACTTGTTCTGCAAAAAGGTACCCCACTCCCCATTTTTTTCCTCACAGATTTTGGGGCTTTCACCTTATTTGGCATAAGATATTACAAAAATGCGAAAATGTCGAGAAAAAAAATCGGAAAAAAAACTTTTTTCGGAAAAGAAACGGGGGCATAAATCGGAAAAAACTTTTTTCGTTTTTTGGGGGTAAAAAAAAAAACGAGGAAAAATCACTTTAAAAACACCCCAGAACACAACTTTCCGTAGCATATACACACGTAGGTAATAATAAATAACGTTATCTCATACCAACTCGCCAGGGTTACCGGATTAATTTATTGGAGGGGGGGGTTCGGGGGCTTTTTTGAAATTGACGAAAAAACGTATAACGTTTTGTCTGCGTGCATGCCTTTGCAACATTTTAATGTGGATTTCCATGTTATAATACGCATTTGGTTTGATGTTAGGTAATTAATAATTTAGGTGTTTTAGGTGGCCGATGTCCGCGTCATATCGTTCGCGTCGTCGCCTTTTTCGGAACTCGGCAGGCCATGCTTAACTTGTAGCCAGCTTGAAAATTAACCCTCGCCTCAGGGGCCTGACAGGCATCCCTGATGTTTTTTCTGAAATCGCTTTTTACTTTGCGGCGCATCTTTCTAAAATTTAACTAGCTGAGTTGAATCAATTTTAAGTATGCTGGCAAAAATTTCACTGAAATGTTGTTCAGTCATTGGGAGAAATTTGACGTTTTAGTAACGATTATAGTTGTGGAAAGACGGTAACTATATGTAAAAATTCGTAGAAAATAGAGTTTTGCAGCAAATTGCTAACAGAAAGCGACAAAGATCGAAAATGCCATTTTAATTAAGAAAGGCAAACTAGGATATCCGAAACTTTGGGTTTCTTACCCCTAAAAACTGAAAAAATGGGGAATCACAAAAAAGGAAAATTGTCGAAGATTTTGAAAAACCAAAAGATAAGTGAGAGAACTAAATATGGGAAATAACCAAACCAAATTTCAAAGCAATGACTTGAAATAACTATTTGTGATTGAGTGATGGCTCCCTAAGTGTAAGAAATTCATGACGTCATTTTTTAATCACTTTTTTACTTATTTTGACCAGATATCAACAAATAAACACATTTTCTGTATTTCAGAGACAAAACTGGTCTAGGACCAATATTTTTAATTACATTTATTAATTTATCATTTTGAGGTTTTCTGACGGATAAAAACCGCTATTCTTGACGTAATCGAGTCAAGGTCATTCACTTGAACTGGAAATTCACCCAATGACTGAAACCTAAACAAATTGCATACTGTTAGATTCCTCACATGACAGGCAACATGCTGGTTCTTGCCGCGTTGCTCTATGATGCTTGGTTTGGACGTTAACAAGGAATCCTGTCAGTACTCCCCCCCCCCCTGTGCGGCGAGGGTGGAAAGCGGTAAGGCGAGGGTTAATATTGTATGAAGTGGCCCTGGGGCCAGGAATTACCGTCAAGGAGAGCCTCTGCCATACACTTAATGAAATTAATGTTCCCATTTTTCTAATTTGTGTAAGCAATTGCGAAACTTGTGTGATGCCGCGAAGCGGCACGATTTTTTTCCCAGTTTTGTATTGTGAATAGCTGGATTTTGACTGCTTCAAAGCTATTTTAACGATAAATTGTTATCTTTCCTCGGGTACCAGACTCACCATGTTAATACCAAATAGTACCAAATCAGTCCGTATTGAACAATGCGGGTATTCACTGATATCCCTTTTTTTGGGGGGGGGAAAAGATATGTTGGACCCACCCTTTTTCGCTTTTGGGGGGGGGGGCATGGCCGGATTGCCCCCCCTGGATCCGCCCCTGCACACANAGGTGAGGTTAGGTTAGGTTAGGTTAGGTTAGGTTAGGTTTGCTAAAACTTGGACCTTACGTAACGTAAGCATGCTGAACACGATGGTGTTGTTCGTTTTTGATATTTTTCCAAATCCAACAACTAGTTGGTGCTTATCGTTTTTGTTATTTGTCTTATAATTTCAGTGAAGGCTGGTTTCAGACGGAAGTTAAGACACTGTGTCACATCGTGTAGCACCATCGGTGTTCAGCATGTTCGTCTCGGACACAACGAAAACAGTAATGCCCTGCACTCACTCGCTACACGCGTTTCCAAGCAAAACCGACGGCTGTGTCTCATACCGTCGGCAACGACCATACCATGCTGAAAATACCAGTTCCCGTCCGATTGCCTGAAGTCAAGAGCATCGGGCCCGGTTAGTACTTGGATGGGTGACCGCCTGGGAACACCGGGTGGCCGTTGTCATTTCTGCGCCGGGAGTTGACGCGAATGTGAAGTTTTGGCCCAGCGACATCAAGCGCCAACTGGCAACTGCATCTACCGCCAGGATCGGCCGACTTAACCATGCAATGTAGAAATAATGTTTTTACACATTGTCCGTATGATGCGTTATTAGTAACGTTGCGTCCTTCTTGGCTGTGAATGGCCGTCGCTCGCTCGCGTGACACTTTCCAGTTTTTGAAAACTTTACCACAGCCTGTCGTCGTCTGATAAGGTACATTATCACTGAATAATGAGTTGATAGAAAATAAGTTTCTGTGTAACGGCAACTGAAAACTGTACCGCAGTACTTCAATGCCTTACGGTGCAGTCTACATCACAGTCTGTTAAGTTGATGGTAAATTTGTATATAAAAGTTTACGAGTGTTTTGAAAAGTACACATTTTCCGCCATTAGGGATAACATGGCACGGGAAAACAAGTCGTAAAATTTTCTGTCACTTCAACTTTTCAACTTCATTTGAACTTCAACTTTAGTTCTTTGGGTAATGCTAGGCTTGTTTATGACATATATTATGTTAATAATGTTAGACCTGTGCTATATTGTTTATTTGAACTTTATATTTTTGACCGGGCCGCCCAGTCAAATGCGTTGTTTTTACTTTTTCGTTTTTGATTGGTCTCGAGTCGGCCGAGTTGACTGGCCGCCCAGTCAAATGCGTTGTCTCGATGTAATCAACGTTTTTTTTTTTTTTTTTTTTTT
>VOPJ01004324.1:127367-236030 GCA_014673585.1 Semibalanus balanoides | reverse complement strand
ATTTATTGTGAATGTTTTCTTGGTTAGCTGGCAGCTGCCATTGATTAATTAAGCTTGGATCTGCCTGGATCTTCGCAGGTTTTCGTGTATATCTGGATCTGTGATCCAGTGGATCTATCGGCTTAAATACAATGCTGGATCTGTGATCCGACGGGATCCACGAACAAAACTTAGTGTGTGGATCTATGATCCCATAGGATCTCTCGACAAAACTGAGAGGGTGGATCTATGATCCCAGAATCCAGATCCATGGGGATCGGATCCCAGATTCATTTTGGATACAGAGACATGTCTGGTCCTCACCCATATATTTTAACAGACATACAGTTTTGAAGTTTGGAACGTTTTTTTTCGGTCCACCCGGTATATAAGATTATAAGACATCACACTAGCGCCGCGGTGACTCGGCCCAGATGCGGCCGACCCAAGTCAGCCGGCGAAAAGTGTGTTCTGTTGAGACGCGCGTTGTTTACCGCCATGCATACTCTCGCTGAAAAGGCCCGACGATCAAGCTAAACCAAATGGTTTGAACTGTATATGATTTGCCGCCATGTTTTGATATAGCCGGCGTTGTATCACACTGAGCACCAAGCTCTGTTAGATACCTGGTTGAATTCCTGCCAGTAGTGATATGGCTTGCATGCATATATTAGTACAGGTCACACTATGGTGAAACCTTGTATGGCTCATTAAATCAGTTATTATGTACTGGCCGAGACAGTGATACATAGATAACTGTGGTAATTCTAGAGCTAATACATGCAACTGAGCCCCAGTGTCAGTCTCTCGGGTTGGCCGGGGCGCTTTTATTGGCTGAAAACCGATGGACCGCCCTCGTGGCGGTTCGTTGTCCGTATGAATCACAATAACATTGTGTGGATCGCACGGTCTTGTTTACCGGCGACGCGCCTTTAATAATATCTGGCCTTATCAAGCTCTCGGATGGTTTTTGCTAGTGCCCTGACCGTGCTCTTGACGGGTAACGAGAATTTCGGTTACGGAGAGGGAGCCTGAGAGATGGCTATCACATCTAAGGAAGGCAGCAGGCGCGTAACTTACCCACTCCAAGTTCAGAGAGGTAGTGACAATACATACCTTACAGAGGTCTCGTTAACCGAGATCTCTCAAAATAATTATTACAATGTGAATCCTTTAACGAGGAATCGACTTGAGGGTAAAGCCTGGTGCCAGCAGCCCGCGGTAATTCCAGCTTCAGTAGGGTATATTTTAAACGCTTGTTGCGGGTAAAAGCTTCGTAGTGGGATATCAGTGCGTGTCCGGTTCCGGTATTTCTGGTGGCGGCGCTCCGCGCGTTCACGCTGGCTTCCCAAATATCGGGCTGGCCGCATTCAATCGTGCCGGATCGTCGAGGGGCCGTTTCTTCGAGGGGCCTGTTGACGAACCGCGACGTACCTTTGAACAAATTAGAGTGCTGAATGCTTGTAATTCATATTCGATGGAATTGGAGAATACGGTCCCTGGCTCGGATTTGGTTGGTGTTTTGAGAGTCCGAAAGGAAAATGATTATTAGGACTTGACGGAGCATTCGTTTTGACGACGCGAGGGGTGAAATCCTGTACCGTCTCACGACGAACTCTTTTTTTTTGCGAAAGCATTTGCGATAATGTTTGAATTAGTCAAGAACGAAAAATTAGAGTTTCGAAGGTGATCGATACCGCCCTAGTTCCTAACCGTAAGCGATGTCGACCAGCAATCTGCAACGGTCACTACACGGACTGTGCGGGCAGCTCTCAGGAACGTTGAAAAATCGTCACCTGAAAAAGTCCTTATAATATCAGGTAGACATGTTGGAAGGGGAAGTGACTCGCCGGGGGGTTCGCCGCCCGACGATGACGATGATCCAACCACAGTGGGTGATGAGGAAAGGCCGGTGAAAGCTGAACGTTCTAAGGTCTGACTGATGAGGCTGAGCTCAGAGCGTGGGATTACTACGATGCAGTCCGTGATGGTGGTGACGTGAGTGCGCTATACGAGGTGCTTCTTGGCTAGCTCGTCTCCTCTCAAGGCGGGGAGGGTTAAAGACATCGACCTTCCCCTGCGCGACGAGAAACCCCAAAACGTAACAGATTCCCTACAAGGGCTGAGCCAAGGAATCGCAATCAGCGAAAGAGAGCACGCTGCACACTACATCAGAGATTGTACCGTATGAGTCCAAAGACGCTAATGACCGAGCTTCGTCAGCCGGATACAGGCGGCGTGATGTGCTCCCTGACAAGACCGATATCGCTGTATTGTATTGTATTGTATTTCACAACTTAGGGCCATCCACACACAATTGCCTATTTCTTAGCCCAGCGTCACGAGACGTAAAACAGTGGGATGTAAATGGGGTAAACTGGGAGTTGAATTCATACTAAGAGAACATACCGGATAAAACGATTGGTGAACGGTCTACAAAACTACGCAATTCACAGATTGTATAAAAATAGGACACAAAATGGTAATAAAAAACAGTAATCACAGACAGAGCATTGAGCAAAAGCTGCCACACGTTAAGACACATTGCCAACTTTATAAACAGCTGCAAGTTCTTTTTGAATGACTCGAGTCTCAGAGCAATCAGTTCGGTTGGTAATTCATTGTACAGGCGAGGGACACGGTAGACACACGCTGATGTCTATGGTTTAAGATGGACTCACCGCGGTGGTGATTGGAGACTTGTACGGGTGGTGATTGGAGACTTGTACTCCAAAATGGTGTCAGAGAACCTACCCACGCGGATGAATGTGTCACGGGGTCGAGGGTCGGTTAGGGTGTCGGCGGTGTCACCACGGCTCTGTTGAGACTCAGCTGCATGCCTTAAAACCCGCGCGGCGTAGGGGGGTAAATATTACCTCCCGTATTTCCGCAAATTACTTGACACATACAGATAACGACGTCAAGGCTTTAGTACCTTATCCAGCATTCAGAGTTGGCACAGTCTTCCTAAAAAAAATCAATCTCACCAAAAATTCAGAACTTTGGAAAGAATATGACATTTTGATGACGATGTCATGCCATTTTGGTTTGATAACGATAAATGTTTGATGCAAGCCTACGTAGAAAAGCCATAGCTTTCAAAGCAATCGCAAACGTAAAAATGAAAAAAGAAAGGAAATTTAATTCTCTACAAAATTGCAATTCGGATTTCAGACAATTTTGGGTTTTTTGACCCCCTCCTCAAAAAAATGTATATAATAGAATATTTCAGAAATTTCCCCCTTAAATTGACAATTTTCAAGGTATTTATCAAAACCGGAATAATATTTATGAGAATCAAAGTTTTAATGAAATATCCAAACTCAAATTTCAAAGTAATTACTTCATTTTTCAGTGACTGATTGCTCCCTCAAGCATAAAAGTAGGTAATGCCGTCATTTTTCACAAAATTAAGTTGTTTTTTTTAGGTTTTTGACCCTGAATACATATATACTAAATGTCATTTTTTGTTGTATATGAGACAAAACTGACCTAAGAAACATGCGTTATTCCATATTAAGTCAGTTTTCAGTTTTGACCTTAGGGAATGACCTGAATCTTGACCTCCCTTGTATACTGGGGTCAAGTGTAAAAATGGCTGTTTCTATCGATTTTTACGTACAAATAACCCCATAAAACACTGCGTGACACGGAGAGGACTTCTGGTGGTTGACCCTCTTCGATGACAGGGTAGACTTTGTGAACCTGACCATTTCCGATCTTCGGAGGCTTCTGGCCAATAGACATTCCACTTTTAACTTAATGCATTTTAGATGTATGTACACCCTTGAGGGGAGGCTGTGTATGATGCATTGATAGTCTTAAATATAAATTTATTATAATTGAAAATATGAACCAATAATGCAATTAATCGTAACTTTCCATATGACCCTTGACTGTGCCACCAAGGGTTTACTTTAAACCTAACTTGAAAAATTTAGGGTATGCATTCGATTCGTTTCATTCAGAGGTTTCGATCGCCGCCTTGCGCGTCTCGCTGCGTGTATTGGCTCGGAAGATAAGAGGGGGGGGGTAAATTTACCCCCCCCTACGCCGAGCGTTCGGCTGGAGACCCCTACGCCGCGCGGGTTAAACGAATGCCGCGAGACAAGAGATGCACAAATCCGGCGTCAAAACTGGGTCTGTAAGGCAATCAGGAACAAGGTGATGGCAGAGGTGCCTAACGCCTCAGTGCTTAGTGAGTACCGAGTCTCGACACATGGGGAGGTGTTGAGACCTGTCCTGGTAGTCATTCATGGCTGCCAGGCAACAGTTGTTGACGTTGTGGTCTCCTATGATAACCGAGCCGATCGCCTTCGTCATCGCCATCAAGACAAGCTGCGAAAGTATGATGTGCTGAAGGATGCGCTGCGTGAGCAGTTTTGCTGGGACGGCGAGGAGAGAGGTGGTGTCTGACGTCAGAGTCGATGCGTTTGTGATCGGCACCCGAGACCTCGTGCTTTGCTTCCCGATACTTGCAGTAGACCACTCCACTATGGGACGGATCGCCTTCAAAATGCCTCTTAATTCGAAAAATGAAACTTATATTTTGAAGACGATAGAGGCAGACTTCTGTGCAGAATTGACCGGCGCATCGAATGAAAGCCTTTGTTTTGGCGTTCAACTGTTGCTTTATGACACAAAAAGGCCTCAAAGTCAGGCAACGTCGCCCATGCAGCGTGAGCACTTTGAGTAGCCGAGAAGGAACTATCTTTAACTTCATCATTTTCACTTAGCGCAAAACGGATGCTCGCTATGGTGAAACTAAGTATACCCAACGCAAAACGTTGGGTCTTTCAGCTTACAATACAAGCCATTAACGAATTGCCTAACTATTTGTTTAATCATGTTAGAAAATACTGGGAATATCGCTTTACAAAATACTGTTATATGTTACTTCATATCCTCATTTACATCTAAGTCTACAAAAAAGTGATGCCACTTGACGTCAAGTTTTTGCCATGATATATCACGCAAATATCATACCAAAGTGGTGGAAAAGGATTTTTATGCTTCTGTCTGCCTCTCAGTGAGATATGGCAGTTTGAAGTTAGCGTATACCGGCCNGGAAATACGGTAAATACACTGATAGTGCTGTATTTGTTTTGTTTCAAGTAACAACCCAGCGAACAACGAAAAAGAAACACTTTATTGAGCAACTAAAACCAACGGCTCATGCCCTGGCGGTCAATGGGCATTCTTAGTCGCTGACAACGCTGACAACTTGTTGCGACATTCCAAGCAAACATTTTGCTACAACAAAAGCAGACACCATTGCGGGCAGTAGATAGTATGACACTGGCATCGATTGCATCACCCAGCTTTATCAAGCGCTTATGAAAGCAAGCGAACATGAATTAACAACCTGCTGTGTGTAGCTGTCCAGCTTTTGAGCGCGACCTTTTCGAAGGATTTAACTTAACTTCACGGCACCAAGAACACAGCAGAAATAATCAGCTTCAAAACCAGTGTAACTTCTTCACATATAGCAGTCATACCCACGTTAGACATTTACAGAACTGCTGAAATGACCATGCTGCTGGCATAATCAGTCCCAAACTCTGCCCCCACCGCCGTACTTTGGTCTGGTTGGCACAAGTCAACAAAGCACCATACAGGATAGCTTAGCATCAGAATCCCCCATTTAGCACAGCAGCTGTCCCCCTTACTTCAACTCACGATGAGGCAGCCCACCATAAACTTATGTGAGGGCATATTAGAACGCGCCTGTTAACCTACTACTGACCCAGTAGAGAACCGAGAACAGCATGCTCTACTCCACCATCATAGGCATTCTTCCAGTGGAGTGTTACAATTTACACCCCAGCGATAGATGCAGACTTCAGTAGACTAGGCGAAGGATCAAATGACTACGCGAAGGATCAGCTGACTATGCGAAGGATCAGCTGACTAGGCGAAGGATCAGCTGACTACGCGAAGGATCAGCTGACTACGCGAAGGATCAGCTGGTTAGGCGATGAGTCAGCTGACTGGGCGAAAGATCAGCTGACTAGGCGATGAGTCAGCTGACTAGGCGATGAGTCAGCTGACTAGGCGATGAGTCAGCTGACTAGGCGATAGAGCAGCAGGACATGAGAGTGGAGCCGGCCATGAAGAGGGTGATGACGACACCGACGATGAAGCCCACGCCGCGGAAAGACAGCTGCAACAGAACGGCAGAAGCAGCCGGTCAGAGCCAGCTGAGTACACACGACATGCTCGCAACTGGAGATACGCAGTACAACACTGCACAGTGCACACACCTGTGTCCACAGTTTGGACTAAGACAGCGAGGAATAGGCGTTAGTTCGGGCGAAATGGGTTCTTGGGGATGGTTCAGTTAACAACCGGGGCGGGGATGAATGCTCAGCTGCATTGTTGATTGTACTCTGAACGCGCCCCCTGCCCCCTCCCCCCCCCCCCCCCCCCCCCCCCCCCCACACCCACCCCCACCCCCCCCCCAGACCCCCCCCCCCCCAGCATTCAGCTAAATTCATCTAATAGGAACTTCCTACCTTTGAGCGGTTAGGACAACAATACGATAAAGGGTGTTTTGCAAATCAGTGGAATGCAGCGTATTTCTGTAATGGAACCATATCCATGGTACTACTGAAGACACAGTGCACTGTGTCTTCAAAAGTACAGTAGTGAGGTCACCATGGTGACCTCAGCGCCCCACTGAGTCGCTGCCCACCCACGCTACGTAGTAGGTAGTACCGAGAGGAGTTTTCGGAAAGTGTCGAATGTCTCGAATCGGCTGCTAAGTTTTCACTCGTCATTCCTACGCTTTGTCCTAAAATATAATTTCCATCTCCCCTCCCCTCCCCCCTTCCCCTCCCTCCCCTCCTCCCTCCCCTCCCCCACCTCCGCTCCCTTCCCCTCCCCTCCCTCCCCTCCTCCCCCTCCCCTCCCTCCCTCCCCCCTCCCTCCCCTCCCCCCCCTCCCCTCCCCCCCTCCTCCCCTCTCCTCCCCTCCCTCCCTCCCTCCCCTCCTCCTCCCCTCCCTCCCCCCCTCCTCCCTCCCCTCCCTCCCTTCCTCCCCTCCCCTCCCCTCCCTCCCCCTCCCCTCCCCTCCCTCCCCTCCCTCCCCTCCTCCCCTCCCTCTCTCTCACCTCGTTCGATAGCAAACGGAGTGTAGTTGCCTTGGCTGCGGCGAATCCTCTGATCAGGTTGGCGGCCAGCCAGCCACTCGGTCCCGTGGCGAGGTACAGCGGGCACAGCAGCAGGAACGGCACCACGTTCTCCAGGTCGTTCAGGTGAGCTCGCCGCACGCGCTCCACGTCAGGGTCGTTCAGCTTCACTACCCCTCCGTGAGACTTGGCGTCCTCCGGGTTGGAGAAAGCCTGCAGACATGAATTTGTTAGAAGAGCGATCTCTGACGGAAAATTGAAATATTTGTAGACCAAAGTGACCTAGTCTTAGTCAAGTGGAGGAAGAAAACGATTTTTGCTAGTGAGATACTGACGGAAACAAGGCATTTGTGGACGGAAAGGGCCTGAAACGGAACGGGGGCGAGAGCGGTAGGGGAACGGAAGAGGAAAGGGACGGGAACAGGACGTCGACGGGAGCGAAACGGCAGTTTGTTGAAGGAAAGGAGCGTGACGGGAAAGGAAAAAAGGGTGGGACGGAAACGGGACGGAAACGGAAGCGGACACATAAACGCAACGGAACGGTAACGGAACGGTAACGGAACGGTAACGGAACGGTAACGGAACGGTAACGGAACGGTAACGGAACAGGTAACGGAACGGTTAACGGAACGAACGGGAACAGAACGGGAAACGAGATGGAACAGAACGGGACGGAACAAAATGGAACAGGAACGGAACAGGAACGGAACAGGTACGGAACAGGTACGGAACGGGTACGGGAAGGAAACGGACGGAACGGGAACATAACAGGAAAGGGAAAAGGAACGGAACGGAACAGGAACGGGAAAGAAAACGGGAACGGGAACGGAACGGGAACGGAACGGGAACGGGAACGGGAACGGAACGGGAACGGAACGGGAACGGAACGGGAACGGAACGGGAACGGAACGGGAATGAAACTGGAACGGAGCGGGAACTAAACGGGAAAGAAACGGGAAAGAAACGGGAAAGGCACGGGAAAGGAACGGGACAGAGACGGGACAGAAACGGGAAAGGAAGGGAAAGGGACGTGAACGGAACGGGAAAGGAACGGGAAAGGAACGGGAACGGAACATAAAGGGAACGAAATGGATTCAAAACCGGAACGGAACGGGAACGGAACGGGAACGGAACGGGAACGGAACGGAACGGAAAGGGAACGGTATGGATTCGGAACGGGAACGGAACGGGACGGAACGGGAACGAACGGGAACGGAACGGGAAGAACATAGAGGTGCCGAAAGCCGTCGTGTCTAGCTTCCCCGGGGAAACCAGAGTGTCCTGGACTCCGGGGAAGACTATGGTGCCAAAGCTGAAACTTTAAAGGAGTACTTGACGGAAGGGCACCACAGGGGGGAGGCTTTGCGCTTAATTTGACTTCAACCGAGAACAACTCACCGGCCCGGACACCGTACAGGAATTACAGACTGATAGCTCTCTCTTGATTCAGTGGGGTGTTGGTGCATGGCCTTCGTAGTGGTGGAGTGATTTTGTCGGTTATATTCCGATAACGAACGACGACTCTGACCTATTAAACTTGACGCTTGCAGCTTCTTGTGACTGCGGCGCGCTTCTTAGAGGGAGATCATCGGCGTCCCAGCCGAAGGAAAGGGAGCAATAACAGGCTGTTGTGCCCTTAGATGTTCTGGGCTGCAGGTACGTTACACTGAATGGTCAGCGCCGCGTTCAACACCCTCTACCGTGAGTGAGTTGGGCAACGTTTGGAACCCTTTTCGTGATGGAAATGGGGGTTGCATGTCCCCCATGAACGGAGGAATTCCAGTAAAGCGAGGTCACTAGCCTGCTTATTAAGTCCTGCCTTTGACCACACCGCCCGTCGCTACTACCGATGTGGAATGATTGGTGAGGTCGCCTAACTGGCTGCTGGCTTCGGCCGTGCGGGCCGGGAAGCGCCAAACTTGGTCGTTAGAGGAAGTTTAAAAGTCGTACAAGGTTCGTAGGTGAACCTTGCGGAAGGATCATTCTCAATATCGTATTTGTATACGTGATTGCCTCATCATTCTGTTCGGACGCACATTCCCGAAACTTGAAGTTTAAACCCTGGGTCGGTCGGAGCACACTGTCACTGTCTTCTGTGCGTAAGACATACGCCGCTCCAAACGGCTGTCTCGATACGCAAGTATGAAAACATTGTTGTCAACAAGGATTACATATCAAAGACATTTCTCGGAATCATCGTAGGACCTTCGCTCTCGGTCCTGCCAGATAATAAACACTGGGCTCCCATGCAGCGGATCTCGGCCTCGTGGGTCGATGAAGACCGGGGTAAACACCCGAGGGACAGTTTGCGAATGCAGACACAAATGAATCATCGACAGGTTGAACGCAAAATGGCGGCTTCGATTCGGTCGCAAGCGCTCAGGGCTCTCGAGGTCGGTTAATAAATCTGCACTAAACTAGTTGCAGCCATGGATGTTTCGCCCATGTCACAAAAAAACTCTTTCACACGTGGCTGTTCGGTTTGAGGCGGACTATTGGCGTCGGTCTCAAAGTGCCGATGGAATACGGCGCACTGCGTGATACATAAACGCTTGGCGTCCATGCTCCTGATCAATGCGCGGCCGCAGCTATGTTGATATCGAGCAGCGAGGTATAACTATTTCATTTCGACCTCGGGGCTTGGATCACGCACTGAATTAAGCAGATCATTAAGTGCAGGAAAAGAAACAAATGGGATTCCCCCAGTAACGCGAGTGAAGTTGGGTAGCTCAGCACCGAAGCGGGCTGGTCGACGAGCCGTCGTGCAATGTGGTGTTTGGGTGCTCTGCCGTGTCCGGTGTTGGTCCAAGTCTCCTGGAAGGGAGTTCCATGGAGGGACAGGCCGCTGGCGACCAATTGCCGCGTCGCGGACGAGTCCTCTTCGAGTCGGATTGCTCGCTAATGCGCAGCCCTAAGGGTGGTAAAGCTTCCATCTAAAGCTAATATAACCACGAGTCCATTAGCAACAATACAGTGATGGAAAGTGAAAAGTACTCTGAAGAGAGGTCAAATTAGCCCGTTGAAGCTGCCAGTATGGATTAAAGCGCAGTGTGACGGTGTCGTCGGACAAATAGGCGACGTCGGCTGCCGCACTGCTGCTTGTCGATATCGTAATTGGTGCCGACTTGCGCTGTGATTGGTGGTCGGCGTCGCGCCTCCCTTTGTTCGGCATCGACAGGTCGGGGCTTCGTTGCCGCGGTGCTTATTGCCGGTCGTGATCGTTTAGACCGTGTCGGGCCGGCGCCGTCCTCGGACGGTGCCGGTGTCCGTATTGAATGTTGCGTTTTACGCGGGCCACGGCCGGCTGTCGTTTAGTTGCATGCGAACGATTACGAACGACTGGGCGACGCCAGCGCAAACGACTCGCAAGAAAAGTCGGTCGGCCTGTTGCGTCGTCACGGTGCGGCCCGTCTTGAAACACGGACCAGGAGTCTAACATGTGAGCGAGCGATTGAGATTGTCGATCTCAAACGCGCAATGAAAGTGAGTGTCGTTACGGACGAGGCGGAGATTCCGTCGTCACTCGTGGCGGCGGCTCGCAACCGCGGGGCCACGCCATTCGGCCTGCTTGCTTTTCGGAGCACTGCTGAGGCGTGGACCTAGAGCCCACACGTTGGGACCCGAAAGATGGTGAACTATGCCTGGCCAGGTATGAAGCCAGAGGAAACTCTGGTGGAGGCCGCCGCGATTCTGACGTGCAAATCGATCGTCTGAGGCTGGTAAGGGCGAAGACCAACTCGAACCAATTCTAGTAGTTTGGTTCCGCCCGAAGTTTCCCTCAGGTAGCTGGCGCTCGTGTGATAGGGTTTCCATCCGGTAAGCGAATGAATTCGAGGAGCTGGGCTCCCTGACGAGCTCAACCTATTCTGCAAACTTTCATGGGCTGAGAGTCCGCTGGCTTCACTGCAGCGACGACCTGAATCCGAGGCCCAGTGGGCCACTTTTGGTAAGCAGAACTTGGCGATGGCGGGTGAACCGCACTGTCGAGTTAAGGTGCCCAAGCGGACGCAGAATTCCAGATACATAGAAAGCGTATGTTTGATTGCTCACGACAGCAGGACGGTGGCCATGGAAGTCGGGCATCCGCTAAGGAGTGTGTAACAACTCACCTGCCGAAGCAATCAGCCCTTGAAAATGGGATGGCGCTAAAAGCGTTCCACCGATTTACTCACCGTCGTCGGCAGGCGAATTCTTGTGGATTCTCAAGCCACGACGAGTAGGGCGGCGCTGTGAGCGTAGAAGGCCGTAGCCGTGAGGCTAGTGGAGCCGCCACGGTTGCAGATCTTTTGGTGGTAGTAGCAATATAACAAGCAAGAGATCCTTGTGAACCGATGTGGAGAAGGGTCCGCGCGAACAGTACTTGGACGTTGGGTGAGTCGGCCCAAGCCAACGGGTAATCCGCCATCCCGTGTTCCACCGTTTCTTGAATTCACAGACATGGGTTGATGGCGAAAGGGATGCGCTCAATCCGCAACCGGACGCGGGGCACAATGCTCACTTCGTGGGCCGTCGCGGCGACGCCAACAGGACTCGTTCGCTGATTCATGACCCGAGGTAGAGTTTTCTATTCTAGTGAGGGTTTCCGGCACGGTGAAGCTATTCGCTATGAAAACGAGGGTCTTTCGGATCGCGCATTGGAACCCGCAGAGCGGTGGTTACTTCACGCCCGTCTCGTGCGTCATGATGCGGCCCTTGAAACACCGAGCGAGGGACATGCTCAATCCCGCGTCCTCGTCCGTTACCGACACCGCATCAGGTCTCCAGGTGAACAAGCCTCTGTCGTAGACGAATGTAGTAAGGGAAGTCGGCAAATGGATCCGTTACTTCGGGATAAGGATTGGCTCTGATGGCTTCGGATCTTCGGGGCTCTCTGTGAGTGTTTAAGGTGCCGCGATCATTGGTTAAGGTTTGTGCGTGTGGTCACGAGACTTAACTTCGGGGGGGGGAAACTTTGGTCCGCGTGGGGGTTCAAAAAAAAAAAACCCCCCCCCGCCCCGGGGGAAATCGTTTTGGCTTTTCGGCCTGTCCGCCGGGTGTCGGTCGCTTGGCGTCGCGCTGGCGGCGCGCACGGTCGACGGGAACAACCGCGTCGTTTCGGCAATTAAGAAGCAACTCAGAAACTGGCACGGACCAGGGGAATCCGACTGACTAATTAAATCATTAGCATCCGCATGCCAAGGTCGGTGTTGACGCGATGTGATTTTGCCCAGGCTTTTCTGAATGTCAAAGTGAAGAAATTCAGCAAGCGGGGATAAACGGCGGGCAAACTATGACTTCTTTAGGTAGCCAATTGCATCGTCATCTAATTAGTGACGCGCATGAATGGAATCAACGAGATTCCACGTGTCCTATCTCTAGTCTAGCGAAACCACAGGCCAAGGGGAACGGCTTTGGAATACGTCAGCGGGAAAGAAGACCCTGTTGAGCTTGACCTAACTGACTCTGTGAGGAGACATGGCAGGTGTTAGTCTAAGTGGGAGGACGCAAGTCGAATGTGAAAGACCACTACTTTATTGATCTCATCACTAACACAGTGATAAGGAACTCGAGCACGTTCTGGTGTTCGCGATTCTCGATTCAAGGCGCAAGGCGGCTTGTCGCGTCTGGCCGACCCACCGCTGAGACACAGTCAGGTGGGGAGTTGGACTGGGGCGTACACTGTCAACGATAACGCAGGTGTCCGCAAGGCCAGCTCAGAGCGACAAGAAACGCCTCGTAGAGCAAAAGGCAAAAGCTGGTTGATCTGGATTCCAGTCGAATACGGACCACGAAAGTGCGGCCCATCGTCCTTTGATTTTACGAGCTTTAAAGCAAGAGGTGTCAGAAAAAGTACCACAGATAATGGCTTGTGGCGGCCAAGCGTTCATAGCGGACGTCGCTTTTTGATCTTCGTTGTCGCTCTTTCCTATCATTGCGAAGCAGAATTCGCCAAGTGTCGGATTGTTCACCGCTAACAGGGAACGTGAGCGGGGTTTAGACCCGTCGTGAGACAGGTAGTTTACCTACTGATGATGGGTCGTGACGATGGTAATCATGCTCAGTTTACGAGAGGAACGGTTATGGTCGGACATTTGGCGTAAACACTTGGTCGAGGGCCAGCGGGTATATGTGATGATTACCATCCGATGGATAATGTCTGAACGCCTCTAAGACAGCATCCAGTCCATTTGAATATCACGATATCTTTGGGTCACACGCTGGTATCCACCCATGACAGGGTACACGCAGTGTACACGAAGTACGGGTCTGATTGGTTGTCGGCGCGTCATCGCTTCACGATCGCCATTCGCCAGTGCAACACAACTCACGCTGGGCGAAGATGCATCAAACGGTCTGTAAACGACTTCCCTTATGGGTCGGGGATGCTGAACTCACGCATCAATGCAGACCTCCTTTTTAATACTCTTGAACGATGCATCGCGCTTCCTTGCCGTGTCTTATCATCGTCTCTAGTCGATTTCTGTCCGGAAAGGAACGGGACTACGAGGGGGGGAACGGAACGGGAACGGAACGGAAAGGGAACGGTATGGATTCGGAACGGGAACGGAACGGGAGCGGTATTAATCACTGACGTGTGAGTATCGTAACACCATCGAACTCGAAAGTACGACATCAAAAGTTATATTTAAGTAGCCTATGCTCATGATAACGCAGAAAATACGAAAAATAACAATATATGATAAATAAAGTAATATTTCACCTTGCGGAAAGTTAAAAATACACTTCTTCGCGTTGCGGTATCAACAGGCACCACTTTTTGCACTAACGGAAATTTACCTTCAGCTGGTTTCCTTCAAGTAACTCGTGGACATAAACAATAAACTTTTTTTTCTGGCATAATGTTTGTGGTAAACGTTTTCTGAGGGTATCCAGACGATAAACTGACCTTGTTCTTCATGCGCTGTCTGCCAGTGAGGAATGCCATCATGATGACCTTGATGATGAGCACGGTTCCCCAGAAGATGTACGTACTCAGCAGAGCCGGGTCGATACTCAGGGTGACAGAGTTGGCCATGGTGGGTGGGAGCGTACTGCTTGCACAGAACTGTCCTTATGCTGTCCTTACACAGAGCTTCTCGTTTCAAAGATCGCAATAATCAGACGATCAGACGGACTCAGAACAGATCTGCGGAGGGGGCAGAAGTTTGTCACTTGTCAGTGGTACGCTGCAGTGCACTTCGGTGAAGGGTGTTCTCAGGAACACATTAACTGCTTGACTAGTGCTGGGACGGAGGGCGTTTAGATGCCCCCTTAGGATTTTCAAGGATAGCGTAAAAATGGCACAGCTGTTGGAACATCAATTACTCACATATTGTGAAATTCTGTAGCTTAGGTCGTCTCAGGTCAGGTAACCAGGCAAGGTCATGTGAACCCACCTCCAAAACAGTTTGCGGTCCTACCAAAGCCACAGTTTTTGGCCGATCGGTTTTGTAATTACAAGATTGCACTACTACCTAGGTACAGCTCTTTAATCTCGGATTTATTTTATCGGTATCGTAAGGTCAGGTAATTTCTTGAACTCTCCATTATTAGTCGATGGGAAAGTATTCAAACGCTTTCCATTTTGAGGATACGCATGATATCAACCCAATTACTTCTGTATCGAGTTATCATAGACCATTCTTGAAGACCAAGGTGCAGTCTTTGTTCTGGTGTCCTTACGGGTCAGCCGAGGTCATCCGAGGTCACCGACACCTTTTTGTTAATAACTCTCGATAAAATTAAGATAGAGGAGTGAAAACAGCACCAATGCGTTTGTCTCGTCGAGATGTATCTCTCAACATGACCTAATTGGGTCACCACTTGACCTTGACCTAAGGTCACATTTTTAGGTTGACCTAACCCGATCATCATATACATTTTTCAAAGCGTATTGACGAGACAAACACGATGGTGTCAAAATTACTGTCGTAGCATAATTCAGAAAAAAGTAATTCATGAAAACGGTTTTGGCAAAAGTAGTCTATTTGACTTTCGTTGACCTCGGCAGCTTAAACTCTTGACCAGAATTTAAACTTGACACCATGTTGTCGATTTAAACTTTCAATAGCTTTCGATTGCTCTCTTCCGTTTGTTCCTAGTCATCACAATTCCCGAGAAGTTTGGGGTATCTGAAGCTAAGTCCTATATCTGGAAAATCTGGCCTTTGATGACCTTTGGTGACCCTAATATTGACATGATAAAAACGTCACCGAATAGTTTTAAAATGCTTTTTAACGAGCTCTCGAACAGTGTTTTTGGTTTATGTCTAGGTCGCATCGGAACCAAGTTCGAGGGGGGCGGTGTCGAAGCGCTTTCCGCGCAGAAGGACCCGGGTTCAAATCCCGTGCAGTTCGCTTGCTTCCCATGCAGGAGGGCCCAGGTTTGAATCACGGGGTCATATAGGCTCCAGGATGGGCTCCCGGTTAATCCTTCCCTTCGGCTCGCGGAGTCCGTACACTCGCACCGAAGTTCCGCTTCCTTGTATGTATGTAGGTACGTGCCGCTGCCTCCACCAAAGCTGCCGCTGCCACCACCGCTGCCGCTGCCTCCACCAAAGTCATGGTCCTATCGCCTATCGCCTGATCTCGATATATCGCCTATCGCCTGATATCGGTATCAGGCGAACGGAATAAATTCCCCTCCACCCTCAGGGCCTCCCCCCCCCCCCACCCACCTCCCCTCCCCACCCCGTCACGCCCTCTTGAGAGCCGCTTTACGTGCTGGGGCGGACCGGTCGGATGGGCCGAACTTTGCGATCGCTCTACCAAATGATACATTTAGTACTATTGTTTCTAGTGCTAGGACATGCAATTTTGAAAGCTAGGAGACGCAATTGGAACTATGAATAACGGGTAAATTGGTGCTTATAAATGGTAAATCGTTCCGCCCTACCCGTCGCTCAGTGGGAGAGCGCTGGTCTTATCCTGACACATCTCAGTAGTGGCGCCTGGGTCTGAGTCAGCTTCGGCGCTCGTATTTGCTCCTGACTGGGATGGCCTGGGGCCGGTGGCAGCGGTCGCGCTCAGGGCCGGTGGACGTCAGCGAGCGGGGCGGACCCGGGTCCGGTATGTCGGGACACGGTAAACTTCGTCACTAAATTTCTGGTCCGGGCCAACAGGAATTGCGCGATCGGGTGGTGAGGTCAGGACCAGCGCAACAAGCTCTGCTTTGCGCGGGTCCTGACCTCGGAAAGCCATCCATACAAACATTCGGACTAAATTTATATAAAAAACATGTTCGGTACAAATGACAAGGAACAAGTTTCACTTGACGCTATCACAATCAGCAACATAAGCAAATTCCCGATTTTTGGCTAAGACCGACTCTAATTTTCGTCGGGAAATCGGCCCATCGGTTAACCGAGGCCACGATCGGTTAACCAAGGCCACGATCGGGTAACCGAGGCCTGGATTTGCGACTCTGTTTAGCAGAAGAATCTGTTTAGAGAAGGCCTTGCCTCGCGGGACTAGTGTCGGTGTAAACAAAATGAAGGCGGTAGCAGCACGGATACAGTTTGTCGATGTAAGTGTTGAATGGCTAACAAAACGCGGCTAACTCACTGCCATTCGTTTAACCCTCGCCCCAAGAGAGGGGGGGGGGGCGCCCCTCCAGAGGTTTTATTGAATAATTTTTTACAAATGCTGCACATCTTTTTGAAATTTTCAGTAGCTGAGTCTACAACAATTATACACATCCTGTCGAAATTTGTTGAAATTGGTTGCATTGGTTCGGAAATAATAACGTTTTGATGACGTCATGTTCGTAAAAGAACGATAAATGTTTACATAATCATAGAAAATATAGTCTTGCAGAAAATTGCAAACTTTAAACAGTTAAGACGTAAAAAGACATTTTCGTTAATGTGGCAATTTCAAAATAACAAAATATCGTTTTTGACCACTTAAAAGTAAAAAAAATTGAAAAATCACCACAAAATCAAAATTTTCGAAGATAACTTTAAAACCGGAATAAATGTGAAAGAACTGAAGAACTGATGATCAAGTGAAAAATACGAAAACTAAATTTAAAAGCTTTATCTCTATTTTTGACTGAGTGATGGCTTTCTTTCTAAGTGTAACAAATTGATTACGTCATTTTGCAATTAACTTTCTTTTACTTTTGTGGAACAGATACGAATAAATCAATACTTTGTCTGTATTCAGGAGCCAAAACTGGTCTAGAAATATGCCTTTTTATTTGCATTTATCGTTTCCTAATTTTGAGGTTTTCTTATCGCTATTCTGGTCGTGATCGAGTCGAGGTTGCTCATGTTAATCGCCCATACTCCCATCATCTATGGTTACGAGTTCAGTGACCTAGGAGGTCATTAAAGGGAATGTTTCACATTAACATAAGATTTGAGTTGAAATGGCCAAGTTGTTGGATTTCCATAGAAATTAAGTATTGTAGAAGTTAAAACACCCACAGAGGTCTAATCAAAAGTAAATTTGAGTTTGGTTTTAACATCTGCAAAAAAATCTAGGCCTAGTGTATTAGGGTTGGCTCTAAGCGATGTCGTCATCCCATTTGTTATCAAATGTTGACGAAAGTAGACTGTTTTCCATTTGGCTTATACAATTGCCATACACTAGTCATAAATATTGCAGCGTGAAGGTTTTTTTATTATTCCAAAAATCCGTCATAATGACGTCACATCAGCCCAGATACTAAAACTTAGTTTTTCATTAATATTTGAAGCACTGTTTGTGGAGGAAACAAAATGTCAGAATCGTGTTTCGGCAGCATTTACTTCATATTTTGCACCACAAGCGGCGTACATTGGACAACTTTCAGAGAAGTGAAACATTCCCTTTAACTAACCCAGACCTTAAAAACGAAATATGGTCAGACGCTAATTCAACGACCAACAACTTGACGCTAACCAAATAATATTATTTTTATAATAACTGTAATAATTATGACGGTCTAAGTAAAATCGCTATTTTCGGACTCGGTCGATTTTGTCTTTCACTTGACCTGAAAGGTCATCCGTTGACCTGAAACCAAAAAATGATATACCATCAGATTCCTCTCATGACATGCAACATGCTGTTTTTTTTTTCTCGCGATGCTCTATGTTGCTTGACTTATAAGTTAGCAGGGGGGGGCTGTCAGGCCCCCGCCGAAGAGCGAAGGTGAAAAACGCTCCCCCGTAGGACGAGGGTTAACATGCTGGGAAAGGAAAAATTGGAAATTGCGTAAATCGGGGCAACCGCAGCGTCGATCGCGGGCAGATAGCATCATAGCTCGGCAACCGAGGGTCGCAGCGGCATGCGATTAACACTATACGCGATAGATAATCGAGTGGCCTGTCGTATAAGATGTCGTTCAGAGCGGAAGCGCGAGCCACGTTCAAAGGTTATGGCCAATTTAATATGATAAAATTTGCATTTTCCAGGATTTATATCGGTGTTTGCTAGGCAAACTGTTGGACATAGGAGGCTGAAACCAACGCCACGTTTGCAGGTGCATGTAGCCGTCTTCAAATTATTTGTTTCACAAGCTGCGCGACTAATATTGAGGCGTTCAAGTTGTAATTCCATAATTGTCGACAATTTTATCATTTACACCACCGTAACACCCAGAACGAGGGCAAACTTGACCGGAAAATTTACACAGTAAAATAATGCCGTCTTTGCTGACCAATATCCACCAAAATATTTCGTTTCTGGCTATAAAGGCGCAATAACCTTTCAGTCCGCACACCATGGAAGACACCCGCCGCACCGTACCTACCTCCAGTACACCCTGCACCCCCACACCCACCGCACCGTACCTACNGTGACAGCGTCCACGACGATAAATAAGCGTAGACTGCGAAAACCGGGCCTATACTTAGGTCAGTTTATGTGTCAATGTTGTGGAGTCAATGTCCGACGTCTAAATGTCCCAAATGTCCGTTGTGATAAACCGAGATCTCACGTAGTGTGCTCCTGCCGGGTCCTGCGAGTAGAAGTCGCGGCGTGTGATCATAAAATGTATAAAAGCCAATAAAGATGATGACTAGCCAAATTAAAAAAAATTAAAAAAAAAAAAAAAAGGTGGGGGCCAAAACATATGGTTGGCCACTCCACTTTGAAAAGTGGGGGGGGCAATTGCCCCCCTGGCCCCCCGGTTCCTACGCCTATGCCTGGTGACGCTTTCTTCTATATAAGGCCTTGGCCCAGGCCGCTGCTCCAAATTATTACAATTCATCACAGACACTAGGCGTAGACCACGAAAGTGCCGACTGAGTAAAATCGGCGATTGCTGCGACATCTATCTGATAAGGCATACGACAGTCGCGACATCTCAGGTAGATAATCAATAATCATCCGTGACGAATCACGATACGCCAAATCATGAAATCTTCGTACATAGAATGATATATATATTATTGTGAATTGTCCTATATACCCTACCATCATTTCAAAATGAAGGCCATCGCCATTTGTCACGTCAGGTTTCTATAAGGGAGCGCGGCGGTTGTGTGAACGAAACCTTTCTTGTTGAAAAATAACGGTTAATATTATTCGTGATCTTCATACAGTTCCTGCGCAAATGTGACAAAAATGGTCGAAGTAAACATGCAAGTAAACATGCAAGACGCAGGCTGCTGCCGTGGCTAGGAGCAAGAAGGCGATTGTTAGGAGGTAGGTTACCTAGCGTCGATAATCAATTAATCTTCAATTTGTAAAAAATATGATTTTTAAGCATGCTGCTATATCCTAATTTATAAACAATTTTATACCATCTGCTCATAGCATCTTGTTTTATAGCATCTTGTAATACGACTCACCCCCACCGCCCACCCGTCATTACATTTCAATATTGATAAGCATTTTGACCTAGCATTTTTCAGATGTTCGCACTTTCGCAGTATTGTTTATACCAGTTGTGGAATGTACCAACGATTTTCTCACCATTAGTTACTATTCAATACCTCAAATATACCCACCATTTGATGCAGAATATCACAGTAAGTACAGATGTGTTCCCCAAGACATTTTGCACTATAACTAATTTTAACTTCAATAATTAATATATCACCGCTCCCTTGCGCTGCCCATCGCCAGACTTTATTTATGCAACAGCTGATTGTCCTTAGAGCTGTGGTATGATTATTTCTGATTTTTTTTCAATCTCCATCCCATTTGTAAACCACGCCCGAGCTAATCCTGACACGCTAGTCCATAGGGATGTGTTGAAATGCCGCCGGAGGCTGCGCTATATAAACTCCAGCCAGCCAGCGAAACTAGGCTGGCCCGCGGTTCTGACGTTATAAAACTGCAGCTCAAGTCACTTGACTGGCTAGTTTAACCACATGACTCAACAGCATTTTGGCACAGCCTATTCTATGACCGTTATGGTGCTTGCTCTCTGGGAATTGTAAGGTAAGGGTACAGAATAGTGTCTGGACTCACCTGTTGGACTCACCTGTTGGGGTTCCTTTTGACGGCCCTGGGCTACAAGGAGCGGGACAGGACCGGATATAAGGAACCGTCTTGGGTTATAAACCATAAAAGATGCGCCAGTCCTCAGAGGCAACAACATGTTACATGGACTTTGTGATTCAGTGCATCTGCGCAAAAACACTATCGCGATGTCATACTAAGTCACATTAGAGGGGGTATAGCAATGTGTCTAAATGGATTACTGAATTTTCATGGAATATCTATACAGAGCGTCACCTAGGCATTCGGCCAAGTTCACCTGAAAACAGACAGATCAACACGCTCTCTGCAACAACATAGTCATTCGGGTCAGGAGAGCCGCGATTCCAAGTCACCAATGCATCTCAAGCCGAAACGCTCCTGCTCTTCTTGATATCCGTCTGAGTATGGGGGCAGATCAATCTTTATACCTATTTGGCTCGTGTCCCCTGGTTAACCAGTTAAAGTAACAGTCCATCAGGTATTGCAACATATGGGCACATTTTCCGATTGATAATGACGGCTTTCCAGTAATAAATCAGGGTCGGTCGTAGATATCCTGCCTTGTACGGTAATACTGATTTTTAACGCCAAGAGACTGAGCCTCTCATAGTCCATGCTATTTCCTAACCCAATGACATGCCTAGTCCAATAGTCGTTGTCTGATTCTAACACACCGGATTATCGACCTACAGTAGGTCTCCGAGTATTCCAAACAACATGAGCAATATTCCATTATAGGCACGAATGTGGCAGTTCGAATTTATGGCCATCATATAACTCCGGGACCGCAAGCAGTGAGGGATTCCAATAGCATATATGTGCAATAACACCCAGCCTCTTAGCGAGTTATGAAATATACTCGATCTATGGAATATATCACTTCTGAGTCCACTAGGTACACCCCTAGGTCTGATGTGTGAGCTGACAAATGGGATCGAAGTGAAATTGGTCAATAAGGTAGCATCATGATCAGGAAAAATCATGCATTTTTCTCAGAAACCTCTATCACTATCACAACTTTCCATGTATATAATCTTCAAACCCCATGAAAAAATGTGGAGCAAAGTCGGTATCTATGTCACAACTGAAGAGGAATTACTGTCAGATGATATACTTAATGTTACGTTGTCATGGCTTATCTTCATATTATATTTTAAGGTTTACATGGCTAGCAAATATCTATATTGGTCAGAAAATAATTGCACGTGCTTATGTGATTTACAAATATATATCAAAACAAGATTGGCCTAAAAACTGAGCCTTGTGGAACCCCGCTTCCCACCCTGTGAGCGGTGCTGACCTTCCCTTTGATGCTGACTGACATGGTGCGTCTGGTGAGTAATTCCCGTGAGCACCATGTTAATATTTGGACATTCTGCATGGAGACATGCAAAATGTCCAAATATTAACTTAGTGATGAAATAGTTAAGTTTTGAAACATATAAAAACGCTGTGGGAAAATTGTTGATATGTATGACCCTTTTCATGTATGTTTATAGCCATTGTCTGCATTCTGATAATATCAAAAGTCTGAGGCTAAGTCTAGGATGTGCCCACAGATAGGGATTTATCCCTAGCATATTATTTTTACTTAGGTGCAGTTCAGATGTGTCTAAGGCAATATCAAACCTTGTTGTCTGAAGCATGGATTTGTATTTCTAGAAATGCTCTAACTAGTAACAGTCCAGTCCAACAGACTGTAAAAGCCTATATAAATTCTGCATAAACTGGTAAGGTTAGGCAATGGGAGGTTATCATATGTCTAATTTATTCATATTTTAATGCATTAGGTTTAACTGTTGTAACCCTTGGCATGTCCTAATCTATATTTGTTCATGACATCATGATCAGAATGTGTACAGTACTGGCATGTAAAGGGAGTGTGCCTTCTTGCATCGCTCATGTAGAGTTGTTTATACTGGTATTAATAACATATTTTTCTGAATTTAGCCATATACTTAATTTCTCCAGGTTCACTCTAGTTGCTAAGATATTCCTAAGGCTCCAAGATCACTGTAGAATATAATAATATAATCTGTAGGCTCCAGAGGAGCTTTCACTACTAGAAGCACTGCCCTAACTGTTGCACTCCTAGCATACATCATTAGCACTGGCCAATAGAAAACAGCTTGTGTGCACAGATAGCAGCTGTTGAACAGGGCCTCGGTTTCCATTTTATATTATTTGTATGGGGTTTATTGTCTTAGGTGTGCCATTCCTAGATAACATGTTCCTTACTCTGTTTATAGTGGCAATCATTAATAGACATCAAAATAAAACAATATGCAAACCAAAATATAAGTACAAATTTAATTAAAGGGGCTCCAGGCGTGAGTCTTATCATATCCAATTATCAAACAAACAGCTTTCTACTGTAAAAAATATATTTGACACTCCAAAAGAGTAGACACACTTCCTTAACTGTTATGTAAGCATGTGTGATCAACAGGTTTACTTTGGACAATTTCACCAAGCAATGTCAGGTATGCAAATGTCCCCCAACCTCAGATAGTTTAGGCTACCGTGACATCAGACATGCGATACCTAATAAACGAGTTCATGCTGCCACTGGTGTGTTGGTACCTTAGGGTGTATGCATGGTAATCTTCGGCTGTGTTCTGACCGTCACATTCCCGGCGGGATCCCCTGGAATACCCGGCGGGCATTTTACTCTACCGCAGTTCGGCGATGTACTTATACATTGATATTACTGTTACCTCGTTGCTTCTGCGAATCCGTAGAAAGCACTTTTCTACTGATTCCCCGAATCCCCCCCCCCCCATCAGGAATCGACGGACGTCAGGAAAACACAACCCTAGACTAAGGAATCCTGTATGCTTCATGAAACACAACACTTGCATAGCTTAAAGGAAGGCTGTGCCTGACTCACATCGTTCATGTGGAGTGGAGTAGAGGAGTGTGGGTGGAGAGGGGGAGGGTGGGGGGTGGCGTGGTTGATACTGGTCTTTAGAACATATTCTCTGAATTTAGTCATTACTTCATTTATCTAGATTCACTCTAGTTGCTGAGATATTCCAAATTCGCCAAGATCAGTTTCAGTATGGAGTCACAAAATTATCGGTATTCGCCAGAGAGCTTTCGCTACTAGAAGCGTCGCCCTAACGTTTACACCGCTAGCATGTATCGCTGGCCAATACAAACCAACTTGTGTGCGCTGATAGCAGCTGCCGAACAAAGCCTCGGTTTCTATTTAACATTGTTTGTATGGGAAGTTTATTGCCTTAGGTGCGCCATTCTAAATAACATCTTATTTACTCTGTTTTTAGTGGCGATCGTTTATGGATATAAAAACAATTGAAACAAAACAATATGCAAAGCAGAATAGGTAAAAATTTATACTAAAGGGGCTCGAGACGTGTATTTTATCGTATCCAATAATCAAACCAATAGCTTGTTACCATAATACAAATGTGTTTGAAATTCAAAAACAGTAGGAACACTAGCTTTAATGTGCATGTTTTGGAGAGACGTAGTCTTCCAAGACTGAGACTTGATCCCCAGTAGCAAGGTCTATAAGAACAGAAACTACAGGTATGTGCATTCGAAAAATCCTTATATAGCGTAAGGTAAGGTATGTAAACTTTGTATGTATGTATTTGTTGAAGCCCATTCACATGTGGCTTTTCTGAGCTCCTTACTTTGGGTAGTTTACTCTACATCAGACTCCCAGAGGTTGAAATGTCATATTGTATTGCATTCCGTTCGATAGTGCATGCCTACATGGTCTGCACTTTGCATGTTCTTTCTTATACAAAACTTGTAACTATACTAAAGATGTATTTACACTTATATATTTCAGTCTGGCCGCCCTCTGAGAACATGAAGGCACATCAGCAGCTTCCCAAGTTTACTAAAAGGTATTTTTTTCTTCTTCTTCAAAACCCTTGTTATATATTGTGTTGTGACTTGTGTGTTGTATATATGATGGTTTTGTTAGAACAAAGTTGCACCCAAAGTAAAGTACCATATTTGCATAATAATTTATATATCTTAAAATGCTTCCACTTTGAATGAAGCAAATTAAAATATGTTTGTGCAAATTGCATCAAATCATGGTCAGGACCCAAAACCTCAAAAGTTAAATAATAGTCTGAATGTTTTGTTTTATTTTGTGTATTCAAAGATCAGACCCAAACTAAGTAAAACCTGATTTGAATTTTTATCATTTGTCATTTTTTGGCAGACCTTTGGGGTCTTTTTTTCATTTCTTCAGTGTTGCTGATGCTTCACAATTCACATAGTCATAAACTATAAAGGATCAAATATGTAGCAAGGTTTGCTTTGTGCTTGTGAGGAAACAAAATAAACGTTGTTTTGTTGCTGCTTGCTGCTTGCTGCTCTTGCTCTTGATGCATTGTATAATTGTGTTTTTCTTTGTTCAAATGATGCATCAAGTGTGAAAAGCATGTGTTCATGTTTTTTTATTTGCTATTTTTTATGGGAGTAAAATGTTAGAACACTATATTTGCTTGCAATATATGTCTTTTATATAGGTACACAATTCAAAGCTGATGTTTCTGGTTTTATTTGTCAAGGTCTATCGTAGGATTCCTTTGCTGTTGTCAAGGGCGGATCCAGCCGGCTGTTGTTGTTGTTTTGTTTTTTTTTGGGGGGGGGCAAACCGTTTTTAGCGGACCTTACCTACCCCCAATTTCGAATTTCTTCCCGGATTTGGTCCACTTTATTTTGCTACCACACGATTTCTTATATTTTTTATTTGTATTTGTGTTTAGTTTTTCGACTTCTTTGGATATCGAAAAAGGAAGTAGGTATTTGTTATTTAGCGCCGCGAAATTTTTACGGGTCTGCCTGATAAAACCCAGAAACATAGGCGGTTCGCATGGTAGAGAATAAAAAGCTAAACGTGCTATTCATTCATTTCACCGTTACATGAACCGAAAACGATGGCGATGGCTTCTTTATGACGATGGCGACCGATGTGACGCCGCGAAGCCGCGTAAAAGTTTTATTTTAGGTCGTGGAAAACGAAAATTTGACATTGGAAACCACACTCAGATAACCTGCCACCTGATGCCACCTGATGGCCTGGTTGTACATCTCGGTATGATGCAAAATATTGAAATTAATGTAGTTTTTAATAAATTAAATTATTCGGATAGTAAATTCACGATGACCGGTGGCAGTAAGTGCTTAATAACTTAAGTATATGGGGGTAATAATAACTGTATACATATGCACCGAACTGCAACATACTATTGGTATCAACCAACAGTGCAAATGGTTTTGAAAACAGCGAGCGCAGAACGGCGTTTCCGCCACATAAATGGTCCCTGCGGATCTGGAGGAGCCTGAGACGGAAATGCTGGGAGATGGTCCTGGCCTGGTTTCACTATTAGCATTGGTCCAGCAACTGGGACACCGCAGAAGCAGCTTCCTGGTGCCGAGCTCCGCGTCTCTGCGTTCGCGTCACCTTTTCGGAAATAAACAGCAGACTAGCTTAACATTTTAGCCTACTTGAAAGTTCATATTTTATAGGGAATGGGATTAGGGCTTAGCAAATAGTACCGCCAAAGACTGCCAGACGCTTTGTGTTTGTTTATGGGAGTTTGGGCACTGCCAGACGCTTAATTCATTAATTTTCCCAATTTTTCAAATTTCTATCATTAAACAATTGCGTATTTTGTGTCATGCCGCCGAAGCGGCGCGAAATTTTTCGAGTTTTCACTTGGTGGCTGTATTTTGACTGTGGAAAAGCATTTTTACAGCTTAAGTCGACGTTTGGGGGGGGGCAAAACATTAGTCTCCGGTGACCTTTGGGTGGCATTGGCCCCTTTGCCCCCCTGGATCCGCCCTTGGCTGTTGTCATAAGTAGTTTTCAAGTTCACACGATCAATCCCCTCCCTGAAGTGTGAAATATTGGCCATGGGAGCAGCTGGGTGTATTGCCCAACCTGATAATGCAATTACTTGTTGTATTGGATATTGATATTGTTTTTGTTTTTGATCAGCTCACTAAGTGAGTCTGAACGTTATTCGGGTCGTGTTTGTATAGAGCTTTAAACAACGTTAAGGTGTGTATTGTAATGTCAATTAATTGTGCATATTATTTTGTTATAATTCCTTATTTCAGGCAGAAGAATGTTCTGGTGGCTGCTGAAAGGAAGCGTTTCTGTGACCAAAAGGCCCTCCATATAGTGGAACTGCTCATTGCAAGCCAGTCATCGACCAGGCATGTGCTGCTACACCAGGTATGCACATGGATGATGGCCGTCGGTCTCCCCGCACCCAATTCGTTACAAGAGTTTACTTTTTGTATGCGCTTTGTTGCCAGTTGAGCTTCTTCGTGTTTCGTTTATTTCACCATGAACCAATAACCAGGCTGCGGAGTCGAGTCGGAGTCGGAGTCGGTCGGAGTCGGTTGTTTTGGCCGGAGTCGGAGTCGGAGTCGGTAAAATTTTGACCGACTCCGACTCCGGCTGGCAGGTGTTGGCACGTATGGGGCATCGTTAATTCAGAAGTTACCTATTTTTGATTAATGGATCACCAGGTGGCGATGACTTAGATAATTTTGAAGTCTTCGGAATTTGTCGACATAAGTTTATTTCCATACCATGACATGTTTACTAATAAATGTGTGTATTCAGTATTAACATGACGTAATAGAACAACTCCTATACTCAAGGGATTGTCTTTCTCGGTCGCAGGTCAAAATGCCACTCCAAGGAATGTGCTGACACATTTAGAAATCGGTAGATTGGTAAGCCAATCCGGCTTACAAGCAATTTTAAGCTTGTCAAGCGAGTTAAATGTTTTCCTCTCTTTTGTTAAGTTAAATATTAACCTTTTCCCACAAAAATGGAGTTATTACTTGAAGTCGACAAACAATACCACACTTATTATTGTACAATTTCAAGTTAAGGTTCTTAAGGGAAACACTCATCATTTCCCACAAAAATGGAATCATCACTTAAAATTCAACAACGAGACCAAAATATATTGATGTAAAATCGTCACATTTGCATATTAACTTCCATTTCGAAAGATATGCAATTTAAGCTAATAGCGTCCTAGCTTTAAACGACCGGTACTGCAAAGGTGCTTTCAAGTACTTTTAGGTCCTTCATCAAACTGCGGGCATTTCCTTTTTTTAAATTAAAATAATTGGAAAATGTATTTTGTTCTCTTACTGATTGTGATTTAATAATGTCCGTAAATCCTCTCTATATATAATAACCTTTGAAACGAGCAGGAACCAAATTAGCAGTTAAACGATCGCTTATTGCGGTCTTTTTAGTGTGCGGTCCTCAACTTTATAAAAAAAACATATTAATTTATTTTAACATTAGGAGTTTTATAGTATTGTGTTCTGTTGTAATATAAAACACTAAGCTTTTATAATCATGAAAGAATAGGCATTTTCCACCAACAAAATAACAACAAATAAAAAAACGGATCTGGAAAATTACATCAGAAGTCATTGATGCATGTGGACCAACGACCTCACTGATCTAATATAGTGTCGGGATTTGTTCACGGACATGTCCAGCGTTAATAAATTTGCAACACCGGCCGCCAGATACGGCGCGCTTCAATATATATACTGGTCAATAAGTTTCAAATGAAGTATATGTACTTTTCAGAAAGCTAGGAACTGACATTAAGTGAGGGGGCCAGCGAAACTTCAATCTCGTCTGATGTGTGAGAGAGTCTGATCCCCCCTTCACGGGATTTCTATGCAGTTTTGAGCTCCTTCCTTCTCGCGGATGTTGTGCCTTTTAATATTATAACGAAGTAAAATTGTTGAATTTTAGCACACACAAATTTACAAAAAGTGAGGGGGCCATGGCCCCCGTGCCCCGCGTTTCCTACGCCTTTTTACTGTTTTTAAATTGTAAAAAAATAACAACCTATAGTAAGGAATAATTTTATTAATTCTTTAAATCAAAATTTAAATCAAATGCTATACCCACACGGAAGCCTAAGAAAAGTTGTTGCTAACAAAAAAAGCTAATTATTTCCCTTAAGCGTCCACACTTTTACCGACCGGTACTTGGCAAAGTACCTTACTTCGCGTCCTTATCAAACTGCGAAGGATTTTCCCGTATTGCTACTACGCAATGGAGTGAAAATATATTTTGCGTTCTGCTTGTTCGATATATGCCGTCATTATCTACAAAGCATGCGCAAAATGCGTGAAACTTAAATTTTCATGCTATTTGCATACATGTATCTTCATTTTTCTGCATAAAAAGTGTTGCAGACATCAATAAAATGCTCTTACTCTCAAATAACTTACTGATTTGTTTTCTGAAAAGGTGATTAATTTATAGACCATTGCGTATGTACGATTTGGGGATGAAATCTACAACCGATTTCAAGATATAAGCAAATTTTGGATGGTGTTAGATTCGGCTATCCAGCGGGGCCTGGGTTGAAGGTCGGAGTCGATCTCGGAGTCGGAGTCGGAGTCGACTCCGGAGGGTCGGAGTCGGAGTCGGAGTCGGAGTCACCTGACAACCGACGACTCCGCAGCCCTGCTTCTAATACCATACTGGAACTGCTTCCAGGTGCGTAGCATCAGTCGAACGGTGCACTGGAAGTCCCGGCTTCCTGTGAGCTGTTTTTGACATGCCTATTGCCTATCACTGTGACCCGTGTTGCTGCCGATTTCAGCTGCAGTTTGTCGATCAGCGCCACTATGATGACGTCACTGAGGAACGCTCGTGCACCGGCTGCTGCGGCTACCCGCTGTGTGCCAACCGGCTCGGCAGCGTACCGGCCCACCAGTTCCAGATCTCAACCAACACAAACCGCATCTACGACATATCCGAGAGAAAGGTGAGCTGAATATGGTGTGGCAATGACGCTCTTCGGTTGGGATATACAAATAAAGAGCTGTTTTGCGGATCCGATTTTGACGACTTGTTCCACCGCTGTGTTTAGTGTTCAAAGCCATGGAGCAGTGAATGTCTATATTGCGCTGGCCTGAGTATGACTGGGCTGTCTGTGTGTGGTGTTTTCAGAAGTACTGCAGTAACTCGTGTTTCCGCGCCTCGCGCCACCTGAAGCCTCAGATTCAGACCAGTCCGCTCTGGATGAGGGATGAGGAGGAGACACCCGTCGTCAGCCTGCTCGGCAAAAACAATAATCGGTGAATAATCCCTTAGCTGGATCATGGATGGCTACGTTGATGAGATGGTATACCAATGTCACAAATCAGTTTTGCGCTTAGTCAGTTGCAAAGATTCACTCCAAGGATGTAAGTTTTGTCTAAATGCCATATTCACTTTGTGCATTGCTACTCTTAGCAGAGACATTAATTATCTTTTCGTGTAGAATACTTGCGTTTCATTTAACCACACATTGTAAGTAAGCTATATACCTTGTACATTCGCCTTGCTGTTTGACAATCAACAATGAGTGATGATGTGGCGAAGTGTTTATTTTTTAACCAGACATGTTTCTTTTGTCACGATAATGCTCCACATGCTACGTAAGCCTCTACATAGTGTAACATTGTTTCTTTGCTCCGACAGGCGGGGCTTAGCTGGTGACATGGTGAGTCTGGGCGTGGCGCGTGCTCCGGCCGACGATCCGCCGCCTCAGATGACCACCGACCAGGTGGCGACGGGCATGATGCACCAGTTCGACGAGCTCTCAGAGCAGATTCCGGACCTGGGTCTGAAGCCACAGGAGGAGGCGGGGGAACCGGAGGAGCGCGGCGGCGGCGGACAGCAACGGCGATCGTGTCTCAGACGCCCCGGCGACGAGGCGGGCGGCGATGGCAAGGCGACAGAGGGCAAGGCAGTGCAGTTCGGGGCGGTGCTGGACCGGGATGGTGACAACACTGGGGAAGAGGAGGGAGAGGGTCGGTGTCGGAAACAGGCAGGTGACACGCCTGGTGGTCAGTCAGCCGTGGCGTCCGCGCTGAGTGGGGGAGAGTCGACGGAGAGAGACACCGACGGGTCTCCGTCCACCTCCGGGGAGACGTCGCATTCGCAGGGGACAGAGAAAGGCAGCGAGCCACCTTCATCGCGTCAGGAGACGCCACGTCCTCAGGAGACATCGGAGAACGCCGGCAAGTCGCCTTCCTCTCCTGAGCCGACGCCGACGCAGCGGACGCAGACGCCGGCGCCGCAGCAGTCGCCTGGCCGCCCGGCCGCCCCGACGCGCGGCTTCAAGCGTCCGGTCCGCTCGCCCCGGCCGCAGCAGCAGCCCCCTCTGAAGGTGGTGGAGGCTCGCTTGCTGGACTGGCTGTCTGGACGGACTCCTGTGACGGCCGCTGTGCCGGTGGCGGACCCGCTCCGGCTGGAGATCCTCGCCGGCGGCTCTGGCGCTGCCGACACTGCTGCCGTTATCGCCGCCGATGCTGCCGGCCCAGCAGCGGTCATCAGTCCAGCAGAGGCGGCAGGCAGGAACCGGGCGCTAATAGCCTACATGCATGGTCAGGTGCGTGTGCCGCCGGCGGCACCGCCCCTGCCCGCTCCCGCCCCCGCCCCCGCCCAGGACGAGCAGCAGCAGCTGACTGAGAGCGGCCGACCCGTGCCGCCCAAGCCGCTGCTGGAGTCGCAGATCAAACAGCGGCGACGGATTGTCAACGATCAGCTCAGCAAGGCGTGAGTTGTCTGATGACGTGGGATGCCATGGGCATTTCGGTACTGCCGATACAACGTAATTTTAGAACAACAATGTGACGACCTTTGTCACAAAATATCTGTTTATTTTGGTGTTACTCCAAGTCTATTGTAATTATAACTAAGCAGCGACAATATGCGTGCTTACTGCGTAGCTTTCGCTGTAGAACATTTATTAATGATTGAAACTTTATGTTAGTATCACCGTCATGTATAAAATATTTATCGATTTGTAGCCATCGTTTCATCTGCTGTGTATTGCGTGCTATACGATAAGCAGGTAACATTTGAGTGTTGTCCGTCGCCCCAAGGATGATAACTATGCCCATGCTGTTGTAGCCTGGCGTCTCATGATGAGGTGCAGTATGAATTTTAGGCTCGAACATTTGACGTAGCAAAAATACATACTGCACTGTATAACTCCATGGGCGCCACATAACTCTGAACTAGAGAAACTCTAAAACCCCTCTTAACATATACACGCTATATAACTCCTGTCTGGGTTCAAATACTGTAATTTCGGACTGTTGGCTACCCACACGCGTTTTGTGCACGACAAGCTCGTTGATAAGCTAAATCGATATCTATATCAGCCTGTTCTCGATGCCTTATTCCAACATACCATCTCTGATCACCCAAAAGTCCAACACAGTAACACAGTGACTGATGCTGTTTGTATGTGTGTCTGTCACACAGCACGGCCCGCCTGCTGTCGCCGTTCGGTCTGTACATGTCAGACGTGGCCTCACCGCTGCGGCAGCTGGTGGCCAGTTTCCACCTGACTGCCATGAACGTCACTATGACGCCCAGCCACTGGACGCTGGCCGCCCTGGTCCTGCTCAGATGGTGAGTAATATCTCACTCGCACGCATACACACAGATACAGCCGATATATCCTCCTACTGCCGGTCAGTCCAGGGCAAGCTGATGGGCGCTACATAACCATTGAGTTGAGGCGCCCTTAAGCCCAAATCATCATCTAGGGCAAGCTGATTCTTTGTGTCTGTCTTGCCGTGTGGAAAAGTATGTACCGTTTGTATCACATGTGTATCATCAAGTAATATGCGGACNTTCATGAAAAATGTTTGGGAAGAAACTGCCATCATGACCTTTGGTGACCTCTGGAGCCTAAACTTTTGACCTGAGCTAAGATTTGAGGACATCAATAAAAATTAATTTTTCATGAGCTTTCGATTTTGCAACCTGTTCCTAGGCCCTAGCTTTCATATGCATAGTTCCCGCGATATTTGGGTGTTTCTGCCTCAGGAGAAAAGTCATATGCTTGGCAATTTGACCTTCGATGTCCTCGGGTGACCTCAATATTGACCCAAGTGAAAACTTAACACTTCATTCGACGAGTAGCCTTTCATGCACCTCATTTCTATTTTGCAACCCTGTACCAAAGCATCTCGACAGCACCCATCCTCGTCCCTCCGGAGATCTCGCCTCATCTGCCACACACACACACACGCGCGGGCTGCTCAGCGACACGTTTATTGGTTTGAGTGTGATATCACCTGTCCGGCTGGGTCGCAGCACCAGCACCAGCACCAGCACCATGCCAGCGGTCACGACCAGCGCAGCCAGCAGCAGCGGCGGCCAGCGGGAAGCGGCACCGGCACCGGCACCCTGAACCGCCGTCTCGCCACTCTTCACTGCATGACGCGATAAAGAACCCAAGCACCGCAGAGAAGCCAACTAAAACAGAGACAACAGACGCAGACGGCGCAGAGCGACTCACACGACCCCCGGCAGCACGGCGCCCTGTACAGCCGCACGCCACGCTCCGGCTCGACCCTACACGGAATGTGTGTACGGCGCCACTGCATCAACTACGGCGCACGCTAAAACGATCGCACACCCGGAGGAGCCTCTGCTAGTGTCTAAGAGAGATGCCGCAGCCAGAGCTACATACAATTTATACGCCAAAACAATAGTACCCCGCCGGCCGTGTTAAGCAGCTCCATAGAACTCCTAAACGAGCCAAGTCATTAACGACGTGACGGTAGTACGCGCTCGATTTAATTCAACCTGCATTGAGCTTCTTTCATCTTCACATAGTTCTCACTTGACAATAAATCAGTATCAGTACATCTGTAAGGTTCAGTCATTAATCCCAAGCACGCGTACGTTCTCCCACTCCTCGCAAACCAAGTTGTTATTTCTCCAGCATTTTACAGCGCTTCCTAACGCTCCTATTCTGCAAACGTCAAGCGCACCGAATCCCCCACCTCGCAAGAACATGTCAGCCGGCCTGACCGCATCGGACAGCTACACCGGCAGTGCAGCGGCGGCAGCAGCACCACCAGCAGCACCAGCACTCTGAACAAGACCACTCAATGTACACCGACAGACGCCCTCGGATCGCCCCGGATCCAAGAGTTCACGACGGAGAGCCGACGGGCCGACGCCCGCTCGTCCGTCCCATCATGCCGACAGGGTGTACTTCTATTGCCAGAGGTCGAACACTGCCGAGTCATCGCATTCTCACGATAACGGTACACCGTCAGTCGGTCGACATGAATTCCAGACACACAGGTCCGTCAACAGATTGTCACGATGTTCGTTCGCCGTGGGGGACAGCAGTCCCTCCAATGGCACAAGGGGAGCGGAGTGGGGGTACCGCGCTGCGGTCGGCCGCCGCCACCGCCGGAGGCCCCTGTCGCCGTCCGCGCTATTGGCGGCCATCGGTCGGCCAGGGGCGACGGGCGTCTCCTGTCCGGCGGCCAGGCAGACAAATGACGCTGCCACCGCCCACGGCGACGGCCAGACGTGGCCGGCAAGATTAAACAGCGGCCGCGCCGCGCCGCACCCGCAGCCGGCGAACATCACAGATGACACCGCCACCGCCGCGGCCACCACACCACACGCCAGCCGACAGTTCAACTAGACGAGAGAATCGCCATAGAATTTGTTCACTAGAATACTCACTATTAGCTGCACAGATGATTGACAGAGCGCGTAACCGCCAGGCGCGGCACGCGGCATGCGCCCTAACACGCACACTCGCTCGCACACACGAAGATTTCGGAACCAACCGCACTCTCAGTTTGTGTCCGCTCGGGCTGGACACTGGACAGTACCGTAGCCGGCGCTGCGAGGACACCTCTGCTGTGGCACATAGGTCACACTGCGCGACTCTCCACCGCTTCTGTCGGCCACTGGTGCAGCTGGGTCGGGCCGGGTCCGCAGAGGAGGCCCGCAGTCACCCAGTAAGTTCCGCCAGCCGCCGCCAGGATGTCTCTAATACCTGCAATGTCGGGCGGGACAGTCGTCAGTGTCAAGTGGCCAAGTACAGTCATGGCGCTTTTGTGTTGCTGTCGCTACTCCCTATGTTGAATCTCGCCGACTGCACGACTGCAGTTCGTTAGGAACGGAGGACTGTTACGACTGCAGGGTCAGTGTCAGTTGGTAGGAGCTGGGCGGGTGACCGATACTAACGCAGGCCTGGACAGCCTCTCCACTCCACGGCCCTCCGCTTCCACCGGCCGCCGCCGCCGCCCGACACTTCAATGGAAGACGCCCACTGAGCAATATATATTGCCCGGCGCTACAGAAGGTGATGCCATTATTGATGCGTACGTGCGTCAATACTGCAAATGACACCCACGGCCGGCACGTGCACCCACGGCCGGCACGTGGGAGGGCGGAGAAGCGGTGCACGCCGCTAAGACGCGATCCAGGTACAGTAGATACAAACTGGGGGTCGGTGCGGCACATACTTCTTAATCGGGAACTTAATATCAATCAACAGCAAGACAAAAATAACTACGCAAGAGGTACTCTATGAAACAAAGCCTTGTGATCATTCAAAAAAGAAACTCAATAACATTGGGATCATTGACCTTATCCTCCGTTTATATTTATGAAAATAAAACTTTAATCAATCTCTCTTTATCAAATGTTGATGAAAAGTAAGACTTGTTTTACATTTGGGCTATACATTAGCCATACACTAGTCAATACATATTGCAATGCGTGAAGGTTTCTCTATTTCCCAAAAATTCCTTCATATGACGTCAACCAGCCCAAATACAAACACTTAGTTTTTTCATGAAAAAATTGAGCACCGTTGTGAGAAACAAAGGTCCAAATCGTTTTCGGCCAGCAATTACTTCATATTTTGCACCAAGCGGCGTGCATTGGAACAACTTTCAGAGAGTGAAACATTCCCTTTAAACCCGCGGCACTGCAGGGGGTTTTCGCGCCGAACAACGAACTGCAGGGGGGTTTGATTTCCGCCCCCGTGAGATCTCCAAAACACGCAACTAGCGACAAGCAGAAGACCGACATTGGATAGCTCTAGGCAAGCTCTATCGAAAGTATTTCAGTCTTTTTCTTGGATCAGGGTCACAATTGAGGTCACCAGTGGTCACCAAAGTCAGATTTTCCCGGTTTTAAGGAACTCTTTAGGCTCTTTTCCAAGAAACCCCCGATTATCTCGGAAACATGATAGCTAGGAGCAAACGATAGAGAGGCAATCGATAGCTTTATTTGAAATTCTGCATCGCATCCAGGTCTCAAAAATTAGCTTCAGATCAATATTTAAGGCTCCAGAGGGTCATGAAAACGTCAAAAATACTGTTTTTATAGCAAAACAGTTTTCGTGAAATAGCATGTCACCTAAGAAAAGATAGGGAAAAACATTTTGACGCTGCCATCGTGGGTTTTGTCTCATTGATGCGCTATATGAAATCATAATATACGGTGACCTGGTAAGGTCAACTTCAAAATTGACCTCAGGTCAAGGTCATTTGGTGACCCAGGTAGGTCATGTTTCATATGGGGGCCGCAACGCGGCAGACGAGACAAACACATTGGTGTCAACTAATCGTTACTCCTATCTCTTTTCTTATCAGAGTTATTAGCAAATCATTGCTGATGACCACAGAATGACCTTGTAAGAAATCACTAACAACAATTGCACCTTGATCATTTAGAATAAGCTAAAATAGCATGATTCGAAAGATTAGCCTGATCCACATGCATATTTTTACTCGAACAGGGAAGCATTTGTTTAAATTATTCCGCATTCACATTATAATGGGGAAGGTCAGGAATTGACCTGACCTTTGGTCACCGATACGAAAAATCCGGAATATCGAATTGTAAGGTAAACTGATATTCTATGAAAAATCCTGCAAGTTTAAAGACTTTCGAAAAAAAGACTGTGGGCTTTGGCACGAACGCAAACATTTTTGAAGGTGAGGTCCACTTGACCATGGACTTGTGACCTGACCTGAGATGACCTAAGTCAAAACTTTTTCCAAAGTGTGTAATTGATGCCCAACAGGTGTACAAAATTTGGCGGCGCTCGCGCCGCCGTTTTTTGCGCTACTCCTGAAAAACCTGAAGTGGGGGGAATCAACCTCCCTGCAGTGCGCAGGTTTAAAGATTAGGCGGTCGGCACACCGGCTGACATTTAAAATATATTGAGCGAACTACTAGTCGTAGAGCAAATATGAAATACCACCACATGTTCCGAAAATTGATGCAGATGATTCTATTTTTTTCAACGAAAAATTATTTTCCGCCTAGAATTATTCTGCATTTAATTTGAAACATTGTGGTGGTAGTCATTTTGCGGCTAAACCGCAAACAGTGTCGGTCAATATATTGTAAATGTCAGCCTGGGTGCCCGCCCGCCATCATTTAACACAGGCGCCGACTGATCAATGTGATTACCAATATGGCCGCCGTCATTAGACAACTTGGCCAATGGGGTCGCATGCGGCATAGCCACCCTGTGGAGAATACAATATTCACCGCATTCGTCGTCTGCCATTCAATTTGAACCTACATTTCAAAATATAATCTCGTGACAAAAATGCCAACTAACTTCACAATTTCGGAAGTTTTTGTCATCACAGTCGCGTCGACAATGTACAGTCGGTCTATTATATATCTTCCCCTTTTTAGTTTCTAACTCAGCTCACTTCACTTGTGTGTACATGAAGGACTGATTTGCAACGGAAGCATCGTGGTACCTACCTAGGTAGGTATCACATGCTTCCCTTCAATCAGTCCTTCATGTACACAGCAATGAAAATATAAGACGAGTTTTAGAAACTAAAAAAGGGGAAGAATGAATGATACATAAATAGACCGACTGTACATTATCAACCGTGTTACACATCAACCATGATACATCCTTCATCATAACATTAACATGTCATGCATATTAAACGTTCATACGAGTACATAACAATCACATTTTTTAAATATACAATACACGCATAATAGTCCACGATGATCCCTGGGAATTTAAAGCTGGTGCGCGACTCCTAATGATGATACTCTCTGCAATCTTTCTATCTGGATGATCCTGAGCTTTGTACACAATTTTGAGATTTAATAAGTCCGAGTTTGTACGAATTCCGTCCTGGTTGTGCTCGTTTAGAAAATGATCACCGAACGGTGTGTTTGCCGTTTTGTTGATGGCGTCACGCCTATGCTCATTGTACCGCAAGCGGATAGGACGCATGGATTTCCCTACATATTTCCCTACCTTCCCCCCCTTTGTTGACATAGTTTACAGCGAATTTCATACACTACGTTCTTTTGAGTACAATCCCCTTGAATCCAGGCATGCATAAATGACACTTGCGACCCCGTGGACAACTAGGCTTGCAAACTGTTAACGCTAATCATGTTCCTCGCAGCAGCTTTGAATAATTTATGTAAAACAACTCTTAGCAATTAAGTTTTCCGAGTATTGGCTGGTGGCTATTGCTGGCTGACGTGCGGCCAGATGTTGGTATTTTTTGCCCTGCGGCCATCAGCGGCAGCCGGTGCCGGTTTACCCGCGGGCTGCCGATGTGGTGCCGGCATTAATAACGGCCGCAGCCGGCCGAGCCGACAGCCCGTTCTCCGACCAGCCCTCCGCCTGCGCTCCCGTAAATAAATCTCCCTCCTCCCTCCCTCCTGCGGCGCCACCCTCACTGGCCGCCGCCGTCTGATGAGAAATTCCACGGCACATCTCCTACTCATCAGAGCTGCGGACGGCCGGCACATCTCCTACTCATCAGAGCTGCCGACGGCCGGCCGGACCGTGTACATCGGGAGAGCTGCTGCTGCTGCTGCCCGGCCGACCAGGCAGGCAGACCAGCGCGTGACAGCCGCCGTCCGGGGCAGACAGTGCTGCTGCCCGGCAGACCAGCGCGTGACAGCCGCCGTCCGGGACCGACAGTGCTGCTGCCCGGCAGACCAGCGCGTGACAGCCGCCGTCCGGGACCGGCAGCCGGCCCGGAGAAGCCGCGCCACGCTCAGCTAATAATTAACAGTGCAGCCTTTGTCAGACACTGATCAAAATTCCGACCCAGACAGTCACTGTTGCCCAAACGAGGCTCAGCCAAAAATGGCTAGCTCTGACGGCACTTCAGGTGCCGCCAACAACAGCTCCTTATACAAAAATGACGGAATTTGATTGCAGAATTAATTTACAGTTTCAATAAGCTTTTGTCGGGCCCCTTTTGATGTAAATTGCCACGTGCTTGTCGCCAAAGAGTAGGCATAATTGCCCTAGAGTGAGTGGGCGGGCAACTTAAATTAATATCGCGAACTGAATCTTGATGAAGTTTCATTAAGTCGGCCGGGCAAGATACAAGGAACGACCGCACAAGCGCCCCGCCCGCTTCCGGTTTTCAGACTTTGATGAGTTGAGAGCCATTAAAAACACCAGTTGTAATGAACAGAATCGGCCGAACAATCAGCCGAACAATCATCCAAACAGGGAGCAACTGATACCCGGGGGCGATGCAAAATTAAAGGTACATTCCCACCTTACCAGTAGTTTTGAGTTGAGATAGCGAAGTTGGTCCCTATGCAGTTACATTTAGGAAGGTAACATTTAAAACAAACACAGTTATCTGGTATTAAGTAAATTAAAGATTGACTTTTAAATTTGGGCCTTGGTAAGGCCCCACTTAATTCGGTAGTTTTGTTGCAATAATAATGATGTCATCTCTCGTCACCGTCATGTGTACCTGTTAAAAGATGAACCTTGGGGGTCTGGTTTATTTTAATTTTCTATGATCGCGAAGTATGATGGACGAGTGACGTCACGACATTTGACTAGATCGGAGCTGTCAATAATTTTGAATGCAGTGGCTTTGATAATTCGGATTTTAATGGAATCATATTTTTTAAAGAATAAGTATGTCTCGAATGCGCTGTGTTGTGAACGGCTTAACAAATATCTCAGCTACGGTGTATAGGTTACTGCGTCATGCTATTGTATTTACCAACAGGTTCCTATTTTTTCTATCAATATATTTAATAATAATAGTTATTTTCGCTTCAAATATCACAAGAGCTTACATAAGCTAGACAAAATGCAATGTGTTTTTGCTTCTGTGCTTTTATATGGCGCTTATTTGAAGGCAATGTTGGAGACATGTTCTTTTGACGGCAAACAAATCGCCGAAACTAAATTGGTCGCAATCGGGTACGTAACAGAACCCCCGATTTCATAGCCACTTTATTGTTTGTTAATTGTTTTGGAAAAAAATGTTGATTGTAAATCAGGCACTGCTTTGTTGGCAGGATTTTAGGACCGACCGGTTAGCCTGATGACGCGGCCCTGCTGTGTATGTGTCGCGCGTTTGTACACCTGCGGCGGACTCGGCGGCGGTGGCGGCGGCGGCGGCGGCGGCGGCGGCGCGATGCTAGCCTCTCACCTGTAGTAGTTGGGTTTGAACGGTCCGGCCTTGTTGAGTCCCATGTACTTGGCCTGCTCCTCGGACAACTCAGTCAGGTGAGCGTCGAACGAGGGCAAATGCAGGCTGGCCACGTACTCATCTGTGACAGGACACATGGAACCCATCAACAACATGCCAGACTGGGCTAATCAGCCCCCGCGGCAGCATAGCGACGATACGAGAGCCGACTGCTAGCTCACAGACATGCTGAGCGCGTTGAGGCACAACGAGACATGGGTAGGGTATGCACAGAGCAGGCAACTGCTTACGGCCGCTTAGCTTGTGAGTAAGCCAGCCGCGTGAATCGATACGATCTCAACCAAGCTTTTACAAGATACAATCTCGTGACCACGAAACGTAATGGTATTGCGGCTGCGAATCAAGGCTCACAACATGATAGCGGCACAATTAACTAACAATGTGTCCAAATACTGCCAAACTACGTTTCCTTTTCATTTAACAAATACAACGTTGAATGTATTGCTCATTAAGTCACGAAGTACGTTGCACTTTATTGCATATGCTGCTTTGTCAAATGATGATGGTATCGATGGTCATATATTTTTGGAACCCAATCCATAGATGGGTTTTCATTTTCCACGTCAAATAACATACGGTTAAAAACATATCGCCCATCAATTAAATGATGCACACCAACCCTCAAGTAAGCCACATCAAGTTTAAAAAAACATCATTTTGCACCTTTTAAATAGCTTAAGTGGGTGAAGCCCTCGCATTCAGCGGCAACAATTCCACGCTCTGATGAAAAACGAGCGCCTGGCGAGCTCAGTGCGTGCGCCAGTGACGGGAACCTAGAGGTGCCGCACCTCTAGCTGCCCGACACTGGTAGCCCTGGATGTACTCGGTAGAAATATTGGAGCGACCGTGAACAGAAAAGTTCGGGGGCTTCTCGGCACGAGTGAGTTTATACATGGTGTACGAGTCACGTCCGATCACCATGTATCGCACGTCAGCCAAGCTCACGCAGTGTGCAAGATTATCGCAGTACCCCAGGCCAGTGACAACGCGAGCGACAAAGATGATCCACTTCTGCAGCCCACGTTTTACACAGCCTACAGCACAGCCTCCCCATACATACACACACGCAGCACTGCAAATGAGGCAACACAAGTGCTTCCACCAGCAGCCGTTTCATTTCACGCGGGGCACGCGACGCTGCATTCTGGCGAGTCCGATCAAAATACAGTAACAACGTCGGGTGATGGTGACGGGGGTGACTCGAAGTGGGTGATGGTGTTGTTGATCACATGCAGGAGGTGTGGGCCAACCACGGTAAAGTCATCCGCAGCGTGGCGATGGCATCACTGCTTGCTTTGGACGCACTCATGCGCTGGAGTGCCGCAGACAGCTCCGGTAGAGACGCCGGACTGGAGCTGAACGCACCGTTGATGACTCCCGGCGTCCGCGGCCGGAGTGTCTCCCCGGTGTCCGCGGTCGGAGTGTCTCCCGGCGTCCGCGGCTGGAGTTCTCCCGGCGTCCGTAGCCGGAGTGTCTCCCCGGTGTCCGCGGCCAGGGTGTCTCCCGGTGTCCGCGGCCGGAGTGTCTCCCCGGTGTGCCGCGGCTGGAGGTCTCCCGGCGTAAGCGGCCGGAGTGTCTCCCGGCGTCCGCGGATGGAGTGTCGTCCCGCGTCGGCGGTGGAGTGTCTCCCCCGGTGTCCCGCCGAAGTGTCTCCCCGGTGTCCGCGGGCCCGGGAGTGTCTCCCCCGTATTGTCCGCAGCCAGGGTGTCTCCCCGGTGTCCGCGGCCGGAGTGTCTCCCACGGTGTCCGCGGCCAGGGTGTCTCCGGCGTCCGCGCCGGGAGTGTCTCCAACGGCGTCCGCGGCCGGAGTGTCTCCCCGGTGTCCGCGGCCGGAGTGTCTCCCCGGTGTCCGCGGCCGGAGTGTCTCCCGGTGTCCGCGGCCGGAGTGTCTCCCCGGTGTCCGCGGCTGGAGTGTCTTCCGGCGTCGGCGGCCGGAGTGTCTCCCGGTGTCCGTGGCCGGAGTGTCTCCCCGGTGTCCGCGGCTGGAGTGTCTCCCGGCGTCCGCGGCCGGGGTGTCTCCCGGCGTCCGTGGCCGGAGCATCTCCCGGCGTCCGCGGCCGGAGCATCTCCCGGCGTCCGCAGCAGCCAGGCTCTCCGCGACTGAAGAGCCAACGTCGGCGCCACAGCGGCTCAGCTGGTCCAGCCAGCCGGACTGCTCGACTGCTGGCTTGCACGATTACCGAGGACTCGGCTGGGGGATTAGTTGGGGAGACGAGGAATAGGCGAATGTCCTTCCACGTGGCTGACTTGGAGTGTTCATTTCTCTTCAAAGCAGGCACGGTGCTGGGCCGTTTTCATTGCATTCCGCCTGGCGCAAAACCCACGCCCAGTCTCTTCACAAAGTTGGCTCCTTGTGCAGGCGTGCAGCATCTCCGGTCTTATTGCCGCTCTGACGTTTTTATCGTAGAGCCACGGCTGAGATTGGCATTTCTCATCACGGTTCCGTTACAACTCATACCGCGCCTATATTGGAATCGCATAAGGAGCATATTACGGCTGAGTCCATTACTTCCGACGACCGCAGCAGTAGACGCAGTGGGCGGTGCGGAGTGGCCGGTGGCCGGTATTCTCATTATGTCCGGCCGGCGGTCGGAATGAGTCGATCAACACGGCTGAGCGGCGCCGGCAGTCGGCCCGAGACGGCAGCGGCACCGCTCAGCACGGCACAGACAGACGAGACAGACGAGACAGACGAGACGGCACAGCGGAGGCCATGTCTCAATGGCGCAGGACTGCACCGGAAACACAGGACTGTACCGGGGTCTGAGGAACGCGGCGCAGGACTGTACCGGGGACTTACGCGGCACGGTGCACAGGACTGTACCGGGGTTCTGGGAACGCGCGCAGGACGTTACCGCGGACTTACGCGGCACGGGCAGCAGACTGTACCGGGTCTGAGGAACGCCGCGCAGGACTGTTACCGGGGACTTACGCGGCACGGGCACAGACTGTACCGGGGTCTGAGGAAACGCGCGCAGGGACTGTACCGCGGACTTACGCGGCACGGGGACACAGGACTGTACCGGGGTCTGAGGAACGCGGCGCAGGACTGTACCGGGGACTTGCGCGGCAAACGGGGCACAGGACTGCCACCGGGGTCTGAGGACGCGGCCGCAGACTGACGGGGACTTACGCGGCACGGGGCACAGACTGTACCGGGGTCTGAGGAACGCGGCGCAGACTGTACCGCGACTTACTGCGCACGGGCACAGGACGTGTCCGGGTCTGGAGGAACGCGGCGCAGGACTGTACCGGGGACTTACGCGGCACGGGGCACAGGAACATGTACGGGTCTGAGTGAACGCGGCCGCAGACGACGCGGACTTACGCGGGCACGGGGCACAGGACTGTACCGGGGTTCTGAGGCAACGCGGCGCAGACTTGTACCGGGGACTTCGCGGCACGGGGCACAGGACTCACCGGGGTCTGAGGAACGCGGCGCAGGACGGTACCGGGGATTACCGGCACGGGCACAGGACTGGTACCGGGGGTCTGAGGAACGCGGCGCGCGACTTGTACCGGGGACTTACGCGGCACGGGGCACAGGACTGTACCGGGGTCTGAGGAACGCGGCACAGTCCTGTACCGGGGACTTACGCGGCACGGGGCACAGGACTGTACCGGGGTCTGAGGAACGCGGCGCAGGACTGTACCGGGACTTACGCGGCACGGGCACAGGAACGTACCGGGTCTGAGAACGCGGCACAGGACTTTACCGGGACTTGCGCGGCACGGGGCACAGGACTGTACCGGCCAAAGGCGTCTGAAGAAACGCGGCAACGGTCCTTACCGGGACTTACGCGGCTACGGGGCACAGGACTGTACCGGGGTCTGAGAACGCCGGAGGTCCTTGATACTGGGGACTACGCGGCACGGGGCACAGACGACGGGGTCTGGGAACGCGGCCGCACGAGTCCTGACCGGGGACTTTACGCGGCACGGTGCACGGACTGTACCGGGGTCTGGGGAACGCCGGCAACGCGACACAGACAATGTACCCGGAGTCTGGGAACGCGGCACGGTTGAACAGGACTGTACCGGAGGTTCTGGGGACGCGGCCACGGTCCCTGTACGGGGACTTACGCGGCACTGTGCAACAGACTGTAACCAGGGGTGGTCTGGGAAACGCGGCACGGAACACAACTGTACCGGTCTGGGGGAACGCAGGCACGGTGAACAGACTGTACCCGGGGTCGTGGGAACGCGGCGAGCGGTGCACAGACTGTACCGGGGTCTGGGGAACGCGGCACGGTGAACAGGACTGTACCGGGGTCTGGGGAACGCGGCACGGGGCACCAGACGGTACCGGGTCTGAGAACGCGGCACGGTCCTGGTACCGGGGAACTTACCCGGGCCCCGGTGCACAGACTGTACCGGTGGCGTCTGGAACGCGGCACGGAACACAGGACTTACCGGGGTACTGGGGAACGCCGGGCCACGGTGAACAGGACTGTACCGGAAGTCTGACGGGAACGCGGCACGGTGAACAGGACCTGTACCAGGGTCTGGGGACGCAGCACGCGGACACAGGGACTGTACCGGGTTGGGGAAACGCGGCACGGAACACAGGACTGTATAAGCGGGGTTCTGGGGTAACGCAGCACGGTGAAACAGGACTGTTACCGGGCATCTGGGGGAACGCGGCACGGTGAACAGGACTGTACCGGGGCCAGGGACGCGGCACGGTGCACAGGACTGATACCGGGGTCTGGGGAACGCGGCACGGTGAACAGACTGTACCGGGGTCTGGGGAACGCGGCACGGTGCACAGGACTGTACCGGGGTCTGGGGAACGCGGCACACCAGCGGAACACGGCGGCACGGACGCAGCGTTTTTTTTATATAGTATTTTACATAAGTTCATCGCTGCTTTAGGTAACACAAATGAGCCGCATTGTTACCAAGATCGCATACAATATTTCAGTTTGTTTTATTTTCTTGCATTTTAGAATCACAAATCACGAACATTGCACGGACTGTGATACGGAAATGCTAAAGGAGTTATTGTTGTCGTATTATACGAAACAACATTTATAAGCTTGCCTCAGTTGCTCATCCGCAATTTTAAAGGCTAGGTCCAACACAATATCCATAAACATGGTTACATGAGTTGATACTCAGGTAACGAGCTCCCCCAGCTCATTTACATTGAGTCGATCACATGGTACTTACTAACAAGAAAATGGGAAACGTTTAAAGCGGACACAACGAAATTGCGGCGCTGATCAGCTCGGAGCCTGGTTTATGGTGTGATATACGACATACAACGTTCATAGACAAGCTATAACTGCGAAATCATACTGCACTAACAGGTCTGCGGTACACTAAGCCCGCAGCACTAAGCCCGCAGCAACTAAGCCCGCAGCAACTCAATAGCGTACCGAGACGGCGAGAGAGTTCAGACTGCTGGCAAGGCCAGTCAGACGGAGCGGCAGACAGCGGGAGAGAGAACTTACCCATCTTCTTGGGCAGCAGGTACACATCGGCCTTGTAGCGACCGGCGGGAGCGTTAAACAACTCGATCAGCGCCAGAGCCTGAAAAACAGCCGACACAACACCTCAGACGCGGCCGAACAAACACCGGTCTAAGACGAGAGTATTTTAACACATTCGAGACGCGTCGAGACGATTCATCACGCCTTCCAGAGCCGACTCGGGACTACAATAGCGACCAACCTGGCCTCCTCTTCGCCTCCTCCGCATATGCCGCATGTCGTTCTGCTAGTCTACTTAGTTAATGCCACTTCATTCATAATAGCTCCCTGATATTCAAATGGTCTCGGCCCTCTATTTCTGCTGGTCAACTTAATGCCCTTCATTCATAATGCATCCTTCATTTAGTTTTAACAGCCACCGACACCACTATAATACCCATCCGAAAGACGTTCCAGAGACTAACTGCACCATTTCCTTGCGCCACCCACAGCCGCCAGTTGAACCCAAATTAGCCGGCGGCGCTAAAAGGCGCACAGTCGGTCGTCAGCCGATCGTCGCCACCACTTTATAACTCGGCCCCACGCCGGAAGCAGCGCCTGGCAGGCCCGCGCCGCCGCCGCCATCTCCGGCTCCGGCCGGCAGCCGGGTCGACTCGCATGCGGACGGCGCAGTCAGAGCCGCTCCTCGAAATGAGCCGCTGATCGCTCAATGACAGCCGTACCAGCGGACTCCGGGCAGGGGTGCAGGGAGGTCCGGTCGCGCCAGCCAGCGGCGCACCGCCCGGTCGGTGAGGAGAGACCGCTCACGAAAAACGGCAGACACTTACACAAATCAGCACTCGGCTGGCATTGATCGCATTGCAATCTGGGCCGCTCGTGAACGGGTTTGACACGGTCGGCCGTGTGTGACGTCAGCGTGACGTCATGGCCGGCTGTCGCCGCCGCCGGCAGCGGAGCCGGCGCCGGAGACCCGAGCAGAGCGGTGAATCCAAACCGGCCGTACCGGCGTCCGAGCATGAAATCACTCGGCCAACTTTGATCATATATCATGGGTGGCGGCGACCGGGCCGAGGGGGTGTTCCGCCCCGGGAGAGGAGGTTCGGCGCGGCGCGGGGGTGGCAGCCGGCGCCGAGGCGAGGGCGGAAGGTACGGAGCGGCGACCCACTGACCAGTTGGCACAGATGACAGCGCCATGGCCTTCACGTTATTGCGTAATGCACTGCCGAACTCTCAAGACCGGCAAGAAATTCGCGCAATCGAATGTAGCCGGTCAATGCCCGGAGGCTTCCTCGAAATATCAAGACGAATTCTGCGCAATTGCATTTGCATTCAGCGCCGACCCGCAACTTCCGTCGAGTGTTCGGCGAAACGGCGTGGAGGCGCTGCTTGATCCCAGTACGCGGAACCCAGATAATACCCCCTATTTCTGACCTCTCTCTCCGGCGACCGGCTACGGCACGATAGACTATTGCCGTTCTACACCCGGTGATGGTGACCACGGCAGGCGGCTCCCAATCAACTCTGATGTAACAACAGCCGCGGGACTGAGGCCAGCATGACATGCATCGGATGTACTGGGAGCGAGATGATGTAGAGGGGAGACATGACCTACCTATGATTGACTGGTATGGACTGTCTTCAGTACATCATGCAAATTTAATAGTTTATTTTCAATTTATCTTGGCTGCTTTTAACCCGCGCCGTGCTGGTGTTCCACGCCACCTTCGCCGTGCCAGGGGGAGTTATACCCCCTCGAACTCGACCCCTATGGGACGTAGACAAAAACCGAAAGCTCTCAACCGAAAGCGTTCGAAAGCTCTCAACATGGACATTCAAAGTTATCAGTCTGTTTTGGCTTCAGGTCAGTAGAGGGCCGAAAGATCATAAAGGTCTGATTTTCAAGTTTAGCACTTCGATTAGAAAACTTCTGAATTTCAGAAACGATGGTAGGTAGGAACAAACGAAAACAAAGCAATCGAGGAAAGCTCTTGAAAAATGCAGTCGCTAAGATGTCCTCAGATTTAAGCTCAGTTCAACAGTTTTAGGCTCCAGAGGTCATCATTTTTGTTTTCGCAAGACAATTTTTTGCAAATAACTTCGTATCTGATTAAGAAAAACAACATTCTTCTCCGCCATCGTGTTTGTCTCGTCAAGGCGCTCCAAGTAACATTAGTTTTAACCAGGATAGGTCAAGTGGACGTGGTGACAAAGTGTGCCATGTTGCATACTGGGAGACGTGTCTCGACGAGAAACAGATTGGTATCGGTTACATATCTCCATCATCATAGAAATTGTTTTGATTAGTATATTGCAAACGACAAAGCAATTACCATCCTGTCAAAGAAAATAGACCAGAAATATAAAAGAGTGCGACCTCAGAATGACCCAGAAGCTCAATAGTCAATAAGACCCAGCTCTAAGACACCGCTCACCGATACCTACCAACAGACATCGGGAGGTACGAGCACTGACATACGTGAACAGGTAACTAGCACAAATATGCCTAATATCAACACATAATGGACGGTCAGCATATCGGCCAATCCGTGAACCCCAAAACTACGTCTTCAAATCATCCATGGGGTTTCATGCAACAAACGAGGATATGACATCCAAGAGAGCACACCAATCCGGATCAAACCCTGCCCGGCCTGGTCACGTCCTGGCAGTCGATCTGACCTCCGTGTCAGTCCTCAACACACATCACAGCTGACTAACACCCGTGTATATAGAGCCGGTCAGTGTCGGGTCAATCAGAGAGCTGCTAAGCGCTCCGGCTTCCCGCGCTCCCAGCTTCCCGCGCTTCCCAGCTTCCCGCACTCCCGGCTTCCCGCGCTCCCGGCTTCCCGCGCTCCTAGCTTCCCGCGCTCCCAGCTTCCCGCGCTCCCGGCTTCCCGCGCTCCCAGCTTCCCGCGCTCCCGCGCTCCCGGCTTCCCGCGCTCCCAGCTTCCCGCGCTCCTGTCGTACTGCCCCGTGCTCTCCCGCCTGCTGTACTACACTTGTACTGCAAGGCAACACTGACCTGCGTGGCGGCGGAGATTGAGACGACGAACGAGGGCACGCTGGAGCAGGTGAGGTTGACCAGCCGGCCCTCTGCCAGCAGCACGATCCGCTTGCCGTCAGGCCAGATGATGTGGTCCACCGAGGAGCGCACCTTCTCCCAGGTCAACTCCGGGGTACGCAGCGAGTTCCTGCAGGGGGGGGGGGGAACACGTAGACGCGCGCTGGTCACAGGGATGGGTCCGGGTAAGCAGTGGAGTTCTGGCAGGGGGGGGGGGGGGACACGTCAGACGGCGCTGGTCACCGGGATGGTCCGGGTACGCAGTGAGTTCTGCAGGGGGGGGGGGACACGTCAGACGGCGCTGGTCACCGGGATGGGCCCGGGGTACGCAGTGAGTTCTGCAGGGGGGNNNGCTGCATTTGGCAGGCCCATTTCTCTGGAGAATCACTCCTACACTTCCTCGAATCAGTATTATGTTCAGCCACGGGAATACAAAAAGGTGACCCCTGCCGGACCTGCACTATTTGCGATAGGCGTAGACAGGGTCGCCAGAGCGTCCAGGCTCTCGGATTTGTCAGTGTGGTACCTGGACGACGCCACCCTGGCCGGCAAACCAGCTGATATTCTAGAAGATCTGGAAATCATCATTCCTCGGCTGCACGAGATAGGGCTGCAAGTTAATGACACTAAGTGCCAACTGTACGCGCCAACTGGAGCCACCACTGACGGTCCAATACAACAGCGGTTTCAAGGAACCTCCTGCCTGGAATGCCAGCACACTAGCGAAAGAAGACGTGCGTCTCCTGGAGCACCCGTGCTGGTTTGATTCCCATGGCTATTCGCCGTCAACAGTCGAAGAGAAACAAAAGGGCTTGTTCCGCCTTACAGCAAACGCTCTAGGAAATTTCTGACCCGCACACCAGGCTTTTCAATTCTCAAAAATTGCGTGGCTGTTCCAAAGCTAATATACACGCTACGTACCACGCCATTCTACCGAGTACATGACGCTCTGAAATCTCTGGATGGTGTCATTTCCGGCTCCGTTTCTGCCGTCACCAATGTGAGTATGATCGAATCCTCGCTGGCACAATCCCAACTACCTGTTATATTGGGTGGTATCGGTGTCCGCCGTCTCAGAGACCTTGCTGCTCCAGCGTACCTGTCCTCCCTGCACTCTACCGCTCGGCTGTCAGAATCTATTCTTCAAAACTCAACGGATTTGACAGCATCAAATGAGATATCACGCGCCATTGCACAGTGGGAGACAAGCATGACCACCCACTGACGAACCAAAGCTCACGGCGCCGGCGAAACCAAAAAACCGCAACTCGCAAAAAGAGTGGGATTCAATTACTCTGCAGCGCCAGCATGCCTCTCTCCTAGCAGCTGCAGACCAGGTTTCCAGAAGCCGACTGATGGCAGCAGCGTGCCCTGAAACTGGACAGTGGCTTCATGCCTTTCCAACGCCGGCTTTAGGCACCCATCTAGACGCCGAAGCGTTCNTGACCTGGTGACCTGACCTGACCTGACACGAAACTTGAATTTTCGCAAAATGTCCGGAAAGAATCAGTAAAATGTTATGCCAAATTTGGCGGCGCTACGCGCCGCCGTTTGTCTTTATCTTGAAAAAACATGAGCGGGGGGGTTTCAAACACCCCTCCCCAGTGGGGCGCGGGTTAAGGTCGTAATTAAATATTGGACTTTAAATATACCAGGATTTTGATCTCAGATCACAAACGTATGTTTATATATGCAGTGGCGGAACTATAATTACATGACGAAGTACTTGTATGAACAGCCTAACAATAAGCAGGATATTATATTATTTTAACCTTATGTTCAATACTGAGTTTCAAAATATAAAAGATAAAGCTGAATATATTTCGAATACAATCCTTCTTCAGTTCAGTTAAATCAAATTTCCACAACACAACAAACGAAACGAACGAACTTTCGTTGTGTTGTGGAGATTTGATTTTACTGGCGGATCTAGGTTTCAAGTTTGGGAGAGGCAAAAATCGTGCTCCTCATTTCGTCGGCCAGAAGTTGTTGAGTTGTCGCAGGGTCGGGTCGTCAGCAGAATTATATGATATGTAGTGTAAAATTTGTTTACTCACGGGAGCACAATCTCCGTGCCCCAGTGGCGGTGGAAGGTATTTTCGGATGGGGGGAAAGAAAATCAAGGCGCCCCCTCGAGGCAAAGCGCCCCCCCCCAAAAAAAATGCCACAAAATTGTATCTTTTCGGATTTAAGCCACAATATTTTACCAGTAAACGACGCTTTGGGGCGATTACCGAGCGGGCGCGCTCTGGTGCGCTTTTGAGAAGCTCACATATCAGCGACCGCAGTCCCATTGGCAAGCGGTATTCTATGCTGTGCAGCTCCATCCAACGTACTCTGTTTGATACCAATGCCGCCTAGTGTGGGTGACTACCACTGCACGTGGCGCGTGCCGCCTGCCGCGTGAAGGGTGTTAAGAGGTGTTTTCTCGAAAAACCTCCGCAACGGCTGTGCAGATTGTGTTCAAATTTGGTGTGAAGTTAGGGACCCCTCAGCCGCCGCTTTCCCACAACTCAGGTGTGGGGTTAATCTGCACGTGCGTACCTTTTTTGTATCTCAGAAACTGCTTGTCCGATCGAGTCGAACTTCACCTATTCGCGCTCACTCGTTCGTTGCCAACTATAGCGTCATTTTGCCTTGCTAGTTATTACTCACACAAACTCACACACCGACAGGCACGTACCCAGAAATGGTTCAAAGATAACGATGAGGAATAACCCGAATCACAGACATCACTTCACGAACATCACAATCAATCACAGCGCCAGAAACGGTAGACTATCCTGAATTTTGGGAAACTAATTCATTAAGCGTGATCTACTTTAACCTATCCATTATTTTTTAGACTGATCATTTGCTTGTTTTTCTCACAAAGCGGTTGTAACATGTTAAATTATAATGTATTTTCGTGAACATATACAATTTCCTTTCAAAGCCATGTACGATGAGGCCTTGAAATACAGGCGGCTTAAGCGCCCCCTTCAGGCTGCCAGAGCGCCTCCTCAGACGACCAGAGCGCCCCCTCAGGCGGCCAAAGCGCCACCTCTGGTGGCAGAGCGCCCCCTCTGGTGACCAGAGTGCCCGCTATGGCGGCCAGAGCACCATCTCTAGCGGCCAGAGCACCCCCTCAGGCAAACAGAGTGCCCCCTCAGTCGGCCCGAGCGCCCCGTCAGGCGGCCAGAGCGCCCATTCAGGCAGTCAGAGCACCTCTGGTGGCCAGAGCGCCCCTCAGACGGCCAGAGAGCCAACTCAGGTGGCAGAGCGCCCCCTCTGGTGGCCAGAGTGCCCCATTAGTGGCCAGAGCATCCCCTCAGGCGGTCAGAGCGCCCCCTGGCGGCCAGAGCACCTCCCCTGGTGGCCAGAGCGCTCCTCAGGCGGCCAGAGCGACTCCTCTGGTGGCCAGAGCGCCCCCTCTGGCGGCCAAAACATCTCCTCTGGTGGCCAGAGTGCCCCTGCAGGAGGTCAGAGCGCCCCTCAGGCGGTCAGAGCGCCCCCTCTCAGGCGGCCAGAGCGCCCACTCAGGTGCCAGAGCGCCCCTCAGGCGGTCAGAGCTCCCCTCTGGGGTGGCCAGAGCGCCCTCTCAAGTGACCAGAGCGCCCCTCTCAGGTGGCCAGAGCGCCCCCTCTCAGGTGGTCAGAGCGCCCCCTCTCAGGCGGTCAGAGCACCCTTCTCAGGCGGCGAGAGAGCTCTCTCTCAGGCAGCCAAAGCGCCCCCTCTCAGGCGGCCAAAACGCCCTTCTCAGGCAGCCACAGCGTTCCCTCTCAGGCGGTCAGAGCGCCGCCTCTCAGGCTTTTAGTGCGCCCCCTCTACGGCGGCCAGAACACCCCCTACCATCAGGTGGCCAGAGCGCGCCCCCTTCTCAGGCCAGCAGCCCTGCCAAACACAAGGCGCCCCTCGGCTGAGTTTGGGGGGGGGGGGCAACTGCCCCCGCTGCCCCCTGTTCCGCCGCCACGCCGTGCCCCCCCCTCCCCCATGGCTGAGTCCCTAAGACCTAGGGATGTAGGAACGTCACGAAAATCACGCCACAAAAAGGCCAGTGAAACTTTGATCTCGTCTTGAGAGAAACCCAGCCGATATTAAACATTTTTGCAGATTTTGGGCTCTTCTCGTCCTGGCGAACCTTTGGTCATCAACAGTTTTTCTCGCCAAGCAAAATGCAGCTACGAACCAGGTCTCCAGAAGCCGACTGATGGCAGCAGCGTGCCCCGAATCTGAACAATGGCTTCATGCCTTTCCCATGCCGGCCTTAGGCACCCATCTAGACGCCGAAGCGTTCCGAATCGCGATCGCTCACCGAGTGGGAGCTGAGGTCTGTCAACCGCACAGGTGCAGATGCGGTGGGCAGGTTGATCGACTCGGGCTACACCCGCTCTCCTGTCAATACAGCTCTGGCAGAGCAGCACGACACGCAGCCGTCAACAACATCATCTCCCGAGGCCTACAGACGGCAGGCCTACCTTCCATCCTCGAGCCTGTCGGATTAAGTCGAAGCGACGGTCGCCGGCCAGATGGCATGACAACATTCCCTATGAAGAATGGTCTTTGCCTTGTCTGGGATTTCACGTGCGTTGATACATAAGTACGGTCCCATCTCATAAGCAGCGCACTGACTCCAGGCTCGGCGGCCACGGCTGCTGAAAAAGCTAAGCGCTCAAAATACGGTGATCCAAAATCGTAGGAATGCGCAGAAGAAAAGTTCACATAATTTAGCATTTTAGTTTTGTTCGGCATTCCGGAGATTTTATTCACGGGGACTAGAGCTGGCAGCCAGCTTTTCATTTCCGTCTGTCTGTACAAGGTTTCTGGCCGCTAGCGGGAAAACCGTGCGCCGCTGTCAGTCCCGCACACCCCAGTAGGGCGAGGGTTTTTATATCTCATGACTTCACCTGTCAGTGGGTATTTATACCTGTTGGTGATTAGCGTAATAAACAAACAAACAAACGTCAGGCGGATTTGTGCTTTTGCCCTTTCCAGGGGTGCAGATTGCACGTGGCACGTGCTGCAAGGCACTTCCAAATAGGATTTCTGTTGGCTACAGGTCACATGTTGCGACCCGGATGTATCAAACTTTGTGAAAAGATGCGTCGCCATAGGAGGCTACGTGCTTTTTGTGGTGGCGACCGTGCGGGGTGCATAGGACGCCAGCACAAGGCATCGAAACAATTGAAGGGGACCTCCGCCTGGAAAATTCGTGTCCGAGAACGGTGCGAGCTACGGGTACCAAAACTGGTGTGCAGATAGTAAATGAAAACGGCTTCCACTATTTGCCACTTTCGTAGCTCGCAGCCAACCGATATACACGTGAGCGCGTGACAAAGGCAGAAGAGGTGTAAAATGGTACCCGTTGGGGTAAAACGGGGACCTCGCGGTTAACCCGCGCACTGCAGGGGGGTTGATTTCCGCCCCCTCAGGTTTTTCCGGAGTAGCGGACAAACGGCGGCGCGCAGCGCCGCCAAATTTCGTACACGTATTTGGGCATCAATTACCCATCTCACTCATCCGTTACTATATTAGTGTTTATGGATCTTGTAACGCTTCTCAAACTGCACGGCTCCAGAAGCTACTTAACTTTGCAGCACGAGTGATTTCTGGCATCGAAAGATTGATCATGTTAGCGATGTTTTACGCGACCTTGAATGGTTTGCTGCCCACAACCTGTACAAGTGGATAAGAGATGTCGGCAGTTTCCAAACTGGTAGCATGCTCGATGTTTGTAAATCCACCAAAAACTCGTATATCCAAGCATTCCACTTCCGTGTGATTTCTAGAATCATAGCTACAAACCAATTTCTTCATATCATTGGTAACACTGAAAATAACATGTGCACATTTTGTTCATCGTCGTTGGAAACACTATGCCATCTGTTTTGGAACTGCACGGAAGTGCAACACTTCATTAAAAAATATCAGACATGCTCCGATCATACTTTAAGTTGAACTATCACATAACTAAAAAAACATGTTTTTTCCCCAACGTGAGTGAGTGTGAGGTGTTACAAACCAGTAAGACCGCCTTAAACGGCGTAAAGCGACGAGCGAGTCCGAATAAATCCGCCGTCAATTTATTCACCCGTCCAACGGAGCTTCGTCTTGTGCCAAAGCATGCTTTTTAAATTTTATTTTCGCTATGTTCGCGCTTGTTTTGCCGTGCAAATAGATCCGAAACTAAATCGAATACTTTGAAACTAAATAGGCTTTTGCAGTGTTATTTTAAAATTGCAATTATAAGCCTTCATGTTTGAAGGCCAAAAACATTTTGGGTGCGGTATTAGATGGGATTTTGATTTTGGCGCTTTATAGCTGCACATTTTATTTCGTCTAGCACCTTTGGTTTTGAAAGACTTACGGCGGTTTGTAAGAAGAAGAAAATGTTATATAATTGTCAATAAAAAAATATTACAGCCAGATTTCTAACAGCGAAATACTGCATTAAAACCTCCAATTTCTGCATGCATTTTAGAGACGTTAATATTGTCAACAAGATTCGTGTTGTTTTCATCGATTCCACGTCCCATTAGGTAGCTGAGCACTGATTTAAATTGTGAAAGGACGTCATAAAACTATGAATTTGTGGCTTGTATAGCCAGTAACTTGCACGTTACACGCGCCGCCTGATCGACACATAGGTGCATACGCGCGGATCGTATTCTCTACGCATTCTGTGTCATCACCCGTGTCTTTGCGCACTTTTGGTTGCCGAGATATAGGTCCGGTTAATGCAACGATAGTATTTTTGTAGTTAATTTTCGTGGACGGGTGCACGTGCGCACGTGAACCATCAATCTTGCACTTTTTGAGCAACTTGAAGCTTGAAACCGAAAAGGAGTACCACTCTGCAAGGCTTGCAAACAACATACACAAATTGAATGAAAAATGAAAACAGTTAAAGTCACTTTCATTGTTAAATATTACTGATATTATGACAATAAAACAATGTAGTATAATAACGTAACAATAACATACAATATAATATACTAACAACATACAATATAATATAACATATACTAACAAGCGCATACAATGCCTTCGGGCTCCTGCCTTCGGCGCATCCTTCCCCGGCCGCAAATTTCCGAACTCTAAACCTGTGCGCGTAATTTTTATTCCAGACCGCTACTCGCCACTACATTGGGAAAAGTGTGCATTCTAGGGAATTTCCTGGGATTTGTCGCTCGCGGGGGACATTCCTTCAGAATCTTCAAGACATCTACTCACCAGAGGTGGCGAGCAGACGTCTACTCGCCAGAGGGGGTGGCGAGTACGTGTATGATAGCATACTAGTGATGTCAATCGGTAACAAAATTTGTTAAAAAAAATTAGCATGTGACCGATTTGGTAATTGGTCGCGTCAGGCTTATTCAATTTTGGACAACTTTTCGGTCAGCCTTTAATTATACAGTTTCACCTTTGTCACATTTTTACCTTACCTTATTCTATTCAAACAAATTGATTACACAATGCTCGGGAAAATTCAATTAATTTAATGTTAAGATGTCTTCTTGCTTGCGACATCCACTATTTTGCTTTGCAAATGTGCTTAGTTCCTTTTCACAATTGTATTTAATTTTGGAATGTACATGCTCATTTCATGAATTATTATGTTATCAAAGCTATTTTTGGCAGCGTGAATAAATAAGTATATTATTCAAAAGTCGGTCAAATCTTGGACATTTTTGGCCTCAACAAAATCGGTCAATATCAACCAAAATGCCTCCTGTTTGGTATTGGATTGGTTTTGGTCAGGAAATTTTGAGAAAATGACATCACTAATAGATACGGTATAGGTAGCCCATAGGCGTAGGAGCCGGGGGGGAGGCAGGGGTAAACTGCCCCCTACAAACTTTTTGAGTCGGGGAGGGCAGGCCCACAACTTTTGAGCCTAAATTCCCAAAAATGGCGGCCAAAATGGCAGCCAGAATCGAAGTCGGCGAAGCGATATCTTCGTAACCAACAGTAAGATGCAGGACGATTCAAACGCCATTTGGTAGCCAATGTCAATTTTCATCCCCAAACAGAACTTCAGACACATTGCTGTTGACCTGTGACGTCACAAAGGTCAAATCCCCAAATTGGTGACATTTGGCCCGATTTGACCTTCGTGACCTCGTTTGACCTTTAAGATATTGACTTAAGGTCCCCAAAATTTCAGAGTATGTAGATTATCACAGCAACTACCTCCCTGCAAGTTTGAATATTCTAGCTTTTATACAATCTGAGATCTCAGGGAGGCACATAAGTACCCCCCCCCTCCCTCCAGTGCGTATTAGTTGCATATCCCTCTCCAGTGCGCGTGTTAATGCATGCAAAATTTGAAATCAGCATCACAAAATGACCAAAAACTGCCAAATTGCAAAAAGGTCGTGTCAGGTCATCTGAGATCCGTGACCTCGGTTGATTTTCGGAAGCGCATGACCCCAGTGAAACATACCTATAATTATGTAAAATGCAGGGGCGGATACAGCCGCTCGGTTTGGGGAGGGGAACTTTTTGTGGCAAAAAGGTACACCATTTGTTATCCCCGGATTCGGGCTTGTTACCTTATTTAGTATTGGAAATAAACAAGTCGTATTTTTTCTTTGAAATAACACTTAAAAACGATACAAAATCTAAATCAGTTTTGTTGTGTTAAAAAGTGAAAAATATAATTAAAACACACAGAACGTCATTTTCCGTAGCATAAACACACGTAAGTAATAATAATGTTTATCTCATACCAACTGGCAGGGGCGTCACCGATAATTCCTAAGTGGGTCGACTGAAATGACGAAAAAATGTATATCCGTTTTGTCTGCGTGTATTAAAGCTTTGGCAGCATTTTTAAGATGGATTTTCATGTTATAATACGTATTTGGTTAGGTTCAGGGGGGTGACACTACTTGAGCGCCCTATAGGACGCCTTTTCGGAGCCGAAAAGACTAGTTGTGACGTCACCGGAGGCTGGCGCGCGGCCGGCTGCCGGCGCTGACGACGTCCTGCCGCCTGCTACGGCTGCCGTTAAGTGCCGCTACGCCGGCGTATATATGCCCATGGCAGAGGCGTTAGGCCAAGGAGGGTCCCTAGGGGTCCCTAGTGTACCCCCTGGGATATTTTGGGGCCCCTGGGATGCGACAAAACGATTTGTTTAGATACGTCCCGAGTCCCTCAGAACCGCCCAAACGTGCCACCAGACCAACCGAGCGCTTTCTTCAGATCAGACAACGCCCGCACCTCGCGAAAAGGCTCTCTAGACAGGTCAGGGCCCCCACAAGCTAGCCAAGGTCCCCACAGCTAGCCTAAGCCCCCAAGCGTTGGGGGCCCCCGAGCTGGCCAAGGGGCCCCTCAAGCTGGGCCAAGGGCCCTCAAGGCTGGCAAAGGCCCCTCAAGGTGACTGAGGGCCCTCGAGCTGGCCAAGGGCCCCCTCAAGCTGAAAAGGGCCCTCTTACGATGGGCCCCTCGAAGCTGGCTGTGAGGGCTCCCTCGTGCTGGACCAAGGGTCCCTCTCAAGCTGCTCCCGAGGGCCCCCTCGAGCTGCCAAAGAGGCCCCCTCGGAAAGAGTGACATGTGGCGACCGGAGGGCAGCGCGGGCCAATGGCGCCCCTTCAAGCTGACCAAGCGGCCCTCTCAAGCTGGCTGAGGGCCCTTCTCAAGCTGTTGAGGGCTCCCCTCAGCCGGTCGAGGGCCCCCTTAAAGTTGGCCGAGGGCTCCCTTAAGCTTTGGTTCGAGGGGCCCCCTCAAGCTGCGTTCAAAGGGCCCCCTTAAGGCTGGCTGAGGCCCCTAATGGTGCGCTTGAGGCCCCCTCGAGCTGACCAAGGGCCCCCCTCAAGCTGGCTGAGGCTCCCGAAGCGGCCGAAGGCCCTCTGAATTATGGTCGAGGGTCCCTCGAGGTGACTGAAGGCCCCTCGGAACTAGCAGGGGCCCTCATAAAACGGGCCGAGGACCCTCAAGGTAGCTGGAAGGCCCTCGGCCAGTTTCCCTCAACCCTCCCCAGAAGTTTCGGGGGTCAACTGACCCTTTGACCCCCCGGCGCCGCGCACTTGTGACGTTCACCGGACGGCGCCTGCGAGGGAGGCTTGATGTGCCTCCGGTGACGTCATTTCCGGTGGTCCGTCGTGTTCAAGGTCAAATGGCTCGTGTCCTTACCTGGTTATAAGGCCTTGGTTAGGTTAGGTATTTAGGGGGGCCAATGTTTGCGTCATATCGTTTACGTCGCCTTTTTCGGAACTCGGCAGGGCGTGTTTAGGAATCACAACCAAGTTAAGGAGCAGCCATGTACTTAGGGAGACATAAGTCAGTCAAAAATATAGATATTGCTTTGACATTTGGTATAGGCCCGTCCATGCTTTATGTTTTTTTATATCCATGCTTGTATATTTATATCAGTCAGGACGAGGGCCCGGTCACAAGAGGGCCCGGTCCTTGCATATTATTGATACGGGTCCTTTCTGATGAGGCCCTGTTCCTGGTAGAGGCCCGATCGAGGCAGGGGCCCGGTGCTGGCAAACCTGCGTGATATGGGGCCCAATCAGTACCAGGGCCAGGTCACAACAAGGCCTGCTCCTTGCAAATTCTTGATACGGGCCCGTTACTGGTAGTGGTCCGTTCCTCCTGGTAGAGGCCCGATCGAGGCAGGGCCCCGGTGCTGGCAGAGGCGGGATATGGGGCATGGTCAGGTCGAGCGGCCCGGTCACAAAGGGTCCGTTCACTGTAAATTATTGATACGGGCCCTTTCCTGGTTAGGGCCCGGTCTTGGTCAGGCCCAACTCAAAACAGGGGACCCTATGGCTACCACAGGCGTGATATGGGCCCCGGTTAGGACGAGAGCCTGGTCAGTGGTCACAACAGGGCACGGGCCTCCGGCCTTGCATATTCTTAATACGGGCCCGTTCCTGGTAGGGGCCCGGTTTTGTCAGGCCCAATCGAGGCAGGGGCCCACCTGCTAGCAAAGGCGTGATATGGGACCAGGTCAGGTCAAGTCTCTGACTAAAAATACGAGGCTATAAGCAAACATGAACTAAATTTTTTACTTCAAAACTGTGATTTTCCCATAGGGTTACATTGAAAAGGTCAATAATATAATCTTGACCTTAGGCCACCGATACAGAAATCCGAAAATATTTAAGCGCCTAATGACCTCATGACGTGCCTATGAAGTTGCGATTGTCACTTCGATTAGCCATTGTGCCGGTTGGTGACTACTAGAAGCTGCTGTGGTCAAAGGTCATGTCATTTGGCTGACCTGCGATAAACCTGACCACCTGTCCTGTGGGACCCATTTTGTTGCCAAAACGTGGCTTAGCTACCATTTCAAAGCTGCTGAAAGTTCCAAAGTAGATATCCTTGCGTTTCTGATTAAGGTGGAAAACGAGGGGGCTTTAAAAACGCCGCCTTCGAGCGGCCCCCCAGGGCTAATTTCATTATGTTGACGAACTAGCCTTAGCGTAGTTACTAGGGACTTTGCCGTTCCAAAGGCTGGGACTTTAAACCTGGTTAGAGTTAGGGAGGACATGAATCTGGGGAGGTTACAAGGTATAAAACGACATCAATTGGCCCAATTTTTAAAAATTACATCAATTTCCGAAGAGCGTTAATTCTCATGCCTTAGATAATATGACAGTACCGTGTAAACCACGGTTCTATTTGCACTACGCTTTACGCATAAGCATCTCAAACGTCTATGGGGGTAGCCAAAGAATATTGTAACGCTTAACTTTGCGGATAAATGAAATGCTTCGCTATTTGGCACGCGGAATGTTTCATCGTCAATACTAGAGATGTGCCTACCTAGGAAGTAGGAACCGAGTGATTTTAGTATCCAAGCCCACCAAGGATAACATGGTAGCAGATATACGAAAAAACTCTAGTTTATATTAACCGACGTTATTAAATATTTGACGCAATCTGTTCACCGTGCTTTTTCTTCTTTTGACCAAAACTCCAGAAGCTTGCGTAGCGTGTCCCCCACACAAAAAAATGCTAGTGCAAAGCTTTGCCAATTGACACGGCGTTCTTCATAGGCTAATAACACAGCAAACTGTATGACACTGCAGGGACGCGCAGGCCCTGTATCTGGTTGGTTAGCCTTCCCAATCATGCGCTGAGACCACCTCCACATTTGTTGCGATGCTGTATGTTGTAAAAATCAGCCATGTAATGCGCTAACTGATCACAAATACCAGATACAAAAATACCTCATTGGGTCACCAGTCACCACTTCTGTGTGTTGTCACCGACCTCATTTTGTCAACTCTCGACAGTTGCACTGCACATCAGTAGCATACGCACTAAATTCGCACATCAGTACACACACGGGCCGAATGGGCGTCATTTCTCCAAGCCTGGTAGGGCCAGGTCCCAGACCCTACCAATAATTTCACATTTTAGCATTTAGTTCTATGGCGTTCCATGGCCAAGAATGGACATTACAATATATAAGGTTAGCAATGGCGTCCTACCAAAAAATTACAGACAGAAATACTAACGCCCCTGCACACAATAAACCTTACACGACATTGACAACAGGGCTGCCACCACATGGGACGGGGGAACGTGTTCCCCGATTTATTGGACTTTTAACATTACGCCTACGGGCGATTGATGGAAATAATAGACTTTATAATGCCTCTGCCCCCCCCCCTCCGCCCCATTTTTGGAACGTCGCGGAGCTCTAGATTGACAAGGCAATTATCATGTCTCAGATCCCATGTTTTAGGGGGCCCGCTAAAAAATAAGTGACCGAAATCTGCAAAGTTTTCAAAAAATGGGTGGGGGCCCGCACACAAGGGGGCCCGCTCTTAGTGCTCTGACCCCCCCCCTGAAATGGAATCCTGCGTGCGCTACTGGTAGGTACAATATGGTCCCTGAAATCAGTCTTCATGTACACAGAATTGAAATAAGATGAGTTTTAGTAACTAAAAAGGGAGGATACATTATAGACCAACTGTACATATAACACTTACCTTGAGACTTCAAATTTGCCGACAATTAAAAGAACACACTTATATAAATAACAAATTGATAAACCAATAATAAAAAAAAAACACTGAGCAGGCACGCATTGCCTTGTCGTAAAACCTTGCACAATGCTGTACTAGATTCGAAATTATACGAAGTGCGCCGCAGGATTACATAGACAACGCCGATTTTGTGCGCCGATTTTGCCTACAGCGTTTCGATAATGATGCACTATGCAACGTTTCGCCCAATTTGGCCGAACGTTGCATAGGGGCTATGGTGCGTGTGTCTAGTACCCCTGAATCTATTTTAATTTGGTTGCACTTTGCAAATCGTGTTTTGCGTTGGGCTACCATATGACCCCCTCTGATCTCCGAAAGAGGCTTCAACAGACATATTCTAGGGATTTTTGGGAACGAAACACGAAAATACAGAAGACATATTGGTACACTCAAAAAAAGTGGTTGGTATTAAAAAGTTTCTTTTAATTCAGGGACTGTTTCTTTTTTTGGTGTTGATTAGGAAATGTAGGCAGTAAAATTATGGAATGTTTGTTCTGCATAATATCCCGTTTGGGCGAAAAGCTTTTGGACTTATTAAGGCAAGCCTTTTGTGAATAGAAAGTTTCTCGATAAAAAGCTGAAAAGTCGCGTTACAGGAAGTTCTTTGAAATTTACTTGAATTTTTTAGTGCTATGTAAACAGGTCTATTTACCAATCGTTACTTTTTGCCCTTTTTGGTTAATGTAGCGGCGTATTTTCTCTGATGAAAGGTGAGGATGATGTCGCCGCACTGCTATGCAGGCTGTAACGCGTGAGGATGATGTCGCCGCGCTACTATGCTGGCTGTAACGCGTGAGGATGATGTCGCCGCGCTGCTATGCAGGCTGTAACGCGTGAGGATGATGTCGCCGCGCTCCTATTGCAGGCTGTAACGCGTGAGGATGATGTCGCCGCACTGCTATGCAGGCTGTAACGCGTGAGGATGATGTCGCCGCACTGCTATGCAGGCTGTAACGCGCGCCGCGCTCCTATGCAGGCTGTAACGCGGTAGTGCGTCAGTCCCTTCACAGGACGGTGCTGACACCTGACGGACGGGTCGAGGGCTGATCACTGTGACAAGGTGTGGGTGGAGGCCGCCGGCCGGGGCACAGGGGCGGCTATATAACGGGCGTCGAGCGGCGGCCGCGGTGAGTGACTGCGGCCGGTACCCTGCAGCCAGCCGCCATGCTGCCGTCACGCCTCCTCCTCATCGTGTGCGTCACAGTCGCAGTCACAGTCACAGTCGCCACCGCAGGTGAGAGCTGAGCAGCTGCCTGAGACTCAGCTACCCGCATGACGGTATCGGAAGTCATTTGATAGGCGTACCTAGCCATGAGTCACTTTTAGTACATCTGGGATTATTTTTACTATGCTTAGATTTAAAATGATTTCGATTTGATTCAAATATGCATAAAGTAAATTTACTTTATCCAGGAAGACTTTATCAGACATTAATGTCCTTCCAGGACATATTTAGCTATATGCAATTCCACTCAGCGATTTGGCCCTCATACCCCCAAACAGCACTTATGACATCTTCTCGGCCTCATTCCAGCGGCGCTGCCGGCGAAGCCGAGGAGCGTAAAATACAGCCCGGCCGCGGCGGCCAGCACGGCCGCCCCCGCCACCACCGACGCCCCAGGCCAGATAAAGCCCGACTTCGGCTTCCAGATCCAGACACGTCAGTCCCAGTCCGGCAGCACCAGTGGCGGTGCCTCCGTCTCCTCCACGGGCTCGACGCAGGGCTCCGTGGCAAACAGCCTCAACCTGGCCACCAACGGGTACAGCCTGAACATCTCTGCCATCGGAAACGGTGGCACGTCCGGCAGCAGCGTGTCCACCGGAGATGGCGGCTTCAACCAGAAGACTGAGACCAAGACCGGTGAGTCGGGCTGGCTGAACGGCCAGCACTGAATGCCGCCGGTCCATGTAGTCGTGCAGAGCTTTTGGCATCATTTACTGACCTTAGTCTGATAGCACCTAAGTAAATTAAGGAAGTGTTAAGTGAGAATTACAATACAAGTGAAAATTACAAAAATTGCAAAGTTATTTCATTACCAGTTGGATTTCACGAAATAATATTAATTGACGTAACAATCAACATATGTGTCTTTGTAACATTGACTTTAAGGTCGGTCATTCTTATCCTCTGCCACATCTATTTACCATAAAAATTTGTTGTAACCACTAGAATGTTTTTGTGCTGGATAATGAGTAAACACCTAATATATATATATATATTTATATATATTATATATATATATATAATATATAATATATATATATATATATATATTAATATATATATATATATATATATATATATTATATATTATATATATATATACTATATATATAATAGGTAATGTACCGAAATAATGTTCTTCACCGTTTTTCCTCGCATTGTAGCATTCCTTCTAACCAAGTATATCCGTGGTGGATTGGTGTTATCTCTGCCAATAAGACCCCATCCTATGTGTACAATACCGTTTAAATTAATAACCGAGAGAGCAAAAAAATAAAAAAATACCAAGACGTTCTTATCTAAAAAAAAAATCAGCATTTTTTTGTGGAAAAAATCACCGCACTTGACGGTGGGGTAAATATTGCCCCCCTGTCGTTCATTCACGATAACTCACAAACCATTCAATATATCAACCTGAAACTTTCAGTACCTTCCTGCACATCAATTTTACATCTGTTGGAAAGATTTGGATATTTGGCATATATATATATATATATTATATATATATATATATATATAATATATATATATATATATATATATATATCACTGAACTCTATAGAGATGGAAGGGCGCATTGGCCGGCAGATGCGTCTGAATGACGAGCGGCCCCATATTGTAAATCACAAGAGCAGTCGGCGGCCTGTGTTAAGGATAGGCGGGTGGGCACACCGGCTGGACCTTTAACATTATTGAGCGAACTACTAGTCGTAGAGCAATATGACTACCACTACAATGTTCCAAATTGAATGCAGAATTGATTTCTAGGATTTTTAAAAATTTAAATTTTTGGTTTTTTGCAGAAAAAAATACTTTCGTCTAGAATTATTTTGCATTCAATTTGAAACATTGTGTGGGTAGTCCATTTGGCGCTACCGCGAGTAGTTCGCTCAATATATTGTTAAATTCAGCCTGGGGTTGCCCACCCGCCTATCCTTTAACACAGGCCGTCCGAACTCTTCATGTGACTACAAATAATGGCCGCCGACATTAGACAAACTCGGCCCAATGGGGTCGCATCGGCATAGCTAACCCTGTGATTATATATATATATATATATATATATACTATATATAATATTAATATATACATATTTATATATATATATAGTATATTATATATATATATATATATATATTATATATATATATATTTAGCGCGGGTCCTGACTTCGGAAATCCATCCATGCAAAGCATTCGGACTAAATTTATTAAAAAATATATATTAGGGTGAGTGGTAAAAACAAAAAAAAAGAAATTCAAAAATGGAGAGGAGAAAAAAATGAGGTGGTCAATTCTGAGTATGAAGCAACATTTTATTTTCAAACAAAAACGTATCTATTCACAATTTTGAATTTGTTAAAGCCGTTTTGACAAAAAAAACAGCCTTTTCATTTAACATTTTTAAACGACAATCCTTTATATTTTCTGTTCAGAAACATAGCCATAATGTTTTTAAAAATCCTGCAAAGCAAATTCAGTCCACCACGTAAAACAAAATGGCAGTTAAAGCATGCTTTAAGCGTGGTAACAACTGGTAATTTGGCCTAAGTGAGTCCTGTGACTTTGTGTGTCGTCATTAGTGTCGTCCTTCAGTGTCCTGCTATAGACCTCTCTGCACGGACGTGCTGACCGTCCCGTCTATCGGGGGACAGACCTTCGACAAAGAAGGCACGTCATCCCCAGGGGCCTCCTTAGCAAAGGGCCTACGAAAAAGTATAGCGAAAATAAAAATATCCCCGGATTTAGGCCACTATATTTTGCACGGTCCGCAAAAGTCGCATAAAGGGACGTCGCCGATAATTTTTTAGTGAAAAAGTCGGCCCGATGGGGGGGGGGGCAAGTGCCCCCTGTGCCCACTACCTGGCGACTGCTCCCCTGCCGTTTCTGTAACAGGGCAGCTTGTCGTCCCTTCCATTTTGGTGCGCGTGGTCTCTCTGCACAAGACGTTTGATGACCACCATGTCTGTCAACACAGGCAGTATCATTCTATATAGTATGCTGCTGCTGGACCTCTCTGCACAGACGTAATGACCACCCCGTCTGTACAGGGTGGGGTCGCCCTTCAGTGTGCTGCTGTGAGCCTCTCTGCAACACGTGATGACCGCCCGTCTGCACAGGGCGGAGTCGTCCTTCAGTGTGTTACTGTGTACCTCTCTGCAAAGACGTGATGCCGTGATGACCACCCGTCTGTACAGACCGGTGTCGTCCTTCAGTTTGCTTCTGCAGGCCTCTCTGCACAGACGTATTGACCATCCCGTCTGTACAGGGTGGTGTCGTCCTTCAGACCTTCAGTGTGCTGCTGCAGGCCTCTATGCACAGACGTGATGACCAGCCCGTCTGGACAGGGTGGTGTCGTCCTTCAGTGGGCTGCTGTGGTCCTCTCTGCACAGACGTGCTGACCGTCCCGTCTGTATAGGGCGGTGACGTCCTTTAGTTTGCTGCTGTGGTCCTATCTGCACAGACTTGCTGACCGTGCCATCTGTACAGGACGGTGTCGCCCTTCAGTGTACTGCTGTGGGCTTCTCTGCACAGACGGACACAGGCACATGGCTTGTCTGTACTCCGTCTGTACAGGGTGGCGGTGATGTCGTCCTTCAGTGTGCTGCTGTGGACCTCTCACCACAGAAACGACACTGTAAGGACGACACCACCCTGGGCCCCTGTACAGACGGGACGGTTTGCACGTCTTGCAGTGAGGTCCACAGCAGCACACTGAAGGACGTCACCGCGCTGTACAGACGGACGGTCATCACGTCTGTGCAGAGAGGTCCACAGCAGCACACTGAAGGACGTCACCGCGCTGTACAGACGGACGGTCATCACGTCTTCCAGAGAGACCCATAGCAACACACTGAAGGGCGACCCCACCCTGTATGTACAGAGGTCATTACGTCTGTGCAGAGAGGTCCACAGCAGCACACTGAAGGACGAACCCACCCTGTACAGACATGGTGGTCATCACGTCAGTGCAGAGAGACCCACAGCAGCACAATGAAGGACGACACTGCCCTGTACAGACGGCAGGGGAGCAGTCGCCAGGCAGGGGGCACAGGGCCCCCACTAGGTTGACTTTTTCACTACAAAGTTATCGGAGACGTCCCTTCATGCGACTTTTTGCGGGCCCTACAAAATATAGTGGCCTGAATCCGGGAAGATTTTGATTTTCGCTATATTTTTCGGGGGCCCTATGCTGAGGGGGACCCCGGGGATTACGTGCCCCCCACCTTTGTCAAAGGTCTGGCTGCGCCCCTTACAGACAAGACGGTCAGCACGTCCGTGCAGAGAAGTCTATAACAGCACACTGAAGGACGAGACTAATGACGACACAAATAAGTCACAGTACTCATTTAGGTTAAATTACCAGTTTTTAACACGCTTAAAGCATGNGTCAACAACATCATCTTCCAGAGGCCTACAGACGGCGGCCTACCTTCCATCCTCGAGCCTGTCGGATTAAGTCGGAGCGACGGTCGCCGACCAGATGGAATGACAACATTTCCTCTGAAGAATGGAAAAGAATGGCCTTGTCTGGGATTTCACGTGCGTTGACACATACGCACGGACCCATCTCATAAGCAGCGCACTGACTCCAGGCTCGGCGGCCACGGCTGCCGAAAAAGCTAAGTGTTCAAAATAAGGTGATATAGCAACGCGCCACATTTTTGAGCCAGTCGCTGTCGATACAACCGGCACATACGGACAATCCACCAGAAAATTCATAAAAGATCTGGGTCAGCGTATCGCTGCGGCCACTGGCGATCGCCGCGAAACTACTTACTTGCAGCAGAGGATCGGCAAAGCCATCGCAAGGGGAAATGCTCTGTGTGTTACACTAGCAGGGAACATGGACCGCCTTATCTTGCCACCCGCTAACTCAACCAGCAACCGCTCGTCAGGGCGCGTGTGCGAAGATGGCAAACATGTGCCACGAACTGTAGCTGCATCAACAATCAGATCGCCGCCCACATCCGCATTGATTGATCAGGCCACAGCTGGCGTCGTGGCATCCGAGGCAGCACTGAGCAGTCATCCGAACGTGCAAATCGAGGGTGAATACACATGTTGGGAAGACGCACCACCTCATCGGGCAGATACAGAAAAACTTCGACGACGACATGGGCCAAACTTACAATCTCTTTCAGCTGGCGAGATACCACCGGGTCATAAACATACTCAAAGTAACACTAATGTATATCATGAAACGCTATGCATCTATCAGGCTCCTGGCGCACACACAAGGACACTCAGTTCAAACTCATCGCAATACCGTTAATATCACAACATGAGGTTAGAATAACAAAGCACTCGCCAATCAGGCAGGGTGAGCCAAGGAGGTCGCCAACTCACTGGCCGTCACATTTGGCAGCGTAACGTTCCGGCTTCGTTCTCGCCACACCAGTCTACCGCAATGAGGTTTGCGCAGCGCGTGCATAGAGTTCAAGCAGGGTATGCATATGCAGACGCGCATGAACTTCATCACTCCGTACTGCAATAGAGTGGTATGCATGACGATCATAAACATGAGGCAGTCGGCAACTACAGGGCCGCCTTCCCCGCGCCGGTTCTCCTGATGGACTGCCAGGACTACCGAGGCAGCCGAGATGGTCTAGCGGCAGTTTACAACGATGCCAATGACTCTATTGATGACGCAGCTCTTCACGGCTTAGGGAAAATCGACCTGCGATGCACGCCTGGTGACTTCGTAATCCACCAAGTTCGGAGGATAATATCTCAACTGCATGTACCCGCCGCATGGCGAACAAAAAAAAGGTAACGACAGCTGCCAGGATAAGGTTAGAGCAAACTGCATAAGATCATTAGGTCCAGCCGATGACTACTACAACGACTGGATTCTGTCCCAGATGCCGACTGAAGCACGACGGTCTCAAAGAAGTAAGACTTTTGGCCAACCTCCACCGGTTATGACTATTTCATACTGAAGGCCGGCAGCTATCATGGCACCCACCGCACTGGAAAGAGCACATGCCCAAAGTGTAATTCACTACAGTGGCCTCCTGAACCTGAGAATCGGATTGACGGTCGGTCCGCACCCCGGTACAGCGATACGGATGAGGATGTACGACCTGTACGCAAGGCGAACTGGAGCAACCACGGCAGCCAGAACAGCGGGTCACTACACTGCTCTACTGCTTTCAATTCAGCCGGCCGCCAGTGGTTCTTCACCGACGACGCTAACGTGAAGGAGTGCACTGCAGCTAGGGTGGAGAAAGAAGCGGCCCTACTTGCTGTCTATAACCCCAGATGTCGGCACGATGATCCCCAAGAATACTACGTATGGCTGAACGCGGAACTGCGCGGCGTTTGGCGCTCTCGTTAAGCTTTCTACCAGGTGCTGGAGAGCGTGGTCAGATATGGAGCGCGAGTCACCGGCTTGGCTGCCCGGGCAATGCACACCCGACTCGCGCATAGCAAGCTGACCCACGTGGCCACAGCGTGCGACACCCGAGAGCGCACCGCGCCGGAAGAAACCCAATCCAGCCGCTCTTGCACCCGATCAGCAGACGGGCAGCTAAGAGATCTCACCCGGTCCGGACAGGGGGCGGCGGGACGGCGTGACTCTGGACAATGTGGATGAGAGGTAGTTTGGCTGCCAGTTTCACCCTGGCTATGCTTGTCAAGCTGGTGGAGTTAAGTGTTCATGTGTGTACATATCGATGTGTTGATGTGTTGGTTTTTCATACGTCATGGTGATGATCGCAGTGTAAATGACAATACATAAAGTTAATTTTTGTTCGGATCTATTTGCGACGGCAAAACAACACATAACGAAAATAATTCAAAAGCATGCTTTTCACAAGACGAACCTCCGTTGGCGGTGAAAATAAGCGGATTTATTTGGACTCGCTCGTCCTTCGCCGTTAAAGGCGTCTTACTAGTAAGTACATTTTCAGTGCAGATCCGGTCTCCCTACCGAGAGTTGTATCTGCTGTTATTCACGCGACATCATTATTTTGTTAGTTGACTTGTTTAGAATATTCGCGCCATTTTACTGAAGAAGGCGCCACAATGTGTGCCGAAATATCTGAATTTTAAAATATATTAAGTCATAATCCTCTTGATTACTCTGAAAACTACATTAATAAATGTAGGTTACATCTTATTACACACACATGTCGTCATGCATACTGCAATTTTTTTTTTTTAGATACTTTCTATTTTAATGTGTCGAAACTATACAACTTTTCGTATTTATGAATGCATGAGGAATATTTTTGGTCGTTCTAACAGACTGACAGGGAGACTAAAAAATATGCAAAAATATTGTACCAATCTTATGCATGGACAGATTTAAAGAATTCATGAGCTTGACTAAGCCTGTTACTTTTACGCTACTTGTTGCTAGGTAGCTGTTTCGTTCCCGTTATTTGTGGTCATCGACGAAATGTAATGCAAAAGATCACCTAACTCGAGAGCAAACAGCAAACACGTGACGTCACTCCCAACCAGTGACGTCACGTAATTCCTCCAGCGATCACTTAAAGGGAAATAATCACCTCTTCCCACTAAAATGGAGTTTTCAATTAAAATCGAAGACGAGACCAAAATATATTGTAAAATCATCACATATTGCATACAAACTTTCCTTTCAAAAGATATTGCAATTCAAAGTTGGTAAGCGTTCCACGCTTAAAACGACCGGTACTTGCAAGGTGCTTGCAAGTATTTTCAAACTCATCAAACTGCAGACTTTTCCCATATTTTTGGGTTTTGTAATGGGATATAAAATATGGTTTGCGTTCTGCTTGTTGTGATTGATCCGTAGATCCTCTATATAGAACAGCTATTCAATAAACACGTAACCAAATTGGCAGTTATATGTGCGTCTAATATGGCGGCCTTTTAGTGGCTGTGACCCCTCAATTTGTGACAATAGCTTCATTTATTTGCTAGATTAGGAGTTTTATAGATTCGTTACTGGTTGTATCCAACACTATGCCTTACATTATCATGAAAAAGATACATGCATTCCCCCAATAATAACAAATCTTACACAAAAACTGGAAATTACATCAAAAGTTCATTGGGCGTTTTCACAACGTCCTGCCTGTGCTTATTTTAGTGTCGGAGATTTGTTTCAGGGACCTTGTCCAGCGTTGAACAAATTCGAAACACCTGCGCCATATATGGTGCGCTGTGCTAGTGATGGGAACCAGTGTGTTTCATGGGCTGGGTGCACCCATGGGTGCCCACTCAATTCTTCCGATTGTCTTGGCTGGGTATTGCATTTTCGACTTTGCATGGGTGCTGGGTGGGCATGGGTATGACAATATTTTAGTAATGTCAATTGCCGTTATTTATGTTACTTGGATTATTGTATTAACCAGATAAATAAGTTAATACAATGATTAACAAGACACATTAACAAAAAAAAATGGGGCAATTAAAATGACGAACAATAAAATCATTAGAGGTAAATTACCTAGCAGTGGTGGAAAGATTGAAAAAAATCCCAATCAAGTCCGATCCAAAGCATCTGATCATATTGACAATAGTTCGACGAAAAGTGTTTCGAGAAGGTCAAAAGCCACAGGGCAATACACAGGTGACGTGATAAGTATTTATCGTTAGATAGCATGCAAGTAAATCTGTTAGGAATATGGCTTGGCACATTTCTGTGAAAATTAATTATACTGCTTAATATGAATGAGCCGGACCGGGCATGGGCCTACATATTATGAATTTAGAATGGGTCTGGTTCTTGGGCTTGGTGTTCATGGGCTTCGGCTGGACTGGGCTTGGGGTTTAGGCACCCATGAAACACTCTGATGGGAACAGTGCTGGGATAACACTGCTCATGAGTTTTAAAAGAAGTATGCGTACTTGCTTTTAATTTGTAAAAACTTACAGCATTGAATAAGGGAATAATTGTATTTAATTGTTAAGTTTAAATTAAATCATCGTTTCACCATAACGGAAGCTTAAGACATTGTTGCTAACAAAAATAAACGAGAATTATTTCTCTTTAATCAATCGCCTTATACCTCGAGTTGCTACCAGTCAAGGGCTCCGCCACGGGTTTGAAGTTGGGGGGGACGTGGACTCATGGGGTCAACGAGATATAGACTGAGCAGGGAGCGCAGCCAAGTCTAAGAAAAAGGGGTGGGTAAACCAGTTATGATGTCCCAAATTTGTCTCTGAAATATTGGAAAAAGACTATGCGGATTTGGGTCACTTTATTTTGCGGAGGAACCCTCTTTGAAACAATTATTTGAGCTGGATTAGAAGGACCCGCAAGACCTCAGAGAGGCGAAATGAACCAGGCACATAGCCAGGATTTCGGTCCGGACTGGGAGGTGGTCCGCCTCAAACCAGGGTCCCTTACCGAGCGCTCCCTCGGATCTCCGGAACTACTGAACTGACCTTAAAAATATACAAACCGAATTTGATAGCCCTGGCAAATGTTTCAAAGGAAACCTAATATTGTAGACCTCGGGGTCACCGATGACGTCACAGGTCACGTCAAATAAAACATGCTTGATCGTGTCATACTGTCTCGATCTCGATGTCATTGTTGTGCGATATTAACCCTCGCCCGTGTAGGACAAGATCACTGCGTGACCGTGTAGGGGGTNCGGTGCCGTTGGCCAGCGCCACGAACACACGGCCGTCCAGGTAGACGATGGCGTGTGCTGCCGAGCCCAGCTGTACCTTCACCTTCGTCTTCTTGATGCGCACGTAGTCGGCGCAGTTGTAGACGTAGACGCAGCCGTCCTCCGTGCCGAGCCACATTGTGGGCTGGTCTGCCTGGCCGAGCTGCGTGCCCGACTCATCACACCAGTCGTCAGCGTGAGACGAGTCCGAGTCGGACGAGTCAGACGAGCTGCCGCGGCAGGGACCGGACACGGCGGGATGAGATGTCAGAGCAGCCAGAGCAGGGACCGGACGGCGGGATGAGATGTCAGAGCAGCCAGAGCAGGGACCGGACACGGCGGGATGAGATGTCAGAGCAGCCAAGAGCAGGGACGGAACGGGCGGGATGAGATGGTAGAGCAGCCAGAGCAGGGAACCAGACACGGCGGGATGAGATTGTCAGAGCAGCCAGAGCAGGGACGGACACGGGGGATGAAAGATGTCAGAGCACCAGAGCAGGGACCCGGACACGGCGGGATGAGATTGTCAGAGCAGCCAGAGCAGGGACCGGACACGGCGGGGTGAGATGTCAGAGCAGCCAGAGCAGGGACCGGACAGGCGGGATGAAGATGTAGAGCAGCAGAGCAGGGACCGGACCGGCGGGATGTAGATGTCGAGAGCCAGAAGCGGGACCCGGACACGGCGGGTGAGAATGTCAGAGCACCGAGCAGGGACCGACACGGCGGGTTGAGATGTCGAGCAAGCAGAGAGGGGACCGGACACGGCGGGAATGAGATGGTCAGAGCAGCCAGAGCAGGGACCGGACCGGGGGGGATGAGAGTCAGCAGCCGAGAGGGACCGGACCGGCGGGATGAGATGTCAGAGCAGCCTAGAGCAGGGACGCGGACACGGCGGGATGAGTGTCCATGAGAGCCAGAGCAGGACAGACACGGCGGGATGAGATGTCAGAGCAGCAGAGCAGGGACCTGGACACGGCGGGAATGAGATGTCGAAGCGCCAAGAGCAGGGACAGACACGGCGGGATGAGATGTCAGAGCCAGCCAGAGCAGGGACGGGACACGGCGGGGGTGATGTTAGAGAGCAGAGCATGGTGACCGGACACGGCGGATTGAGATGTAGAGCAGCAGAGGGGACAGGACACGGCGGGTGGAGATGTCAGAGCAGCCAGAGCAGGGACGGACACGGCGGGATGAGATGTCAGAGCAGCCAGAGCAGGGACCGGACACGGCGGGGTGAGATGTCAGAGCAGCCAGAGCAGGGACCAGACACGGCGGGATGAGATGTCAGAGCAGCCAGAGCAGGGACCGGACGGCGGGGTGAGAGGTTATAGCAGGTATAGGGACCACGCCGGTGGGACAGCGGAGGTGTAGTGGAGTTAACTAGACAAACAATAATCCGTGATGTTATCCTTGGATGATATTGGTAAATTATTTAGATATATTATTGCGCCTTACATACCATCTTAACATTGGAACCAAATCTGCTTCCAGTTCGAGACATAGTCAACCAAATGAGAGTTTCTCCTTATCAATTGACCCCTCAGTTCACATCGTACTATTCTTGACTTACCTGTCGAGGTCGATGGTTCCCGACTTTTCGTCGGCGCTCTGTTCTGGGGCAGGCGCATCGCTCTCCACTGGAGGTGTGAACCCGCTCCAGGACTCAGCCGAACCAATCATTCTGTCGGAGAAGGATCACATAGTCATACAAGTCACTTACAGCCTGTCAGATACCATCGTAACAAGGCATTCTCTCAGATAACGACTTTGTCTATGCAATATTTACAAGCGCTGATCCAGCCGTGGTATGGGGGTGGGGTGGGGAGCAAATCCAGTGGTGTATTTCCGAAATAAATGTTGAGCGGGGGGGGGGGAGAAACCGTCAGCCGTCAGCAATAAATTGTTGACCCAGGGGAGGGGTAGAGTGCATAGTCAGCTCGTTGGCAGCCCGTCGGCATCTATATAGTATGTATTATACTTAATTTACGTTTTGGGGGCAGGGGCGGAGGCACAGCTGACAGCTCCAGCGGGGGAGAGCTGCAGCTGACGCACGAGTGATGCCGACGCAAGATGCGTGCGCTTTGAGCCTGCATTGACAACAGCACACCATGCAGATTTTCCGTCGATTGACGATATGACAATGAAGACATCTTTATGCATATATTATGCATATATTATCTATGCATATATTATCTATGCGTATATTATATAAGCGCATATAGCAGCGTGACCAGATACCGGAGACTTTGCTCTCGGACAGACATAGTAACTTAACTCAGCCCTCGCTTAAAAGGGACCACTGAATTGCCATGAAATGAAGTGCTTCAGCATAGGCAGGGCCTCTCTATTATATATGATCTCTATGGTTTAGAGGCCTTGGTTTAGAGCACAAGTACATATTTTTCAATAGTTCAATGCAGGGTCATTTACCTGAGGCTTATCAGTGTATTATCACTTTGCGGGATGTATTAACACTCCAGTTAATACACCGCTACAGTTAAGCACATGGTCAATGGGAAAACAGTCTTCGGCATGCACTAATGGAATTTTTGAGTGCATACGTCTATTTTGTATGTTTAATATGCATATTAGCTGGGTGAACCGTACTTGCCCAAGGGGGGGGGGGGCACGGGGCCATGTCACCAACCCGCCTTAAGCAAACAACAATTTACACTAGATAAAATGCGACGCTGCTGACGACCCGATTCCACCGCCCCCCCCTCGGTCAGCAACATTTGGGCTGAGGATCGAAATTTGAGGAGTGAAATCGAAGTGCCCCCTTGCCCAGAACCGTTCCGCCGCTTCTGGTGGGTACCTGCGTGCGCACCCTTTTTGGATCTCAGAAACTACTTGCCCGATTGAGTTGAAATTTCCAAACATTTCCTTCGCACTCGCTCGTTCATCGCCAACTTCGGCGCCTTACTGGTATATATCATAATGACAACATATTAAATTAACACACACCAAACCACTACATACTTACTATAACATTCACATTCACATTCCAAATAATCCAAAGACCTAAATACACAAGGAAAATGGGGGTACATTTTTTCGTCATTTCAGCCTACCCCAATTAAAAAATATCGGCGATGCCCCGCTGTCAGCTGTGCCTCCGGGATAACAGCCCTGACGACAAAGGTCCCGAGCTATCTGCGCAGTAGGTCTCAGTCATTCAATTAGTGGATGATTTGGTAGAGCTGGTTTCTAAATGGCGCACTAGAATCCCTGTCATCCAGATCATTCCAAAAGGAGCACGCCTATGTGTAGCCGACGCCCTGGCAGATGATTGAACAAGGTGAGGACTGAACAATCATTAGCGGCCTGGACGCGATATTTTTGCTTTTCGTTCATCTGTCTGCGTAAGCCTCCGGCTAAAAAACAACTGTCTAAAAGCTTAACCTCAGTCATCAAAAGACAAACACGGTGTTTCATGGAACGAGCTGAACTCCCTGCATAACCATCTCACAGGCTAGAGACAAAAATCAGGAATGTGTCATCCAACGTAGACACCACGTCTGAGTTTGAGGCTAAGAGAAACAGGCTTCAGAGGGTAGTGGCATCAAGAATCGCTGATGGTGACATCAAAGCGGCTGTGAGGGCAGTGACAGGAGGCGATGACCTGGCAACTGACACGATCGACACCATCGAGGCACTCCGGTCCAAGCACCCGAATGCACCCACCGATCTTAAGATACCGGACCCGCCAGAGGCAGATTCTCCCTCACCCATCGCAGTAAGTTAGGCAGACGTTGTTGCAACCCTTATGTCATTTCCACCCAGCACTTCTGTTGGCATGGACGGCATAAGGGCAAAACACATAGTTAACCTGGTCTCCAAAAAGGCGGCCGCAGCAGGTGACAAACTGAACATCGAACGGACGGCCTTTGTCAATTGTACGTTAAGAGGCGACCTTCATCCTACCTCTTTTCTATGGGGCTCGACTGATAGCGTTAAACAAAAAAGACGGTGGAATCCGGCCCATCGCCGTCAGCAACATTCTACGCCGCCTAGCTACAAAAGTTGGAATGTCCAGCGAGGCTGCATTCCTCGGCGAGGAGCTGTCTCCCATACAGCTGGGCTTTGGTGTTCGCGGTGGCTGCGAAGCAGTGGTGCACGCGGTGCGTCGCTATGTCGAGAACTGCCCCGCCGATCGCATAACGGTGATGCTGGACATCCGGAATGCGTTCAATACGATCAGACGGGATGTGTTTCTTGCAGAAGCTCGCCAAAGATTGCCAGGACTTTATAAGCTTCTTTAGCAGGCTTACTCTGGAGAATCACTCCTACACTTCCTCGAATCAGTGATTATGTCAGCCACGGGAATACAACAAGGTGACCCTGCCGGACCTGCACGATTTGCAATAGGCGTGCAATAGGCCGCCAGATCGTCCAGGCGCTCAGATTTGTCAGTATGGTACCTGGACGACGCGACCCTGGCCGGCAAACCAGCTGATATTCTAGAAGATCTGGAAACCATCATTCCTCGACTGCATGAGATAGGACTGCAAGTTAATGATACTAAGTGCCAACTGTACATGTCAACTGGAGCCACCACTGACGCTACAATACAGCAGCGGCTTCAATAACTCCTGCCTGGAATGCGCAATGCATGCTAGCGAAAGAAGACTTGCGTCTCTTGGGAGCACCCGTGATGGTTGATGGTATCGCGTCAACAATCGAAGAGAAGCAAAAGGAGCTTGTCCGCCTTACAGAACGTCTAGATATCCTTGACCCGCACACTGTCTTGTCAATTCTCAAGAACTGCGTGGCTGTTCCAAAATTAATATACACGCTACGTACCACACCATTCTACCGAGTAAATGATGCTCTGAAACCTCTGGATGGTGTCATTTCCGGTTCAATTTCTGCCGTTACCAATGTGAGTATGACCGACTCCTCGCTGGCACAATCCCAACTACCAGTTAGACTGAATGGTATCGGTCTCCGCCGTCTCAGAGACATTGCTGCTCCAGCGTACCTGTCCTCTCTGCACTCTACCGCACGGCTGTCAGAATCTATTCTCCAAAACTCAACGGATTTGACAGCATCGAATGAGATATCGCGCGCCATTGCACAGTGGGAGTCAAGCATGACCAACGATGACGAAAAAGCTCAGGCACCGGCGAAACCAAAAAACTGCAACTCGCAAAAAGAGTGGGATTTAATTATTTTGCAGCGCCAACATGCCACTCTCCTAGCAGCTGCGGACCAGGTCCCCAGAAGGCGACTGATGGCAGCAGCGTGCCCCGTATCTGGACAGTGGCGTCATGCCTTTCCCACTCCGGCCTTAGGCACCCATCTAGACGCCGAAGCGTTCCGAATCGCGATCGCTCACCGTGTGGGAGCTGAGGTCTGTCAACCGCACAGGTGCAGATGCGGTGGGCAGGTTGATCGACTCGGGTTACACCCGCTCTCCTGTCAATACAGCTCTGGCAGAGCAGCACGACACGCAGCCGTCAACAACATCATCTCTCGAGGCTTACAGACGGCAGGCCTACCTTCCATTCTCGAACCTGTCGGGTTAAGTAGAAGTGACGGTCGCCGGCCAGATGGCATGACAACATTCCCTCTGAAGAATGGTCTTTGCCTTGTCTGGTATTTCACGTGCGTTGATACATACGCACGGTCCAATCTCATAAGCAGCGCACTGACCACAGGCTCGGCGGCCACGGCTGCTGAAAAAGCTAAGCGCTCAAAATACGGTGATATAGCAACGCGCTACATTTTTGAGCCAGTCGCTGTCGAGACAACCGGCACTTACTGACAATCCACCAGAAAGTTTATAAAATATCTGGGCCAGCGTATCGCTGCGGACACAGGCGATCGCCGCGAAACCACTTACTTGCAGCAGAGGATCGGCATAGCCATCGCAAGGGGAAATGCTCTGTGTGTAACACTGTCAGGGAGCATGGACCGCTTTATCATGCCACCTGCTAACCCGACCAGCAACCGCCAGTCAGGGCGCGTGTGCGAAGATAGCAAACGTGTGCCACGAACTGTAGCTGCACCAACAGACAGCACACCGCCTATATCCTTATTGTCTGATCAGGCCCCAGCCGGCATCATGGCACCTAAGGCCGAAGGACGGACAGCCGGCATCGTGGCACCCGAGACAGAAGCGGCAGACGGAACTGACGTCCCTGAACAGTGCAAAATCCGAGATGAACTTCAGTGCTGGGGACGCACACCCTCTCGGGCAGATCAGAACTTCGCGACGGCATGCCAAGCTACATCTCTTCCAGCTGGTACCACCGGTCTAAACAATCTCGGCAACACTTATAATATGAACGCTGCTCTTCAGGCCCTGGCGCACACACAGGACCTCGTTCACTATATCGCCAATACATTTTCACGTGAGGTTGTTAACAAGCACTCGCCAAGTCAGGAAAGAGTGGCCAAGGAGGTCGCACAGCTCCTGGGCGTCATTTGGTCGCATAAGTTCCGCTTATTCTCGCCACATCAGCTACGCAATGAGGTGTGCGCGCGCCGCGCGGAGTTCAGCGGTATGCATATGCATGACGCGCATGAGTTCATCACCCTACTGCTAGAGTGGTTGCATGAAGATCTAAACATGGCGTCGTCAACTACGGTGCTGCCATCCGCGCCGTTTCCTGATGGACTGGCAGCGACTCCGAGGCAGCGGAGATGGTCTCGCGGCAGTTTAAACGTTTAAATGACTCGATTGTCACGCAGCTCTTTCACGGACTGGAAAAGTCGACCTTGCGTTGCACCGCCTGTGGCTTCGTGTTCACCACGTTCGAGATATTCTCACTGCTGTCCCTGCCGCTGGCGGTAACGGTTGTCATTGCATAGACCGCCAACGGCGGTGGCGGTCTATGCAACTGTCTAGATAATTACGTCAGTGGTGACTTACTCAACGACTGGACCTGTCCCAGATGCCGACTGAGCCACGATGTCTTCAAGAAGCTACACCTACCACCGGTTATTATATTCCATCTGAGACGATTCAGCTTCACTGGCACCACCGCACTGAAGACGCATTCCCAAGTATCATTCCCACTACGTGGCCTTGACCTGAGTCGGATGGCGGTCGGTCCGCACCCCGATACACACGGCATGGTGTACGACCTGTATGGGGTGGTGGAGCACCATGGAAGCCAAAACAGCGGTCACTACACTGCCTACTGCTTCAATCAGCCGGCCGCCAGGTGGTTCTTCACCGACGACGCCAACGTGAAGGAGTGCACTGCATCTAGGGTGGAGAAAGCAGCGGCCTACATGCTGTTTTATGCCGCCAGAGGTCGCCGCCGTGACCCCAGGAACTACAATTGAAAAGACAAGTATCAATTCTCTGCCGCCCGTCTGTCTCGTCCTGCTTCTCAGCAAAGGCAAACTTTGGACGCGCCAGCTTGCCGCTGACTGCCGGGACCGACGATCGCCCGCAGACGGACGAGGCTGAGGCTGCAGCTGCCAAAGAGCAGCTGCCAATCCCGGTCACGTATCTTGTTCCCGTTAAAATCACCTTTTAATTCCCTTCCATTCATATTCTCTAAACACTTGTGCTTTTTAAATGCCTGAATTCTGTCTTTCGGCTTTAACGAAATCTCTCCGTGGGAGGTGCGATGTTTTACAGTCATGCATTTATTATTGAAGTAGTGTTGAAGTCTTGGTCAATATTAGGTGATGGTATTTAATTCGACGTCAATATTTCGCAATGTTAGCGTCAGCAGCCATTTACGTTTGTCTTTGTCTTTGTCACAAATTACCTATTAGCCAGAAGTGAAATATTTTGGGTGGATATTGATCAGTAAAGACGGCGCTATATGGCTGTGTAAGTTTGCCGGTAAAATTCGGTCTTGCATTGGGTGTTTTGGTGGTGTAAAGGAAAAAACTGACGAAAAATGTCGAATTTCAACTTGAACGCCTCAATATCAGTCACAAAGCCTTGCGTATCACATGTAATTTGAAGACGGTACACGTTCCTGGAAAGTGGCGTTGGTTTCAGCCTCCCATGTGCAACACGTTTCCGGACCGATTTAAATCCTGAAAATGACCGATTTTTATCATGAAAGGGCCCCAAACTTGCTTCACGTGGCACGCCAGGCCCGCTCTGGAAAACGATTGAAACGGTCGGAGCCATATTGTCTACCGCACAGTGATTTTGGTCGCGTCGTGTTGGAGTGCCGGCCCTGCGAAGTAATCAGCGTACCGGGTTACTTAACAACTGCCAAGCCCCTGGCGGCCCCGGGATAACGGCGCGAGCGTTTGCCCAGTTTTTTCGCCAAATATTCGTATTTCGCGTTCCCATGTTCAACGAACGGCGCACGCGAACACGCGCGCGACGCCGCCCGTCTGTTGGGATCAACACCAAATTTTAATAACGCTCTATTGTTCACGATACCCACCGAGCGGTGCAAAAATCACGCTCCTACCTTGTTCGTGCGGCGTCCAGGGAACGATTTTAAACCCGAATATCACCGGGCGGCGGCGGGCGGCGGGCGGGGTTTTTTTCTAACGATTTATAATGTTAGACTAAGAGCTGTTTTCGCAATGTTCCAAAATAAACGCCGCACTCGCCAGCGCTCCAAATACCAGCCAATAGCCGGTCCGCAACACCACATTCGCATAACGCGCCTCCAAACCCGCCTTCGAAATCGCCGAGCCCGCAAACACCGCCCCGGCAATCCCCGCCGCAAACTCCGTCACAACGCCAAAACCGCTAATTACTGCGCCACAAAACCCGCCCACAACGCCGCCCGCAAACACCGCCCGCAAACGCCGCCGAAACGCCGCCCGCAAAGGCGCCCGCAAAACGATACGCACGAGCCCCGCAAAAAACGCCGCCCGCAAACGTGGCCGCCCGCAAACGCACGCCTGCAACGCAGTCCGCAAAGTTGCCCACAAAACGCCCGCGCCAACGCCGTTCACAAACGCCCGTTCCCAAACGCCGCCCACCAACGCCGCTCGCAAACGCCGCCCGCAAACGCCGCCCGCAAACGCCGCCTGCAAACGCCGCCCGCAAACGCCAACCGCAAACGCCGCCCGTGAACTCCTCCCCTCAACGCCGCCCGCAAACGCAAAACGCGAACCGCAAACGCAAATTGCAAACGCAAACCGCAAACGCAAACCGCAAACTCAAACCGCAAACGCGAACCACAAACGCAAACCACAAACGCAAACCGCAAACTCAAACCACACACGCAAACGCAAACCGCAAACGCAAACCGCAAACCGCAAACTCAAACCGCAAACGCAAACTGCAAACCGCAAACGCAAACCACAAACACAAATCGCAAACGCAAACTGCAAACGCAAACAGCAAATGCAAAACACAAACGCAAACCACAAAAGCAAACCGCACGCGCAAACCGAAAACGCAAACCGCAATTGCAAACTGCAAACGCAAACTGCAAACTCAAACCGCAAACGCAAACTGCAAACGCATTACGCAAACCGCAAACGCCAACCACAAACGCTAACGCCAACGCCAACCGCAAACGCCAACCGCAAAATCCCGCCCGCAAACGCCCTATCCCGTATACCGTTCCCGTATCCCGTTCCCGTATCCCGTTCCCGTATCCCGTTCCCGTATCCCGTTCCCGTTCGTATCCCGTCCGTATCCCGTTTCCCGTATCTCCTTCGTTCCGTCGTTCCGTTCCCGTATGCCGTCCTATCCCGTTCCCGTATCCCGTTCCCGTATCCCGTTCCCGTATCCCGTTCCCGTATCCCGTATCCGTATCCCGTATCCCGATCCTGTATCCTGTTCCCGTATCCTGTTCCCGTATCCTGTTCCCGTATCTGTTCCCAGTATCCCGTACCCGTATCCCGTACCCATATCACCGTACCCATATCCCGTACCCGTATCCGTACCCCCGGTACCCGGTATACGTATCCGTACGCCCGTTATATGTATCCCGTACCGCAGCTACCCGTACCCGTACCCTCGATCCCGTATCCCGTACTGCCGTATCCCGTATCCGTATCCCGTATCCGTATCCCGTATCCCCGTATCCGTATCCGTACCCGTACCCGTACCGTACCCCGTACCCGTACCCGTACACGTATCCCGTACCCGTATCCGTATTCCCGTATCCCGTACCGGTATCCCGTATCCGTTCCGTATCCCCGTAACCGTATCCCGTATCTCGTATCCGTATCCGTATCGGTATCCGTACCCGTATCCGTATCCCGTATCCGTATCCGTATCCGTATCCCGTATCCCGTATCCGTACCCGGTAATCCCGTAATCCCGTATCCGTATCCGTATCCGTAACCCGTACCCGTCACTCGTAATCCCGGTAGCTCGTAATCCATTAAGCCCGTACCCGTATCCCGTACCCGTATCCCGTACCCGTACCCGTATCCCGTACCCGTATCCCGTACCCGTATCCCGTACCCGTATCCGTATCCCATACCCGTATCCCGTACCCTGTACCCGTATCCCGTATCCGTATCCCGTACCCCGTACCCGGTTCCCTTTCACGTATTCTGTTCCTGTATCCCTGTCTTGTCTCTTGTATGCCAATCCCGTATTTAAGTCCAGTATCCCGTTCCCGTAACCCGTACCCGTATATATGTCCCGTATCCCAGTCCCGTAACCTGGTCCCGTATCCCAGTCTTTATCCCGGTTACGTATCTTGTTCCCGTATACATGTCCAGNCGGAAAATCCCTCAATATTACATCCTCTGAACACGTTTATCATTTGTAATTGTGGTGCTCTTCATTTAAATATATAAGACAAGTTCATTGGAAGCTCAAAAACGTTTTGGGCATGCAATTCGATCGTATCACATGGCCACAATGCATTAACAAAATATCGTATTTTTTTACCATCTGCCCCCCCCCCATTTTGTTCACAAAAACACACGTTCGGGGTCATGACGAATCGAAAGGTGTCTGTCCCATCGAAATCGACCGAGCGGTTCTCGAGATATCTAAGGGGAGGCAGAATCCATCCTCCCCAGAACGTTAACGTTATTATTGCCACCAGCACGGAATAGGGCTTTTAAAGGAAATTGTTCACCTTCAACATTGGTTTTGAACTGAGATAGCAGTTTTGTAGCTCGTGTTGAAAGACCCCCTAACTGCTAGTTTTCTGTGATGATGGGGCTCTCCAGCCGAATATATTTGACTTTTTGTCGAAAGAATATGGGCCATAAATAAAGAATGTAAAGAATGAAATCCTTCTACACCTGGGCAGAGGCTATACAGTAATCTTAAGAAACTACTTTGTAATATCTGATTGGCTGAGCCACGTTTGACGTTGCGGAAAGTACGCATATAGTTTTGATAAAATTAATCATGTACGTCCTTTTGTCCTTAATCGGCGCGATGTATGGCTACTTTTGACATTATGCAAATAAGTTGTATTTCAAAATATAGTCAAATCGTGTTTGAAAAAATCAAAGGTGATCTATTTCCTTTAAGTGTGACGTCGAGGTCCCAACAGCTGACTGCGCTAGTGCTTAAGATATAGGGGATTCACTTTGAGCCTCAAATATGATACACTTATTGTTTTCTGACGCCCCAAAAATATGTTATGAAATCAATCGTCCGCCCGTGTAGCTCAGTCGGGAGAGCACTGTGCTACAGATCTGACCCACCCTGGCAAGATCGGTTCGAGCCGCTTCGGCGCTCGCTGTTTGCTCCTGGCGGGTATGACCTGCGGCTGGTGGCAGCGGCGGCTTCAAACGGTCAGATGAAGCCAGCGAAGCCGGGGCGCGACCGTCCTTAGTCGTTAGGGGACGTTAACTTTCGTCTCTAAATGCTGCCGGTGACTGGAATTGCGTGATCGGATGGTGGGGTCAGGGCCTGCGCAACAAGCTTAGCTAAGCGTGGGTCCTGATCTCGGGAATCCATCCCATCAAAACATTCGGACAAAATTTATAAAAAATGCATATCTTCATCAGAGGTGCAAAATCTTACGCACTTGCACACGAGCGAAGGTGACCGATTTGCAAGTTAAATGAGCTGATGTGACTTACTTGTACTCTTAAATCATCAGCTTATTGGTTATTACATAATAATGTAGAACTGTTGAGTTTTTTAGGGACATCTTAACATATTTAGTGATTTATAAATAATTTGGGTACTATTTAAATATTTGCAGGTGTTAAAGACACGTGATTTTTTAACCACACCAACAGTAGGTATTCCAAAAAACATCGGCTGAGCGCTACAGAATCTTACGCACAAAGTGGGTGACCCTATTCCTTCACCATTGCGACTGTGACCAAGTGCGCGCACTTGTTGTGACCATTGTGACCATTGCGCGAAGGTTACCTTCAGGCTTCAAGCGACATGCACATTTTCCTTCATGTGGTGTTTCCCGACGAGCTGCCAAAAACATTCTTTCTGCTTTGAAAAGTGTGGCAAGCCGGCATTCAAGGCCATATAGGACGGCAGTTTTGTTTATAACCAGAATCTGTGTGGAAGACTTAAACCCTATTCCTTGGAGGATGAAAAGTATTTATCTATATCTGTCGGGGGGGCTTATTCCCCCCCCTTCAGAATCTCCTCGCTTGCATAGAGCTAAGAATATCTATGATACTGATCGCGATGATGTTGACTCATACACTCGACAGTAGTGGTAAATATCCTCAATTTGTATTAAGTGTAACAAATATTTGCGCACATAGGGACGTTCTGAGGTCAATACTAAACTATCGGTTGCAGCCACCGAAGATCCAGCTCGCAGACAGTCGATCCTCTAAATCTATATATTAATTAGATACAAAAATCTCATGACCTCTTCTCAGGTATCGTATGCCGGGCAATGATATCTCGCCTCAACAACTAATATGTATGGACAGCGTACGCACGTGCTAATCCGAAAATAAAAATATTACACTGCTAAAGCCTAGACGTAGGTTTTAAGTCTTTCACCATAAGCATCAGAACATACGCTCAGATTAGGTCACATGTTATTACGCACTGTACGTATGTCTATCCACTATGCTAAATAATAACAGAAGGAAATAACATTGTTGTTGTCTACAACCACATTTCAAAGTGCAACTCTCTGATCCGGTAAACATAGCCTTGTATACTCTCCTATTGTGCGGGGTATACTCCATCTCATATATTAATTATAACGGTACACATACCATGTTTCGTCTGCTCTACATTTCGCAGTTCGTGTATGATGAACTACATCCAATATAGTCTCAAACCTAAAACGATAATCCTGTTTAGGCCCGCGCCGGAAGCGTCAACGCGCTGCGAAGGTAGTGAAGGCAGTCTCGTGCGTCCAGAGAGCATGATTAATAATGCAGAACGATATTGTACCCGACAAGGTCATTTTGAAGAACCAGATAATTGTAGTCGTATTATGCGTATTTGTGTATTCTGTCACTCTAGTTATTCGATAGAAAAAGATTAAAAAACTGTAGCCAATGATAATCCGCAGCCCTTATCAAACGAGTGGTACAAACTTACTAAATAATATCCGCTCACGACATACTTACAACATACACAGCCGGTGAATGGATCACACGCTATGAGACACTAACATTGGTGATCAGATATCTGAATTACCGATTTCATCGTGCGGAACTGATAGGCGATATACTTTAAGAACCCTCGGTTATTACATATTAACCTCTCAACCCTATACTTATACTGAGTAGATTATGACAATGTTACCTGAACATATAATAACATCGTCATCATTATTCGTAGAATATAATCATCCCTTAGAATAACTCTAATATCACAGTGTAATCTAGTTGTGGCCCATGCATCTCTCTCTCACAAGTAGCAGATCGGCCTTGTTATCTGACACGTGCGTCTCTGTGAAACAATAAACGCACGCCCATGCATCATAATTTGAACCTATACAGAGATAAGTAATAATACACATATGAACACAGAACCCATAATGAATCATCTATATAACTTGCTGTGAAATTCTCTTGCAACCTTTCTAGCCATAGACCGGCAAACATCTGAAAAAACAAACAATTATATTCTACCACGTCTGTTTTTGCTAACACTCTCATTCAACAAACATATATCTCCATGAGTGCTCTTAAACATGCAAAGATTTTGTTGTCAAAACGGCACGAACACGCCCCCCTAAAAACTGGTCCTGCGACCCCCTCCTAATAATTCAATTTTGGAAAAAAGTACAACCATTCGATGCGCAATGAAATGTTAGGAAAAGCCAGCAAGTTTGAAGATTCTGAGTTGAGTTATGAATGACCCGTACGCGAAAAACCTCAAGGAAGGGCCGATCCGATTCGACAGTAATAGGGTTAAGTACGGCTGGTTGATTTTGTTTTGCATGGCTTTATCTTTGGTTTTTTGTTGATAATCACTTACGATGAGTTTCGAAGAAATGGTGCTTAGCGGATATTGTGATCTTAACTCTTCTCCTAATTCTCCTAGTTATTGTGACTCATTTTGCGTTTTGTGTCGTGTTCGTGACCATCTTGACACTTTTTGCACCTCTGAATTTTTCATTTTGATCCATTTTATCTCCATTGATGTTAGGGAGTTATAAGAAAAAGTGGATAACTTCGTTGGGCTACTAAGTATGCATACATTTTCTAGTCACAAAATTAAACAAAATAATTAACATGATAATGAGCGTTTTATATGCACGAATTATCTTGTCACAAATAGTAATAGTGCAAATCAAAATGTAGTTAGGTACAGTTTAAACGTGCCAATGACTCTATTGTGACGCAGCTCTTTCACGGCTTGGAAAAATCGACCTTGCGCTGCACCGCCTGTGACTTCGTATCCACCAAGTTCGATATATTATCACTGCTGTCCCTGCCGCTGGCGGTAACGACAGCTGGCCAGGATAGTCTGAGCAACTGCCTAGATCATTACGTCTGCGGTGACTTACTCAACGACTGGATCTGTCCCAGATGCCGACTGAGCCACGACGTCTTCAAGATGCTCAGACGCTCTTATTGCAGCCCTAACCAACCGGTTATGATATTCCATCTGAAGCGGTTCAAGCTTCACTGGCACCACCCGCACTAGAAGACGCCATGCCAAGTGTCATTCCCACTACGTGGCGCTTGACCTGGAGTCCAGGATGACGGTCGGGATGTGTACACCGCACGCACACTCGGACGAGATATTGTGTGTGTAGTGTATTGTATGTTCGAGAGTGTGTGGAAACCACGGCAGCCAAGAACAGCGGTCTACACTACCTACTGCTTCAATCAGGCCGGCCGGCCGCCAGGTGGTTCCTCATGCGCCGACAGACGCTAGACGTGAAAGGAGTGCACTGCAGCTAGGGTGGAGAAAGCAGCGGCCTACATGCTGTTCTATGGCCGCCAGATGTCGCCGCCGTGAATCCCAGAACTACGTGCTGACCGGCTGCGCGGCGTGGGCGCTCTCGTTAAGCTTCTACCAGGTGCTGGAGAGCGTGGTCGAGACCTTGAAGGCGCGAGTGCAGCGGTGCTTGCGGGCAAGTGCGCACCCCAAACTGGGCGCTGCAGCTGACCCACGCGGCCAAGCGCTGCGACAAACCCGGAGCACGCCGGCCGGGGAAACGCAATCCAGCCGCTCTGACCCGATTTCCAGACGGGCAGCTGAGAAATCAACTGGTCGGCAGGGGCCGGCGGACGGCGTGACTCTGGACAATGTGATGAGAGGTAGTGTCTGCCAGTTCACTCCTGGGCTTTGCTTGTCAAGCTGGTGGAGTTAAGTTGTTCAAATGTGTGTAGGGGGAGAACGGGGCACGTTCTGTCACGGGGCACATTATGTCAACGGGGTTTCCTCGTGAACTATCCACGCAGGTATATTGTTTGTTTCGTAACATATGTCTTTGTGCTTGCAGTGGCCCGGTACTATCAAAGCTGCTTGCGACAAAGATTTTGGTCCAAATTTGAAGTTTTTTTTTTTCAACAGAAATCCAAACTTTTTATAAGTGAACTAAATTTTGGTTTGTGGCCATTCAGATAATTGTATAGTGTCTTTGGATGCTGTCATGAGCCTATAGGAATGTCGAGAACATTGTGCTGAGCGTTATTCTGCCCTATTCTCCAAGTTTTCAGTAAAAAAAGAAAAAGTGTGACCTGTGTCGAGTGGGGCAGGTTCTGTCACCCAATCTGCGGCAGGTTCTCTCACTGAATCTGTTCATGATTCCTAGTCGTATCGCTTATATTCGACCATAAAAATGATTGCCTGTTGTTTACAGATATGGTACACCACTACAGAGCCGTAAAACGAATCGGTGGTGCCGAGCAGTTCACGAGCGGCCAGAATTACGTTAACGCTGCGGGGGCAGATTCTGCCCCTCAGAGACCTCGAGAACCGCCAGGCCGATTTCGATGGGAAGAAACACCATTTCGAATTCGTCGTGACAAATATTTATTTTTGTACCGACCGAAATTGCTTTTTTGTTCAAAAATGGGGGGGCCAAGGGCAACACATTCGAAAATATTGGATGATTTTTAGGTCATTAGTAGCCATGTCATTCGAGGCCGATTTTTATGCAAAAAGCGTTTTTGAGCTTCTTATGTCATGGTCTTTAATGTAAAAAGGGAAAAGGTTATAAAAAAATCATAACGTACTCAGGGATAACTGATTCGTGCATGGCATAACCAAGAAAACCGCAAAAATTTGCAGTGTTGGGATTCGTATATAGCCGTCATTTTCTATCTACACCTATTGAGGTGGCGGATGAATGAAACCCTCTCCTCCCTCTGCGGACACCACAATGACCGTTCAGGGTGATAACAGGAGTGCCCGTCATCATACAAGAATGTGCCCCATAGGTGACAGAATGGTGCCCCGTATATGGGGCAGGTTCTGTCAAATTGAAGTCATCGCCACAATTATCGACACTGGTGTCCCGAAACAAACTGAGATACCAAACTTGAACTCCTTAAACGAAGTTGAAGCTATTGGATGGTATGTAACAGTATTGGAAAGTATCAATCACCAACTCTGAAAAGTGTGCCCGCCAGGGCCAATTAGCAAAAAAGTGACAGAACGTGACCCGGTATCCCCTACATATCGATGTGTTGATGTGTTAGTTTTTCATACGTCATGGTGATGATCGCAGTGTAAATGACAATAAATTTAGACGAATAGTTAGGTACTCGTGTTGCAAGAAAATAAAACAAATACAAAATGATTAAACCAGGTATCGAAGTGAATGCCAGTTCTCTAGAAGGTCCAATTCATTATAGAATGGAATAAAATGATAAAGATTATAGAAGACTAGGTAATACAGTGAATTTAACACGAAAACTGCCAGCAGGTAGGTACGCCACAATCGTTGCTCCTGATGAAACTCTTCAACGTTAGCGCAGTCAGCTGTTGGAACCAGGAGACGTCATCACTTAAAAACCCTATAGGGTTAAATGCTGAACGTTCAGTTCATCTTGAAATCAAACAACTTTTTTGCGTGGCAGACAAATGCTTATTTGCTCCTACAAATCACGTATATTATCACCATTTGAGAACCACTCGTAGCAGCTAGCGCATCTCGGCGCAGCCATTCGCTTTGAACCGAGCAGCACAAAACCGATCTCCTGTGGCATTTCACCGCACTGAAGCAGCTCAGTCTGATATAGATGTCGCTGGGGCCTAGGTTCTCAGCAAGCCGCCACCGAGTCGGCAAAATAGCGGCAAAATAGCGACACACATTCGAGTTAACCTGCTGAAAGATTTCCGCGCTTAATCATGTGTTTCCTCCAACGTTTCAGTATCTTACCCCAACATAATCTCGCTGCAGTACAGATATTTCCCCGATGTCTGACCCCGAAATGACGTCACTACTTTACAGATATTCCCACGCCTCACCAAGTGCTCGTTCCACCGGTACGGCTCGTCCGGCAGCATCGAGCGCTTCGACGCTCTCTGCGTGCTCAGCATTAACATCCTGAACGAGAGAAGATCTACGTGGCTCTCTGGTTCTGGTTCCTCTTCCTGCTGGCCCTCAGCATGTGAGTTCAGGGCGGCGGTGCTCGGTTGTGGGTGTTAGTCACCGACAGGCACGTTGTCAGGAGTTCGTTCAGAGGGCAGCGCCTCGAAAGGGCCCCTTCCCGAGCGTTGAAAAGGCCCTCTTCCCATGCGTTGAAAGAGGCCAAAGAAAACGGATGAAAAGATGCGTTACAAGGATGAAAAATGAAATATAACAGGTATGGGATGGGCCTCTCAACTTTTAGGAGCTGGAGTAAGCAAACTGTCATATCATCTGTGGACCCAGCGTATTGATTCACATTTCGAATAAGCTTAACTAAATTTGAATATTTTTTAGACTGAAGACGTGAATCTCTGAAAAAAAATCCGCAGCAGAGCGGCGCGCAAATTAAAAAAAAAAATCGCAAAGCATTCTCATCAATGAGTCGCATTGCATATGTCGCGGAGCTCTAGCAATGTTATTGAGCGTATAAAATTAAAGTATATAAAGTGCAAAAGCAAACTACTTTCCAATCATATAGGAAACGCAGTAACATAACACATAAATGAACTGAGAAACAGCACGATTTTTTACCCGCATACAAATATGTAGTTAAATTGCACCGCGGAGCGACGCATTTCTTATATTTCCTGGACCATTGCATTGGGGACCATCAGATCGTCTACGACACCTCCAACCTTTTCAACGCCCTTCCGACATGTTCAGGGACATATCTAGAATCTGCAAAAAAATATGTTAAGTGGGTGATATAGATTAAATACAAAGATTAATTACTCCACAAGAAACATAGTAAAATCGGAGCTTTCAGGTGTTACCGAATGACCCTTTATCGTTGATGAAGGGTGTTACAATGTATTTGAAAGCTCTGGGTATAATATTTGTATTGTGGAGTAAGTTCTTTTTTATATTTATTCTTCATCTAGGGTCTTTACGTGCTGTAAGCACGTACGGTCGGCCAGGAACCCCTCTGACCTTCCAGAGGCCCCTATCGTGTGTCATCAAGGGGCCCATTCGGCCTGTTCAGAGGTCCTTCCGACCTGGCCAGGGACTGCGATGGCTGCTTTGTCGCCCTGCTGACATGCTCAGGGGCTCATTCGATCTGTCTCCTATTTAACTCATCCGCCATGTTTATGGTCCCTTTCGACAGCCCCAGGGACCATTTCTGTCTAGCCAGGGGTCCCTCTGACATGCCCAGGAGCCTCTCCGATCTGCTCAATGACTCTTCTGGTCGGAATGAGCTGGCTGCTTTGTCGCCCTGCCGACATTCTCGAGGGATCCTCCGACTTGCCCTGGGGCCCCTCCTTGCTGGCTAGGGGCAAATTTGGCATGTTCAGATGCCTTCTTACCTGCCCAGGGGAGCCTTTTGGTATGGTCAGTGGCCCTTCCGATCTGCACAGATAACCTTTGAAGTTTCCAGGGGCCAGGGGGAGGGGAATGGCCGTCCCCGCCGCCCCTGGCAATGTGCCTGGTAACCAATCAGGAGATATTGTGGGCGTGCGTGCGTGCGTGCGTGCGTGCGTGCGTGCGTGCGTGCGTGCGTGCGTGCGTGCGTGCGTCCGACCGACCGACCGACCGTCCGTCCGAGTGTGTTGGAGTGGGTCAGTTTGGACTGGCTTGGACTGGAGCGGGTCAATGAACGGTCTAAAAATAAACATTATCAGTGACAGAGACAAAACCTCAGCAGCCGTTCCACCCATCGCTACTCGCTCATTCTGTTTAAGTCGGTTACTCGTTTTCCCAACACGATTGCTCGATTTTACCACAAACTGGCCAGGTTATAGATCGTCTCATACACGTCTCCAACACCTGACCCCGTTGTCTTCCGACAGTATGATGGTGCTCTACCGCCTGTGCACACTCATCTCCGGGGGTTTCCGTACCAAGATTCTGCTCAAACGTGGCCGCAGCGGACCAAGGGACAACGCCTTCCAAGTGGCTGACAAGTGCAACTTCGGCCAATGGTCAGTTATTTGGTGTCTCTGATTAACGGCCCAATTTTGATTTCGTCTTAGCAAGCCACAACACGAATAAAACAGCCGTGGTAAAAACGCAAAATGCGTGCATTTAAACATGACCCAAAAATACACTTGGCTTGCCTTGCGTTACTCCCGATGATGTTAGCTATATTGTGTTTTCAAAAAAGCACATTCATTATTAGCTGAAGCATTTTCTGGCCGGTCCGGAAACTACATGGTAAAAGTTGTTAACCCAGCATTGTCTTGGGCCACAGCCGAACGCCATTGGCTGGGAGGGGAGGCATTTTTCGCCCCCTCGTTATCTTCCGAACGAATAACTTCAGCGAGACGCGCATGGCGGCAATCGAAAGCTCTAAATAAGGCACATCTAAAACATAAGTGAAATACTTGCTACTTGCTATTGAAAATCTTAAATTGAGACTAGTATCGCAATAAGTGCTCTCAAAGGTATGATGCATCTCTCGTATAAGCCTGGAAGCGAAATTGTACGCAAAGGTCAAGGTCAAGATCATGTCAAATAAGCAGGGGCGTCGCCACGAAATTTTGAGTGGGGGGGACGGACACTGGTGGATCCAGCCTTCGGTTTGGGGGCATTTTTTGGGGCAAAAAGGCACATAATTTGTTTTCTCCCCGGATTTGGGCCGGTCACTTTTTTGGGGTATTAGAGCTTAAAAAGCATTAAAGGAAAACGCAAAAGCGACATACTTTTGTAGGCATACATTGCTACGGGGAGGTATACACAGTGAGGTAACTAGTTAAATAACAGTTTGCTTAAATCGACTCGCGTGGGGGTGTCCGAATTTTAATTAAGTGGGGGTTCGGCTGAAATGTACGTAAAAAATAAAAATATTTGCAGCATTTTCAATATGACATTTATAGAGGTACCTAATAAATTATTTTAGCGACGCGAAGCGGCGCGAAATTTTTACGGGTTGCCTGATTAAAATCCCATAAATTATTAGACGGTGGAACCTCGGCCGTGTATGAGGATAAGTGACTAAGACAATTTGTATAAGCAATTTGCGAAGCTTGCCGCAAACGGCGTGAAATTTTCCAGTTTGTTTTTACTGCAAAAGCTGGATTTGATTGCTGCAAAGGCATTTTGACGATAATTGTCCTATTTTCCATCAATTTTTACTTGTACAGTTTTCTCGTAAGGCAAAAGATCCCGTTATACATAATAACCGGTTGTTTTTATTTACACGCATTGATGGCGCGTCGTAAAAATACGCGATTTTTTTACGCGCATGAATGCGCGTAAAATCGTTAGGCTGCCTCTCGCTGCTTTCAAATAACACTTTTACCAGCCACTGGCGTATCCAGTGGCATTTAGAGCTATGTCCCCAGACATAAAAGTTGACCTGTTTGCCCCCCAAACGATCAAGCCTTCACAAGAAAAACAATCGTTTATTATGCATATGGAGAAAATGTACCAGTTAACAATTGATCGGGAAAAACAATTTATCGTCAAAATGCCTTTTGCGCAGTTCAAAATCCAGGCTGGATCTGCAGTTAAAACAAAACGTGGAAGAGATTTCACTCATTAAAACCATTCTGAAATGGTCCCTGTGCATTCTGGAGGCAGCTTGGTGGGAGGTGGCTCGGGGAGATAGGTCGCTGCCTGGTTCCAACTTACTAATTGGTTCTTCGTGTCCAGCAAGCTGGGCACCACTGGAGCAGGGTTACACAAGGCTGCCGATTGTTCGCCCGATTTTTGCGTTCGCGTTGCCTTTTTTCGGAGCTGGGGCAGGGCAGCTAGCTAACATGTCCGCCTAAAGGAGTTTTTATGAGGGGAAACGGGCCCTGGGCAAGCAATTTACTGCCGAGGAACAAGGATCTGACCATACACGCTAATGGATTTAATTTATAATTTTCCAAATTTGTGTAGAAAACAATAACAAAAGTCTGTTGTCATGCCGCGAACGAAGCGGTGCCCGCATTTTTTTTTTTTTTATTTGCAATGTAGATAGATAACTGATTGACTGCCTGCAAAGAGGGCAATTTTTATTGATAAATTGTTGGGATGTTTTGGGTGGGCCAAAAGACGTGTTTCCCCCTTTTCCAGGCCACTGGGGGGGAGGCATGGCCTCGGTTTCCCCATGGGGAGGTCCCGCCAGTGGGAGGGAGCCCAAAGTCCATATTTTTCATTTGTCAATCTGTTCGCTTGGCGAAACTCTACTGGCGGTCTAGACACCAAACTATCAAATGCAGGGTGAAATCGTGATTTTCAAATGGTGTTAATTTACACTTGGAAACTCTCTGATGGACATACGATTTTCGATGATAGCTAAGAGGGTCCGCCAAATCTCGAATATGTCGCTGGCAGTCAGACCTATACGTATCACATTAGGAGTCAACGATTTTCACTATGTTAATCTACGCCTTATCTGGATACCCGATTTTTTTGGAAATATAAGGGGCTGCCAAATCTCGAATCGTTCGTTAAACGAACTTCTGTTACGCTAAACGCACAATCCAGCATATGTAGGTCGAGTCAGATTTCGTACAGTTAGTTTCGCCATGCATCTATCTGGACACCGATTTTCAAGGCAATTTTATTTGGGTCCGCCCAAATCTTGAATCTTCGTGCACGAACTCTATTGGCGTTCTAGACAACAAACTATCATATTAGGGTGAAAAACAGATTTCTCAATGTTAATCTACACCTGAAACTATTTGGACACCAAATTTTCATGGAAATCTAATGGGTCCGCCAATTCATTTGCTCCTTTGTTTGAAATGCTAAATCACAATGTAGGAATTGAGTTCGTCCCAAAATTATGTTGAAAATCATATAGTTCTTAGCCCTAATCGCAGTTTAGCGGGGGCAGCCGGCTAGCACTTTTACGAGGTGGAGGGCCGAGTTCCCTGAGCCTCCCCCCCGCGCCCCCTCCCCACCAGTGGCGACGACCCTGGCCCTTCATCTCCGTTTGGGACCTGGCTCTCAGCGCCAAGGGCCCATATAGAGAATAGAATCAAGTCCTTGGCGAAATCCTGCTTAAACCGTTGAGCTGATCCAAAGACCTTTCACACAATACAAGGACTATTCTATCAGAGAGCCCTATGGAAAGGAGGAAAAGCCCTTTCAAGGTCTCTCTCAGGCCTGGAATGGGCTCTCTCAGGCTTGGCTGGAAGACTGGAAAAGGTTTGAATTCTAAAAAGTGTGTACAGTCGGTCTATCATGTATCTTCCCTTTTTCGTTTCTAAAACTCATCTAATTTGATTTCTGTGTACATGAAGGATTGATTTAAGGGAGCATCGGGTATCTACCTAGGTAGGTACCACATGGTCCCTTTTATCAGTCCTTCATGAACACAGAAATGAAAATAGATGGGTTTTATAAACTAAAAAGGGGAAGAATGAAGAGAAGATACATAATAGACCGACTGTACATACCAATACCGAGAAGGAACTTTTAAAATTCGACTACTGAAGTAACGCAATACGTCGGATAGTTATGGAAACTGTGATGACCTCCCCCCGACCGGATGCACCTGTCTCAAAAAATGCTGGCTACACCCCTGATAGGGTTAAAACTAAAGTGACCTCTCACTTTACCAGGAAATAAATAAGGTTCAATTTCCTTTGGCACGAATTCAGAAAAAAAGGTCAGTCAACTTTCTTGGGGGGACGTCCCCCTTCGATTTTTTAACTGGGGGGACGCGTCCCCCCCCCCGTTTCCGACGCCCATGCAAATAAGGTCACTATTGGCAAAGGGTCATGCCACACTGCACACATGTTTTATAGTTTATTTTACACGTATAGTTCGATAGTAGCAGCCATTTTTACACCTGACCCCATATAAGTTCAAGGTAAGGCCATATCAGGTCAATTTTGAAATGGATAAATATAAATAAAAAATGCTTGTATCTTAACCATTTTTGTCTTGCAAATACATTGATGGCATTAATTTATCTGTATCTGGTCTTTAAAAGCAAAACATATTACTTAAAAATGACGTCATGAGGTACTAATACTTATGGAGCCATCAGTTAGTCAAAAATAAGACATTGCTTTGAAATTTGCTTTGTTTATTTTCCATACACTGATACATATATTCCTTTTTACTAAACATTAAAAATCATAGTATTAAAAAATGGGGGTAAAAGACATAAAGTATAAAAATCCGAGATAGCCAATTGGTAACTCTAGTTATTTTCTAGCTTTTAACGGCTACTGATCGAATTTCAATTAGAATTAATGGTCTAGTGCACGGCCTGTTTAAGTTTGGCTGACTTTTGCGTCAAACTCGTGTGAAGTTACATCACTAAATTTGATAAACTCGACACACTTTCGACAACATTTTCTTAATTTTCGCACAGTAGACATCAAATTGATTTGCGAGAAGGTACATAAAGTTTCAGTTGATAGCGCAGTTCGTTTTTAGCTGTTGCGAGCATCCATCGGGGGGGGGGCGTTATCCGCTTCCCCCCCAGCCAACGGCGGGTTAAAGGGAGTGTGCCTACTCACATTGGTCATGTGGAGTTGTTGACACTAGTCTGTAGAACATATTTTTCCTGAAATTTAGCCACTGTACTTCATTTCCCCCAGAATCACTTTAGTTGCTGAGATATTCCACAAACTTCTGCCATCACCATACTGGCAGTATTATTATTTATCAATAGTCCGCCACAGAGCAGCTTCCCGCACTAGACAGCATTGCTCTTAAATTACAACGCTAGCATATATGTTAGCTCTGGTCCAGTGCGCCTTATAGGTAACATCTTCGCTACTCTGTTTATAGGATGATCGTTTTTTGAGTTTTGAAACAAAAAACCAAATGCAAAACAGAAGTATAAGTTAAAAATTCACTAAAGGGGCTCCAACGTGGAATTTTATCTCTAACCCAATAATCAAAGCAATAGGCTTCCTCCTACGGCGTAATAAAAATATATTTGACATTTCAAAAGAGTAGGCACACTCCCTTTAAGGAAATATCCACCTTTCAATTTTTAACCTAATTTCATAGACTTCCATTCTGTTATATATTTGTTGATTATTTAAAGGGACACTGCACCACCTTAACATTATATTTGAGTTGAGATAGCCATTTTCCGTGCTAGGCATTGCAATTATGTATAGTATACGTTAAAACAACCACCGAGGTCGAATCACTAATAAATTTGAGTTTGATTTTGACATATGCAACTTTGACCTTTAAAAGAATCCCACTATAGTCAAATTATTTTAAGTTGAATGTTGAGTAACTGGAGCCTTTTCGAAAATAGCATGCGCTATATGCAAGTTATTACTCGAGATACTGGAGCGGCCAAGAGTGACGCACAATGGAGATGCATTGCGTGAATGATGGTTAAATATGATGTCCATTTTTGTACGTCGACTTATGTGACTGGTGTCTTCTTGAATAGACTAGCGGCGAAAGCAAGTTAACATGGCGTCACATACAATATCTACAATTAGCCGACCCCTGTGATACTTGGTTTTAAATCAGTTTTTCCCCAAGTAAACACAATACTTTTGTATTCATATTTGACAATCATGCACTCAATGCTGCACCAGTGTGCGTCGCTCTTGGCCGCTCCAGTATCTTAAGTAATAACTTGCATATAGCGCGTGCTATTTTCGAAAAGGCTAAAGTTACTCAACATTCAACTTAAAATAATTTGACTATAGTCCTATGTAAAAACTATTTAACGTAGAGAGGTGATTATTCAGCCACAAATCATTTTTCGCTTTGCTCTACAACTCTGCTATCTCAGTTCGAAACCTCATGTTACAGGTGAACTATTTTCATTAATAGACGCAAAATGATGCCCGGAAATGTCGTTTACGCCGGGTTTCGAACCGGCCTCCTCCGGCTCACAATGCGCTCACCATTCACCACTGCGCACGTTTCAGGTACCTGCTGACCACGCTGGGTGACAACATGAACAGCGCGGTGTTCAGCGGAGTTCTCAGGAAGCTGCACAAGGCATTGGAGGAAAATGACAAGGCTTAGTCGAAGGCCTGAGATCGTCCACCGAGGCCCAGCAGTGGAACGCGCTGACCAGAGCGACGGAGAAGGATAGGAGGAAAGCATGAGGGCATGACAGCTGCAGTGTTACAGAAGAAAATGCTGCATCGTGCTGCCATCAGCTGTGTGCCAGAATGGCATGATAAATGCGTTAAGTTGTGTTTAAATGCCATGCTGTATGGTACTGCGCAGACAAATTGTATAAATGTTGCAACCTTGCCTTTTTCTGTGCACGGGCTTTCTGTGCAGCGGTCACCTGCGCCTTGAAGAATTGCGAATATTTTCGGGAGCTTTTCTAGAAATGATGAGTTTGAATCAATTTTGTTTGGACGTGAAAGAGAAAGATAATTTGATGACAGCAATACAACTGTAGATCTTTCATGCTTCTTTCACAGCTCATGACACAACAGATGAAAAGGAGCACCATACAAATATATGTGGGGATGTGTGCAATGTTGTCAAATCTGCCTTAATTTTACTGCTGCATAGGCTAGCGTCACGTTTTGCGTTTCCTTTATTCAAACGGTGGGGCAACTGCCCCACCGTTCAGCTACATGTTGGTGGGACTTATTGGTGGGGTAACTGCCCCACCAAATTTTGTCACATTTTAAGGTTTGTTGGCGTTAAAATTGTTATTTTTCGCCTCAACCATGCCAAACAGCCAGCCAATATGACATATTGCCCCACCAACTTTTTCTGACCAATAAATGGCCGAGTCTTCCCCCTGACTCCGCCCCCCTTTATCCCCCTCAACAGAGAAGGTTATCCCCCTTCCTAAAAGCCCTACCCTTGGCTAGCGTCAATGTGTAACTTCACTTCTACCTATGTCCAGTTTCAATGCATTTATTCAGATATTAATACGTCTATCTGGGTAATGTTGTGTTTCTAGCCGTTAAACGATATTATATACCAACATATTTTAGGTGTGCATTCAATTTCGTGTTATTGGTAGTTTTAAGCGTACTAATATTGCAGGAAAACGAATGAATAATTATACAATTGCGTGTATGTTTGTGGTGCATAAAGGTATTTGGCCCCATAAACCCTCTTTCTATAGATAACAAAACATTATTTACATCATATCCTGATCAGGGGTGGTTAACTGTTATGTCCTTATGGATAAGATCGGGGACAAATAATTAATTATCATGGAAGTGCTCGGGGGCAAAATGTCAGTAAAGATCAATACCATGCCATTCCTGGGAAAATTCAACAAGCGGTCATGTCATTAAAACAATTTCCGGCAGAACCACATGTAGGTATTCTTCAGTCTTCACTTAATGGCCCCTTATCGGAGCCGGTGACAATAAGGAACATTAGCGCCAGCCAACGGGCGAGAGACAGCGCCTCGTCATCACCTCATGGGCTTGTAGATGGCGTGACAAGGTGTCATAAACATATGCTAATAGCCAGACTATTAACAAATACAACCAATAAAACTTAAACAAAAGCAATATTCACCTTCATTCAACAAAATATTATATTACCTATATTTACATAAGTCCAAATAACTGATAAGCACACGGCAATCATAAAACACTTATCACAAACGGCAACGGCGTAGCCAGCAGCCCCGCCATCGAACATTCACGCTCATTCTCGCCTGCACACGAAGCTGTCAATTCTTTAGTTAGTTAAACACGAGTCTTCCCGTGAGAGCCCATCAGAACATTATCAAGTCCTCCAGTGATAGCCCATCTGAGCAGACCACCATCATACCATGCCCCGTCGGTTCGTCTTTCAGCAGGACAGGCCGGTTAACACGAAGGAGAACCGGGGTAATCCGACGAGCAGGAGGGGACTAGAGACCGACATAATTCAAACGGAGAAAAGGTATAAGCCAAGGCATCGCACTCAAGGCACGTTATGGGCACACAGTTGGCATGAGTGCTAATCATCATTGTCATTATATACGTACATTTACATTTTGTTCAATTAGCAGTTGCGTTTCAGCTCTTGATTACCAATAATTTAGTTTCGGCCATATTTGCGACGGACAAATATATACCAGGTATCTAGTAGAAAGCTGATTTTTTTCGGCCCTGCCCCTGGTTTTGGTACGATGGTACGGTACGATCGCTTCATTTAAATGGTCCCTTGTGCAATTTAAATGGAGCGATCGTACTGTTAAGTCAGAGGATCTCACTGATTTACCAGCGGACTTTGGAATAATTCTACTATAAACAGTAGAAAGTCGGGGCCATTCAGTATAAACATCCAGTAGTATTTGTAAATTCCTGCAATGCATCTGGAGCAGTTGCGTTGTTTATGGCGCATGAGACTTATTAACATTCGAATTTGCTTGTATTGTGTAATATGTATGTCATACATGCAAACTGTGCCGAGATTGATTCTCGTTTTGTCGCACTTGTAATGAAACTTTGAGTTGAATTGGTTTAAATGTTCCGTGCGATTAAAGGTATATTAAACCAGTAAGGTGTCGTGGTTGCGATGAACGAGCGAGCACGAAATAAATGTATCGTTAAATTCAACTCGGTCCGGCAAGTAGTTGTTGAGATATAAAAAGGTGCCCATGTGCGCACGTGCTACGAAAATGTGTGCATGTGCGCACGCACTCCAACCCTGACTTGTGGGAAAGTGGCGGCTAAGAGGTCCATAACCACACACCAAATTTGAACACAATCAGCTCAGCCGTTCCTAAGATATAGTATAGGAGTGTGCACGCGCGAACGTGCAGAGGCACTTATAACCCATGACTTGTGGAAATGTGGCGGCTGAGAGGTCTCTAGCCTGCCACTAAATTAAAACAAAATTGGCTCAGCCGTTCCTGAGGGAGAGAATAGGGGTGTGCACATGCGCACGTGCAGACGCACCCCACTCCTGACTTGAGGGGAAACTGGCGGCTGAAAGGTTTCTAACTACACACCAATTTTAAACACAATCGGTTCAGCCGTTCCTGATGAATAGAATAGGGGTATGCACGTCCGCACGTGCAGAGGCACCCCACCCCTGACTTGTGGAAAAGTGGGGGCCGATGGGGTCCATAACCACACACCAAATTTGAACACGACCAGCCCTGCCGTTGCGAAGTTTTTGCGACAAAATACCTTGTAACACCCCTCACGTGGCAAGTGTTCCGCGCAGTGGTAGTCACCCACATAAGTATCAAACCGAAAAACGCAAAAACAGAAAAACGAGAAACAACGCCACGTGAAATACTGCCGATTGGATATTTCGCCGCGAAGATACGTCCACGCCACATGAAACTCGCCGTCTCAGGTCTGCTGTACCGCAACAAAAGACCGTAAACCATACGGAAACCAAGCAAACCAAACCACAGACAACGCTTTTGAGCAATCTGATTTATAGTCAACAGGAAAGTATTGTGCAAGAGGTGGTTAGATTAGCTAAGGCAACCCAGAGTCGCCAGTATAAATCGATTTCAAGTTGCAGCTATCGCGTTCCTGGTGTTTGTATGCCAGATAATGCCTCAGCCGATTACAACTACCGCCTTGATTCGCTTATCAGACACAGTGCAGCTACGTGCCCGTGATGGTCCGGTTAGCTGCGCAGCAAGGAATACAGTGATTTTGTTACTAGCTGATCGACCCTTCTAGGGTCATTTGGCACGAATATGGGAGATGGACCGGTACGTATTTTTTATAACTAAAGGCGATCGAATTCCTCGACATGGCAACGTAATAAGCAATGACTTACGCGTGCCGGCAGTTTGCCATTTTTAGAGTAATCCAATAACCAAAGTATTAGGTATTAATTGTTAAAGAATGTTCTAAAATTAGCAATAACATGCCAAGTATTTATATAAAGGGAATAGGTCACATTGAAAGTTGTCTTGAAATTCAACCATACAGTGCATCTTGAGCTCTAAACTACGAATATGACTTTGATTGGGACAACTGATGGATATATTAAAGAAATAAGTAAGTTTCTCTTTGTATTTCACGAGAAACCGTACAATGGCAGCTGGCGTGCTGCCATCGTACGGTCTCTGACAAACATCATACGGTCTCTGACATCGTACTGCTCCGCCCCGCTCCGCCAGACGCCAAGTACAGTCTCTGACAAAGGGCCGCCGCGCAGCCCGGGCGGCTTGATGCGGAATATTAAACAAGAGGCGTGTTGGTCTTCCAGAGATTACTACGTGCTCAGGGAGTGTCTCTACCTCCGGCGCCGCCTGACGGCGAACTACGCGAAACTGTTCTTCGGGAAAAGAAACTCGTGTTTTTCTAATTTCAAAAAAAAGGTAATCGATCCGACAGGGATCTCACTATAAATTTTTTCGCTCTTTTCCTTAGTTTATTCAAAAGATCCATAGGTAATCACGCACCGGAGAAATAAAACTATAATGAACCACACAAATTCACTACGACCAAATAGATCCATGCAGGATCCAGGAATCCAAACCAAGATCTCAGATCTTTTGCTATGTTGTCCGGTAGGAGGATCTGGATCTTGTTATCTTTTTTTATCTTGGCACATGTCTGCTTCGTTGTTCAGTAACAGCAGTTACCCTTGCATCCTTCTGATCCCATCTCAGGAACGACTGAGCCGATTGTGTTCAAATTTGGTGTGTGGTTAGAAACCTCTCAGCCTCCCCATTTCCACAAGTCAGGGATGGGTGTCTCTGCACGTGCGCACCTTTTTTGTATCTCAGAAACTACTTCCCCTATTGAGTTACCAGTTACCCTTGCATCCTTCTGATCCCAAAAACAATCTATTCCCCAAACTACTCAGTTACCCCTCATATCAGTCTTGTTCAGGGGCGTCGCCATCTTCCGAAAGTTGGGGTGACGGAGGCATTTTGAAGCCGATTCTTTTCATGCAACGCCCATAGGCGTAATTGTAAAATTTGCAAATGTTTGCAAATACCGCCTGGGGAACGCCTCCCTCCCGCATCCCCTGCCTTCGACGCCCATGTCTTGCTTCAACAAACCAGAGTTAGGAACTACCCTTGGTTCGGGAGCTGGTGATTTAAATTGCGGACCAACTCTTATATGTTGTGACGTGTACCTACTTTTTATCGGCTTGAGGGCTAATTTGTCGGGCCCTAAAATAGGTAACTTTATACAGAAGGAAATATGAGGGGAGTAGCGTTAATCAGACGAATATCACTACCACGTGCCATCATGTGACTTTCAACCACCTTTTTGCAATCGCATTTGACAAATGGGCAAAACTGTTTTAAACACTGCATATAGAAGGCACCACTTCTTGCCGTTTCACCATAAACATTAACTACCGGCCATAACTATTAGTCGGCATTCCATTACAACTAGTCATTGAGCAAAACTTTCATTAGTCTCCAAAACAGATCGGCATTGGGTGAAATTAATCTCAGTGAAAGTTATGCAGACCGACGAGCAGATATTTTGATCGCCCATCTATTTCTGCCAACGCACAAAAGCTATACTCGTATATAAGCAAAGTGACGAAATTTTTCGACCATAGTCGAAATAATGTCGAATTACAAACAGTTTTGCAGAATGAGTAATCTAGTGACTATGTAGTGTTTAAATAGTTGTGCTCATCTGTTAAATTCGGGCGCCAGCAGCGGATCTGTTTTGTCGAATGATGATTGTTAAAATTGCAGTTCAAATAGTTATGCTGAATGGTCAAATGCGAGTGCAAAAAATGTATAGACTTCCGATACAAAATCACCCACTGACTCATCACCTGATATCACCCGAGCACGTGACTGAGTAACCACAGTCCGCTAACGGCGGCCCTGGAACGCAGAGCGATCTGTGGGGAGTATCGGGGGCAGACCTTTTACAGGAATACATGATAAAATTGACACTGTTCAATATTTTAACATAACAATTTACGCAATGATTATGAAAGGTAGCGTTGAACTAACCTCCATTCACAACGCAGCGAAGTTCGATGAATAATTTGTACTGCAATTTTGTCAAACTTTTTGGAGATTGTACCTACAGCATGCTGCAGGCGGTGATGTATACGCCACCCATGGGCCTCTAAAGCGGTGGGGACGGGGGGACACATCCCTCCCAATGGGCACGCGTCCCCCAGGCCCCACTCATTTTAGGATTATAGCATTACGCCTATTGGCGTTGCATGGAAAGAATCGACTTAACCCTCGCCCGGGTAGGGCAAATTTACTGCGTGTCCGGGTAGGGGCGGGGGTGGTACGACCCTCCTGGCGTTTCGCCCCTTATTGAGCTAGAACTTCGAATCCTTCGATTCGAATCACAAGGAAATTTGAGTTTGGTTTTGACATCTCCAACAAAGAACCCTATAGTGTTGCATTAGCATAGTTCTAACGATGTCTCATCTCTCTTTACCCATGTTGTGAAAGTCGACTTGTTTTTACATTTGCTGTACATAAGCCATACATAGTCATACGATTAGCAGCTAAGTTTTCTCTAGTCCCAAAAATCCATATGACTCATCAGCCCAAATATTTTTAAACGTATTTTTTAATGAAATTAAGCACTTGTTAGTGGAAAAACAAATTCATAATCGGTGCAGCAATTACGAATATTTAGCACCACATGCGCATACATTTGATAACTTTTGAAAAAGATGGACATCCTTTAAAGTAAAAGTGTTGGCGTCTTGGAGGGCGGGCATTCCTGTCAACTATTCATGTGGCGTTAGAAAAGAAACACACAGACACTTACCAAGGCCCTGATCTTACTGTCAAAACGCAAGCGAAGCTTCCATAGGACCTATGCCCTGCTCACGTGCGCAGCACAAACCAAGAGACTGCATGAATATTAAATTTTTTTCATAGACTGAAGCAATGCAGGCCGTGTACCATTAGTGCTATGGGGCTTGCGCTTTGCCTTTGACACACGATCAGGCCATGTAGCACGCCAAAGCACGCCAATTCCATCAGTTTTCTTAATGCATAGCTCTATGGAAGCTTCGCTTGCGCTTTGACAGAACGAATCAGCCCAAGTTAAAACGAATACTGCACAAGCAACTCTTTGTGACTTAGCATCTTCATGGTGTGAAAACCCGTTGTGGACGCAAATAAACAAAAAATCCCGGTGAAAGCAAACGTTTTACCTGAGAGTGTCAAAGCTACCCCCATGCTACTTCTCGAGAAGACGCAGAAGCCCAAATCCGACAATCCAATGCCCAATTGTGTCAAACACAGCTACGACAGGTACCGCCGTCCAGTCCAGCGCGACAAGCCGTCATAAGAATCGACCGCTCTGTGTCCAAAACTTCAAGCTGATTGACAACAACTATGTACTCATTCAAATGTGTTCTCTGGAATCAGAGATAACAAAAATAAAAATGAACCCAACCGTTGCTGCTTTCGCTTTTAAGCTGTGCCCGCGTTTTAGATATCCACATTTCCTAAAGTTTACGCAAAATCCGCTGAAAATTCTCTGAGCGGATCTTGCCGCACATTTTCATCGATAATCCAATAAGTAGTGAGTACAAAATTATGTCTAGATCAACATAAGCGATACCGAAGGAAACACTCTATCTAAGTCCCTTCGCACTCCGTTAAGATTGTGCCTGCGTTTTTAGCGTTGAATGCAAATATGTGCATTACCAATTGCAGTGGCCACGCGCTACAGGATGCCTCAATTGACGGAACATTTAATTTGGCTACCTATTTTTAGTTAAAAATTTTCTAATCCTCAAGCTTAGTTGCAAATATACTTCGGCCAGCATACACATACATATATATAATCTAGTTGTATAATTACTCTAGTTAGGAAATAGAATCTGTTAGTTAGTGCCATCTATTGTAGAAATAAACTAACTACCGGGGCCTAAATCGTGTATTGACCAGCCATGCTCCGTTGAAGTATAGAGCAAAAGCGGATAGTTCTCCCCCAAGCACTCTGCGGAGCATCAAGCCCCACATCCAACACTAGAGATGCACGTGCAGAGGCTAAAACTGGCTCCGATAACTCTTATCTCGCTGAGAGCTGACCGCAGATGATCCTCTCACCCGGGCGGTGAGAGAAAGCGCAGGACAACCGCAAACCCAACCTTTTCCCACTGGAGGAACGAAGACTCCAAGAGCTGACCTGAGTGACCACCATTATCTCTCATTCACATGGCAGAACATCAAACGAACATTCTCCTGCTATTTGTACTTCTGCATATGTACTGCATATGATATGTACTTCTGCAGAATCTAGGAACTGACGCTTCTCTCCCCCGCCAAACCGACAGAGCGTCAAATCCGGCAGCCCCATTGTGGGGGTTTTCGCACCACTGAAGTCGCAGATCAATCAGTTCTCGTCGCGAGTCAAGCCGCGCGGGGACAGCTTCGTCTTCCGCATGCACTACCGCACCACCTTCATCTTCGTCATGGTCTGCTGCCTACTGGTAACAGCCACTCAGTACCTCGGAGAGAAGATCGCCTGTCTCGTCGACAAGGACTCGCTCTCGCAAGATGTCATCGACGCCTACTGCTACATCTCCAACACGTACACGCTGCCGCCCACGGCCGATATGGAGGTAGGTGTGCTGCCATATCCGGGGTATGTGTGCTGCCATATCCGGGGTAACTACTACTAAGCGCGAAGATCGAGGGGATGCTATTATCCTTACGGGGAAAGATGGGAATAAGCTGCTGTCATACATATTTACCACATAGGTACCTACCTATATTGCCCATTGCTGGTTTACGCCTGATTGGCATAGCATAGTTAATGTTTTTATTAGTAATACTCATAAAAGAGTGGTGCTATATTACAAACTAAATATCTCAGGGTTGTTGTTAAATTTCGTGTCGATGTTCCCAACAACGGTGTGCTTCTGATAAGTATCCAAGGAAGGATGTCATCGTGTGCGATATGGCCACACAGATTACATCGCAACCACAAAGAAGGGTTGATTCCATAGCGAACAACATAACGTTGATTGGTTGAATGGTTGGATGGGACGATGATAGGTATAACGGACAACACTGAAACAGAAGGGCTTAAAAACAAACAAAAACACTGTCGCGAAATACCTCCTCAAAACGTGGCGGGCAGCTTCTGTATTTCACCAAGATATTCTAAAAAACAATGCGTTTTTACTTCCCTATGGCTTGGACACGTGCTGACACAACTCGTGCTACCGCCCGCAGAAAGGTCTCCAGGTGGCGCAGCCTGGCCTGGCCCGCCTGGGTCCGGACTCGAAACTCGAAGATGAGAAAAAATACCACAACTACTACATGTGGGTGCCGTACGTGCTGTTCCTTCAGGGGCTTTGCTTCTACATCCCCCACTGGCTGTGGAAGATGTCGGAGACCAATAAGGTCATGACCGTCCTACAGGTCAGTCAGTGCAGCCGGTCCTGGTGCTGCTGCTGCTGATGATGATGATTAGGGCATACAATTGCAGCATGCAACCAAGGGCGGATTTAGAAAGACAAAACATTTTTTTGTGGGTGGGCAATCGGCGAGGTCTTGAAAATGTATTCCAGAGGAGAGTGGCCGAGTTTTTACCATATGCCGTGTACGTCATTCCAGGGACTCGTCTGACATGTTTACGGGGGCAAACCCTCCAATCACAGAACTAGCCAACCCCAGTCGAGCTGAAATTAGGCTACTGAGGGGGCGTTGGGGGGGGGCAGCGCGACCAGCGTCAGCAGTTCACAGTGCATCACTGGCATTGCGTTGTCTTGAGCGGCAAGCAGCGTGTGCCAACACGTAAATTTAAGGTCGCCGTTCACGGCGCAAACACGCCTAATCGCCTATATAACGGCAGAATTGCAGTACGCACCGACAATGCGCCGACTACGCGCTGACTTCGTGCCGACTACGCGCGTAGTTCCGGCATAACGACCGAATGATGCACCGAGCGTGAGACGCCATGACTGACCAAAAGTGCATTAAAATGCGAAAGTTGTAGGTATTAATAAGGTACCGAAGAGAAAAATCGCTTTTATGTTAAATATTGATGCGTACCACGAAACTGTTTGTAATATAACACAAAAGCACGTGCAATAAAGCAAAGGAGAATAATGTGGCGTGGACAATTATAATAAGAACCAGATCTGCGGCTGGCCGGTCTCGTGCCAACCAGTGCACAAAGCGCCCGACCCAGATTACACAAGAGCGTGTCGTCGCAACGCAGCCCGGTTATGCGTGCCAAGTACTACGGCGGGAGATCTGGGCCGGCGCAGTGCACGTCACGTGTTGGCATCGAGTAGCGGTTCCAGCGACCCAGATCCTAACTATATAACGCGCGGTCTCCTAATGTTTAATACATTCTTTTTCCATCGTCTCTACCGTGTGTTCCGAGGTACCACGCCGGGTGAGCCTGATATGCTCTCCGACAATAATACATGCGTAAAAGCTTTTAGGATCTTGAGCCGGCACCAAAGTCAAGTAAATAAACAGAAATATAAACAAATTACTCAAGGTTCTGTAAATTGGAAAATTTGGAGAAATAACCGTCCCTAATCTAGTTATACATTTGTGTTGCTGTTGCCACATGTTTCAATAATGTCAGCAAAAATAAAGTAGCGTTATACTACGGAGAAGAGAGTTCCGAAGATTATCGCCATAAATAACCTTGTGGTTCACTTCATACAAAGTCTGAAGCCCTTCGAAACTCCAAAGCTATGTAAGGTTATGAGTTGTGACTAATAGTGCGCTTATCAGAAGTAAAAATGTCAGCTTCAGCGTGATTTATTTTATCACTCGGTCATTATGTAAAATGTGAATGTGCATGCACAAAAACAGTGCAAAAACTCTTTAAGATATTA
>VOPJ01004324.1:2367-122367 GCA_014673585.1 Semibalanus balanoides | reverse complement strand
TATATAATATATCAAAAAATTCCTTTATTATATTAGAAAACAGACACAATCAAAACATATATATATCAAAGAATAATTATAAAAAAAAACATAGGATAGATTATAGATAAATAAAATAACAATTTCAAGACCATACAACAGAATTTACAAATGAATATCTGTATTTATAATTTCGACTAAGAGTATGAACATCTAAAAGAAATGGGTATAGACACAGACAGAAGCATAAGTCTTTATATGCACAATATATATAATATTTGATTATTAGTCCTTATATTTAGAAACAAGATTACAGACACAAATTGAATGAGAGACACTGTATATAATCTGAAGAACACCACGAAGAAAAAATAAAAATGAATATGTTTTGACATTAAATACATATATAATATATATAAACACACATATATAAGACAAATGACTTATATAGAATTAATAAACAATATGACACCTTTCATATAACAGAATACCAAAAATTATAAATATAAAATAGTTATGAATATCAAATTTCGTGATACCTAACAAACGATATAAAATCCAATAAGATAAAAAATTAATAAAAAACATAGATAGACAAATGACTTTCCGTATAATCTTTTGGCATGGTGCTTATGTGACCTGCCTTGACCTTGACGATTTGCCAAAAATGCGCCCGATTAGCTCATTCCTGGATGTGTTTCATACATTTGAGAGGCAATCTGGGTGATCATGGTTGCAAGCCATTGCTTTGGAATGGAAAATATGATCTATGAAAATTTTGTCTGTAAATTTTGACCCTTTTGACCTGACCTGTGACGTCACCACTGAACTTTAGGGAAACACAAATTATTTTACGTTGATGCCTTTTTCCTGTGTCTATGCGATTGCCGTTTGATTCAGCGCGATTTCGTCTGAATTGGTTCCGAGAAGATACCCCCCCCCAGTGATTGGGTTACAGAAATACCCCAGTGACTGCCGGGAGAGTGCCACTAACCGGGTTTACGTTCCTCAGGGCCTCAACTTCCTAATCGTGGACCCGAAGGAGCGTGAGAAGAAGAAAACAGTTATGGTGGAGTACCTGCACAAAAACTGGGGCAAACACACCATCTGGTCCATGAAGTACGTCTTCTGCGAGACGCTCAACCTGCTCAACATTATCCTACAGCTGTTCATCACCAACAAGTGAGTCAAACGAGAGAGTCAAACGAGAGAGTCAAGCCCACCGCCCCCGGTCGATACAGCCACCAGTCTGAGTCCAACAGAAGAGTCAAAGTCCAATGGCGGTTCAAGAACGTCAAAACCAAAGTACAAAGAGTCTCGCACAATGAGTAAATATACTTGTTTTACAGCAAATTTGAGTTTCATAAGTGAAACATATTTTTAAAGGTAGTAGAAGTCCCAAGGAAGACACATTTTTGTTCAGTGACCTCTTCTCTCTTGTACAAGTTCAGCATATTTTCGAGTGCATTGTGATGCATTTAAATGCAGATTTTTCCGCCGCTGTGCAATTCAATAGCCGTTTTCACAATGGATAATTGTGCGCGGAATGTTTAAAACATCTTAAGATGTTTTGAAAAGTCTTAGTATGAAAGTTTTAGTAAACGATATATTCCAAGAAAAATAAGTTACTGATTTAGGCGATATTAACATTATTCAAGAGTTATGAAAACATGAAATTAGCTCATTACAAGATTATGATACAAAATTGTCCGTTTCTAAATAACATATGCGTCTAGAGTCCCATTCGTTAAGTTAAGCTACTGCCAATTATTAGTTACTCAATCTGGCGCGTCATGGAATCAACAGGTCTGCCTTCGCATAGCGCCATTATTAAATGCGCCTAGAAACGATTCGCTGGAGGCGAGTACCCCAATATGAAGTCAAAGGGGAGGATGCTTTGTTGAGCGACCAATAGCGGCCCGAAATTAAATGGTTCGAGATGTTCTGAAAAGTGTCAGTAGGTGAAGATCACACTACCTATACTATGATCTTGCTAATTACCACCAAACCGCAATTTTTTTTAACATACTTTAATTCTTACCACATATTACAAAAATTCTGAGACAGACATTTCAAGAGAAAAAAAAATCGCCTGAAAAAGTTGTGTGGTTAGGAATGGATAGAATACTTTAACCTTTCATACTAAAACATTTAAAAACATCTCAAGAATGTTTTAAAACAATTTCGCGCGAAAATTTAATCCTCGTGAAAACGGCTAGTGATTTGCCAATAGATCGGGGTGCCACCCATGGGTGCCCACTCAATTCTTCCGATTGTCTGGGCTGGGTATGCATTTTTCGACTTTTCATGGGTACCGGGTGGGCAATGGGCATGGGTATGTTAATTTTTTAGTCATGTCCCTAGCCGTTATTTTTTACCTGGCAACCAGATGTTTAACCAGGTAAATAGTTAATAAATGATATAGGACACTTAAAAATAAATTTTGACAATTATATGAGAACAATAAATCATGGTAAGTACCTAGCAGTGGTGAAAGACTTATCCAAAGTCTGATCCAGTATGAACATTGTTTGACCGAAAAGTGGTCCGATGAGTCAAAAGCCACAGGCAATACAGCAGGTGCGTATATTATTTCTCGTTAAATGCAATGCAAGTAAATTATGTTAGAATAAATGGTTGCAAATTTTGTGGAAAATATATTATCTGCTTCATATGGATGGACCGGACCGAGCATGGGCCTCAATATTATTAATTTGAATGGGTCTGGTCTGGGTCTGGGCTTGGTGTTCATGGGTTTCGGCTGGGCTGGGCTTGGGGTTTAGTCACCCATTGAAAACTATGCTGTGCATCCCAGTGCAGTACTTTTGACAACGTGTCCGTCATCAGGTTCCTGGGTGGAGAGTTCATGACGTACGGAAGTCAGGTGATGGAGTTCATGAACGACGCCCCGCAGAATCGGACGGACCCGATGTATGCAGTAAGTGAGGCGACAGGGGCGAGGGAACGCCATGAGAGGTGGGGGTCGGGGAGTGAAGGGAGCTGTGTGAAACGTGCGCAGAGTCAGGGAAACGTTCATCTCGTGTTCATGGCAAATGCGCTCAATCTAGCATTTGAAGTGATAACCCTAGTCCCTATTCCGTGCTGGGGGGCAGATTCTGCTCTCCCAGTGTATTTTTTCGCTTGCCACTTCGAAACCATTCAGCCTAGCATCTTGAAACTTTGAAGACAAAAATCCCAGAATTAAATTACTAGTGTGATATCGAACTTTTGACAAAATCGTTCCAGCAGAGACGATGACAGGCTTATGTTTTTGGAAGGGTGTTGCCAATGCGCTTGTGCGGCGCATACTGCTTTCGCTGTTTCGGTGTAATACATGCGTCAGAAACGTTGTCACTGCAATATTCATTATACATAGTTATGTTACGAAATGATATTTAAAAGATACAAAGATAAAAAGGTTATTTCGTAATATTTCGGCCACAGGCATTTATCAAACAGTATACACTAGTGCTAACCCGTCCGCTCTGCTGGAAGATCTATGCATACAGACTACATTTTTTCCCGTTTTTTATCGCTCATACTAGAGAGACCGAGGTAAACCACAAGTGGCGCCAGTTTTAGCAAATATGTGTAATGTCCGACTGTATGTCCATAGACCATGGTCGCTGTCCGTCAGGAAATGTCCGAAGGTCATTGTTGTCCGAAAATTTGTCCGGAAGCAGAAAAAAGAGTGGTGTTAAGGAAAGGAAAATGGCCAGTGTATCATTCATAATATATGCATAAATAATATATACCTATGGTATATAAATAAAATAAGTTTTACGTGACACACTTCTTTTTTAATACCAAAGCAACCAAGTACTTTTCGCGACAAGCCATTCATCAGCATTCGGCATGGGGTGTCCGAAAATGTCCAAATAAATATGCTTATGTTCGTCTGAAAACCAAATCGGTCTCCGGACAAACTCGTAATTCCGAAAACTATTGTACCAATTGGCACCACTCGTACCCACCCGTCAGGGGATCTGCGTTAAAGTCACGTGGCTTGTGACTTTAACGCAGCAACTTTTCAATTCGATGCGATCGCCTCCTTTTTAAACGTTTACCACCCTAATTATGGTTAATGTGCACACCAGTGTCACCTATAGGTATAGCATATTCGCTGAATGCGCACACCAGTGCCACCTATACCATATTCGCATAATGTACCTCGCTGGCTGCGAGTAGTTTAAGTTCCGCTTATCAGATGGCGGTAATATCGGTGAGACATTGTGTCGGGCCATTTTTTCTGAATACAGACATGCTCTTAACCTGTAGGACAGTTTAATGTTGGGTAATTTAGGGAACACACTAACGCACACACATGTTGTCATGCGATCTGCAAAAAATATTAAATACTTTTATATGCTAATGTGTCAAAACTACATAACATTTCATATTTATGAAATGTGTAAGGAAAACATTGGGTGTGTACAAACATACAGACGAGAGACTAATCTATTTTTTAATAGTCTTAAAGGAGTGTGGCCTATCTTTTGAAAAATGTCAAATATATTTTTATTACGGTAAGAAGCTACTGCTACTTAGAATTATTGGTTACGATAAAATTCGCATCACGTCTGGAGCCCTTTAGTTGAATTTTTAACATATTTTCGTTTTGCATTTGTTTTTGTTTTCAAAACTCAAAAACGATCGTCACTATAAACGAGTAGCCGAAGTGTTACCCTATTAATGGCGCACTGGCCAGAGCTAACAATATATGCTAGCGTTGTAATTTAAAGAAGCAATGCTTCTAAAGTGCGAAAAGCTCTCTGGCGACTTATGATATAATGATTTCTGCGCAGATGTGATTTGGCGACTTTGGATATCTCAGCAACTAAAGTAATTTGGGAAATGAATGTAATGCTCATTCCAGAAAAATATGTTCTACAGCACTAGTGTCCAACAAAACTCACATGACCAATGTGAGTAGGCACACTCCCTTTTAAAATCAAAAATAAATTTAGAGATTTCGAATAGACGTTTTTGTAAACTGCTTCTTAACCAAATAATGTTTTCACAATCACGACAATATCTTTTGATCATACCACCAGTGTTCAGAAAAGTGGGTTCAATCGATCTAAGTTTCGCATTTTGTTTGCCGTGGCGGAAGTTTTTCAAATGCGTATACCAGTAATTTTTTGCGTAATTTTGATACCCGTTTATACGCCAACCTATTTCATATATGCAATACGTGCCATATATTATAAGATTAATCTGAGGTCATAAAAGGTAATCAGCATTGTTTTTGCTAATAACTATGATAGAATAAAGATTAGAGACGTTCGGATCGAACACAATATGTTTGGTCTCGATCCGAGGCCGCGTCGCCCCATATGCAGCATGACACCTACCTGGGTCACCAAATGACTGACCAGAGCTTAAATTTATCAGTTGACCTCAACAGGTCACCATTAGGGTAAGCGGGGGAAGCCCGCCACCATAAGCATTTCATATCGCTGAAAACAAATTGCATACAATATCGAATTGAACTTTGTTCAGATTCATTCTATGATTAATTTTCCATAATGTAACGGTTCTATAAAACGCTTGGTAGCTCCGGGATATTATTTCAATGACTTATAAAAATTGTATGCACTTTTACATGGCCTAAAAAGTGAGGGGTAACACCGCCATGGGTGGCTATAGGTTACAACTATAGGTTGCACGGCCTGAAAGATAAGCCATGTTTCAAAATTGGTCATGAAGAAAATAAAGAGACCTAATGTCATATCACGATCTATCTAATGGCTTTCACATAGAACACATATATGGAAATATACTTAAGATGACCAAGAAAATGATATTATTTTTTTGGAACTCCGAAACAATCATCAAGGTGGAAAAGGGAAAAGACTATAGGAGAAAAGAAAGGGGACGGGTTTGATTTTCTTTAATAATCGGCACACCTGTGAATGCACCGAGATCATTTGAATTCAATGAGACGGTACCGTGTTCATCCCATGGGGTAACACCACCACTTCCCGGGGTAACTCCGCCACAGCATGGCGGGGTTACCCACATCGACTGTCTACACAGAACCCGAGACTCTTGCAAACTGAGACCACCAACGGCGGCACGTGGGAGCGGATATCATAGCACACTGGCTCCTGTTTCAGAGAAACACGGAATCACTTCATCAGATATACAGGCAACAAGCAATTACCGATTACAATATCAGTAATTCTTATACAAGAGGTAATTTTTCCAGCATGTGCCTTCAGCTTTCACCGGAAGTGGAAGTGTCGCTGTGTGACTCGCTCTCGTGAGCCAGCAGTCAGCCACTTAACAATGGCGTCAGATGTTTTCATTTAGCTCATAACTTCGTCGATAGGAGGTATGGCGTTTTTTTGGCACAGTTTTTGGGCAATTTTTGTCGCATCACTGTCACGTTCCAGCCATTTCATGGAAAGTCAAGTATCAGTCTATTGTGTATGTCAGCTGTTTGCACCCGCAGACTAGAACAAATCATCCTTTACCGCCATATTTTTCACGTAACAAAAATTCCAAGTCAAGAAAAATGGAGAAGCGGGCCACTTTTCTGACACTGCCTACAAAATGCATGCCATCGCATACCATATAGCAATAACAGCACACTATTGATTTTCAAATGTGAAAACGATATTGCAATATAACTTATTTTGTAAGAAAAAAAATCAGCGTATATATTATATGTTACTAGCACAAGCACTAAGCTCTATACATTATACATAAATGGATTCAACATATTTTGGGGCAAAGGCGCACTGGGGTACATAAAATGGCAAGCGATACCCTCCGTCAAACTAGGTCCAGTTTGAAATAAGGAAGATGATAAAAGGCGCTCCGCACATGGTGAGCCCACGATGTTTACCTGATCCGCCTATGCGCCAATATGTAAGATTAACAAATTACAGCAAATAATCACCATATGTGCCGTTGATATTCTCCCAATCAATCACGTTACAGCGCATAGTTCTTATCCGAAAATCCCCCATTTTACATCCTCTGAATACGCTTATGATTTTCCAGTTTGGTACCTGACCTCTTGATTTATCGAAGACCAGTGCATTGAAAGCTAAAAAACGTTTTAGGCATGACATTTGGTAGAACCAGATGGCGGCAATGAACTTTAAAAAACACCCTCAATATTCGTCTTTGTTGCCTCCTGGTCCTTTTTTTGCAAAAACAATTTGGAGGCAAAAAAAAATTGTCATGAAGAATCGAAAGTTGTTTGTCCCATCGAAATCGAGAGCAGTTATCGGGATCTCTGGGGAGGGGGAGAGAATCTGCCATCCCCAGCACGCTTACGTTTTTCTGGCGCCAGCACGAAATAGGGTTAAATGCTGAAGTTTAGTTCACATTTAAATCAAACAGCTTTTCTGCTAGGTAATTACAGTGTTAATTTACCCCTACAAGTATTATCACTATTTGAAAACCACGCTGCACACGTAGCAGTGAGTGTGCGCAGTCATTCGCTTTGAATTTGAACCGAGCAGCACAAACCCGATCTCCTGTGGCAGTTTCACCGCACTGGAGCAGCTCAGTCTGATATAGATGATGCTGGGGCCTAGTTTCTCCGCCAGCCGCCAGAGCCGGCAAAATAGCGACGGCAATATAGCGACAGCAAGATAGCGACAGCAAAATAGCGACAGCAAAATAGTGACAGCAAAATAGCGACAAAATAGCGACACACAGCCGAGTCGAACTGCTGAGATATTTCCACGCGTCATCATGTGTTCCTTTCAACATTTCATTGTCTTATTTCGTCAAAACCTCACTTCGTTACAGATATTTTTATGATGCCTGACCCCGACATGACGTCACTACTTTACAGATATTTCCACGCCTCACCAAGTGCTCGTTCTACCGGTACGGCCCGTCCGGCAGCATCGAGCGCTTTGACGCTCTCTGCGTGCTCAGCATTAACATCCTGAACGAGAAGATCTACGTGGCTCTCTGGTTCTGGTTCCTCTTCCTGCGGCCCTCAGCAATGTGAAGTTTTAGAAGGCGGTGCTCGGTTACGCAAGTGTTGGTAACCGATCAGATGTCTTGTGGCCCGTACGTGCGTGCGTGCGTCCGCTTCCGTCCGTCGTCCGTCCGTCCGTCCGTCCGTCCCGTCCCTGTCCGTCCGTCCGTCCGTCCTCCGTCATTCCATCCGAAGTGATTGTTAGTCCCAGGGCACTGTACACTGGGGTAACTCCAAAGTGTTTTGTATACACTAGAAATATACTATAAAGCTAACCAACCATCACCCAAAAAGTGAGGTCACACCAGATCTGGAATAATATACCAGGATGCGGCTTGCATCTTACTGCGGCGTGTATGGCGCTTTTGTTTCGATCAACAATCTCATATATAACCGAATGGTAAGCTTGTCCTGCGACCCCCATTGCCGAGTTGTTCTTAATGACGGGCGGCCATCTTGGTACTCACAAAGTGTCGGCAGGCGAACGCGAATCGCACACTTTGCTAATGAACTCGAGAACGTTGGGTTGGGCTTGACATTTTTGATCCCAAAAATCGAAATAAATACGCTCAACCTTTATTTCTATGATAAAACTTTGATATATTTATTTGAAGAAAGTCTCGAAAACTTTGCTTGAAAAGTGACATTTTAACATGTAACCCTATGGACAAGTAGGAAAAGTCACGCTCATGCTACCATATAACTTTGGCCCCTCGGTTGGTCCGTTTGGAGTGGCTTGGATTTGGAGCGGGTCAATGTACGGTCTAAGAAACACACACTATCAGTAACAGAAACAAAACCTCAGCAGCCGTTTCACCCATGGCTACTCGCTCTATTAATTGGTCACTCGTTTTCTCAACACGATTGTTCGATTTTGCCACAAACTGGCCAGGTTACAGATCGTCTCATACGCGTCTCTAACACATGACCCCGTTGTCTTCCGACAGTTTGATGGTGCCTACCGCCTGAGCACACTCATCTTCAGAGTGTCCGCACCAACATTCTTGTGGGCCGCCGCCGCCTCCACGGAAGACCGGACTCCGCCTACCAAGTAGCTGAGAGGTGCAACTTCGGCGATTGGTCAGTTACTTGGTGGCACTAATCACCGGCCCATTTTTTTTCTTAACAAACCTCAAAACAAATAAAACAGCGTAAGTCAAAACGCAAAATACGTGCATTTAGTTATGACTTAAAATAACACTTTGCATGAGTTTGGTTACTTCCAAGGATGTTAACTATTTGTTTTTGTTTTCAAAAACATATTCATTATAAATTTATGTATTTTCTAGCATGTCCGGGAAATCCTCTGTATCAGTTTGTTAAAAATATATATTTACCTTTTGGTTTTGTATCAACAATTGATTAGGCTTCCATTATGGCATAACAATGATGTTATTTAAATTAAACAATTAAATAAAATTATTCACTAATTATAAATTCAAAGTTTTCTTTAAGCACGTACCGATTGTGCTTAATGAACGTCACTGACAACGTCAGCCTTCCCTTCGTTCTATATGTTACAAATCATAGGACCAGAAATTAAGCATGTGCGCCAAGAAGTATTACAACGTTCCTGATTGGAAAATGAAACAAATCGCCAACACTAAAAAGTCGACGCCCAAGCGCATTGATAACCTTTTGATGTAATTGCCTTTTTATTGTTTGACTATTGTTGGGGAAAAAATATTTTTCATGACAATATAAAGCAAAGTAATATATGCAGGCAGAAACGAAACTATACAAAACTCCTAATGTTGAAAATAAATTAATCAATTCTTACAAATCTTGGGGGGCAGCCAGTAACTAAGCCGCCGTAAAACGCATCCGTAAACTGCTAATTTGGTTACCTTTGCATTCAATGGCTATTAGTTGTAGAGGATTAGCGTTTATATAATCACAACAAAATTGAGTTCCATTCTATTCTGTAAAAAAAAAAAAAAATGGGAAAAGCCTGCAGTTTGATGAAGACAAAGGTACCGGTCGTTAAAAACGTGGAACTCTTATCAATTTTAACTGGAAATATCTTTCAAACGGAAAGTTTGTATGCAAAATACGATGAATTTACTATATATTTTTGTCTCGTCTGTCGACTTCAAGTCGATCTTCATTTGTGTGAGAAAATGTAAATGTTCCCTTAACCCGGCATTAACTGGGGTCTCATCTGACCGCCATTGACTGGGAGGGGGGCGTTAAACGCCCCCTGGCTATTTTCCGAACCAATTATCGCAGCGAGACGCGCAATGCGGAATTCGAAGGCACTCATTGAGACGACTGTAAAGCACATTCGAAAATCTCAAATTGAGGTCCATGTCAGGTCACGGTCAGGTCAAAGGTCAAAATAAATGTATTTTCGTGTATGAGCCATACTTTCCATCCCAAGCCTTCGATTGCGACCATCATCACCCAAAGTGCTCTTAAACGTATAATACACATCCCGCATGATCGAAAGTGAGATTATTGGCAAAGATCAAAGATCAAGGCCAGGTCACAAAAGGTCACAATACGCAGAATATCTACGAAAGTTATGCAACACGTGTTTCATGGATCATTTTACGCATGGCAAGCGATAATGATACTCATTTGACTACCGAAATTCATGTATATGAAGTAAAGGTCAAATTAAGGTCAAAGTAAGCTCAGAAAATGTATTTTTTTTTAATTGATAAATATAACTCAAAAAGGCATGTTGCTAGACCAGTTTTCTTTCAGAAAACAGTGCTGTCAATTATTGTTCTGTCTCTTGTCAAGAAAAACCAAAAATGCATTTTCAAAATATGGCGTCATGAGTTATCAGCACTGTTAATGCGATCACTCAGTCAAAAATAAGGATATCATTTTTGAATTTGTATTTAAGTTCTTTGCATATAGTTCTATGACATATCTTGCCGGTTTTTTAATATCTTTGGAACAATTTTGATTTAATAGTCATTAAAAACAACAAAATGCACATTTTGGGGTCAAAAACCCGCAAATTTGGAAAATCCGAGAGTGACTATGTTATCTGTATTTGCAATCTTTGTCAGTTTTCGGAATGCATTTAGCTTATTGTGTTGCCTTTGTACGGTCTGTTCAATTTCAGCTGATTTATGTGTAAGAACCGCGTGTAGTGACGTCACTAAATTCGCTATATCTAAAAAAAAACATTATCAACGAAATTGCTTTATTTTGCACAGAAGAAGTTAAATTGATGTAGAATAAGGTATCCAAAGTTTCACGTTGATAGCGATTATCATTTTTTACTTATGACGAAAAAACGGCAGGGGTTCTAAGCCCCCACCCCCTCTCCCAACAGTCAATGCCTGGTTAGCGGGATAGTGCCAAATCGCGGGCCAATCTATAGTTTTTTGTGTGTATCGGTAGACTAAGCGTGTCCGATTTCACCTGCAAAGTCTGGTTCCCGAAACTCTCCCATTATATCAAAATATACATTTGCACCTTCAATATTTGTCAATCATTCGTAAAATTGGAGTCGCCTCATCACTATTTTGAATCATTTCTTGGCGGACTAAAATTTTATTTTGAATATTGCAAACTCAACATCACCATTCCATTTGTGAACTATAAAATTAAAATACGTAAGCACTTAATTATAATGTCAACAGCCTTAGCTTCTTGTTATAATAAAACAGCAAAAATGGCTATGGCTCGACTTTGGGCCGTACAAGTTACGTGATTTTACCTTATAACACTGACGAACTTGTCAAGGTCGAGTCACGGCGAATTCATTCGCTTCAGCTTTGGGCGCGCTACTTGGACACGTAACAGTTGCGCCACATTGGCGGCCAAACAAGATGAGAGCAGTCAATAGCCGTTTTCACGAAGGTTTTATTTTACCCGGTAGTACCCGGTAGTACCTGGTAATAATTCGTGCGTTTGGGTTAATTTGGTCTAGGAACACGGCTTTTCCCAGATATTTTTGGTATTCATTGAAACTTAATGAATTGCATGTGCCGTTATCTGCCCTTACAATGCAACATTTCCCATTATTTATTGTATAATCAAATCATGAACAAATTAATCAACCGGGTACACCGGGTAATGCCGGCCCGGTAGTACCTGGTTTAGTAACCGTAATATGCGTCATGAATTTTAATTATGGCAAGAAAACTAACGGAAAATTTCGCATTGTAAGAGCAGATTAATTGTACCAGAATTTCCATACAGATTCAATTGATACCAAAAGTATCTGGGAAAAGCCGTGTTCCTAGACTCAATTACCCAAAACGCACGAAATATTACCAGGTACAACCAGGTGAAAATAAATCCTTCGTGAAAACGGCTACCTTGAATTTAATGCTAAGTAAAGCTGGTACCAACGTTTTTGAGTCAAAAATAAATAAATAAAATATTTCGCCGATACATTACTTCAGGGCAAGTTTTTGCAGGACCACACATGAGCCGTTTTCACGATGGATTATTTTGCGCGAAATGTTTTAAAACATTTTACAATGTTTTAAAATGTTTTAGTGGTAGCCGTTTTCCACCGATGGGACTAATTCGCGGGAGAAATGTTTATCCCTCGCCCTATGGTCCCGTAGAGCGAGGGTTAAAACATTTTTTTCGCAAAAATTAGTCAATTCGGAAAACAGGCTACTACTAAAACATTTAATATAGTTTTTATGCATGAGTGGCATTAATGATTCAGTTTATGAACGAGCCGAAGGCGAGTTCATAACTGAATCTTAATGCCACGAGTGCATAAAACGATTTAGTGCATGGTCGAAGACCTGACTGTTTAGAGCACAGTACATATTTTCGAAGTTTCAATGCAGGTCAATTTACCTGAGGCTTAAAGGCTGAAACACAGCACTCGCGGCAATCGCGTCTCGCAAACAAACGCGTTTTGCGCCTGGGCCGTCTCGCCGAAAATCGCGTCTCGCTCGCAAAATCTGTGCGAGAAGTTTGAAATTAGAAGTCAACTGTCTCGCGCATGAGATAATAGACCCGCGATCAGGAGCGAGATCTTGCCGCGAGTCCGCCGCGAGTCCCAGCGAGACCGCAACGCGGTGCGAGACGCGAGCGAGACACAGCGACAAGTGCTGCGTTAATTTCAATGGATTGCGAGACGCGATTTGCGGCGCCGAGAGACGCTGTGTTTCAGCCTAAGGCTCTACCCACCGGGTGCGTTTTCATGCGTTGCGTGCCGTTTCCGACCGTCACGGCGGGTCTGAAGCTACGGCTGTCACGCTTCTCGATTCGCGCGACAACGATTGCTGTGCGTCACGACGCTGATGGCTAAAAAATCAGCTTGTTTGAAGCTTAGGAAAGCTATATTTGCGGAATATTGGGTGACCGAACGCAACGCAACGCATGAAAAACGCACCCGTGTGGGGAGGGCCTTAGCAGTGCATTATCACTTTTGGGGGTGTATTAACACTCCAGTTAATACACCGCTACAGTTAAGCACATGGCCAATGGGAAAAGAGTCTTCGGCCATGCACTAAAATGTTTTAAAACATTCCGCGCAAAATAATCCACCGTGAAAACGTCTATGATTGCTAACTCCCACCATTCATGTAAATTGCCTTTTGGGAATCCTCCCGACGTGGCAATATTCATTTAACAGACGCAAAACGATGCTCAGAATGTTGTTTACGCCGGGTCTCGAACCGGCCTCCTCCGGCTCACAATGTGCTCACCCTTCACCACCGTCCACGTTCCAGGTACCTGCTGATCTCTCTGAGCAGTAACATGAACGGGCCGATGTTCGGCGAGGTTCTCCAGAAGCTGAGTGATAAGTTTGAGGGCACCGTCGGCGACGCCGACACGCTGAGGGCCCTGCGATCGGTCCACCGGAGCACACATCGGAACATGCTGACCAAGCGCGGAGGAGGAAGAGGAAGCATGGAGGGGAGCGGGGGCGGGCCTCCCGTGCCTTGTTGGCGCAGCGGGAAAAAATAAAAAAAAATGTCGCATTCCGGGTTGGCCCGGGGCTTATATCCATCCAGGGCTGTGTACGATTTGTCCGAAATTAGCGTCCCGGGCTTGGACGGCCGCACAGCAGTTAAGGGAATTAAACGCAACTTTGGGTTTGGGGGAAAATATGTGGACTGATGGATGGTGGTGCAGATAGTGGCACTCATACTCCATCATCTCACATATTTCCCGAAGTGCCGTATGTTCCCTTAACTGCTTTGCCGGCCACCACAAGCGGGACGCTCATTTTGGAAACCAATAGTGACGCATAGTATGCTCGAACTTGGCAAGTGGTTGTTTGAATGTCAGCGCTTGTTCGGTGCTACGCGTAACAATGGCCAAATGTTGTACACATTGCAACTTTCTGTGCACGGGCTTCATGTGCTGCGGTCACCTGCGCCTTGAAGAATTGTGAATATTTTCGTGAGCCCTATCTAGAAATAAGGAGTTTTAATAAATTTTGTTTGGACGTGAAAGTGAAAGGTATGCTTGTTTGTGGTGCATAACGGTATAGGGCTGTTAACCCACGAGTTACTGGGGTATATTATGTAACGCGACTTACTGGGCCCCCCCCCCTCTGATCTCCGAAACTATTCGACCGATCTTAAAAATTCGACCAGCATTCGATAGCCCTATTAATTTGTTCGAAGGAAACCTAATATTGTTATCCTCAGGGTCATCGATGACTTCTCAGGTCACGTAAAATACAAAATGTTTGACCGTGCCATCAAAGTCCGGTGGACGGCATTGTCGCGCAAAAAAATGCGATATTAAACGCATAATAAGTTGGTAAATCGGTATGATTCGTGCATCTTACATGTTTAACTACCATTGTTAGCTAATTTTGACCGTGGGTCAGGTCAAGGTCATCTGAGGTCACGAGGTCAAAACTGAAGATTACGGTCATTAGGAGTTGTAACACATGTTTATGGGTTCGTTTATCGAATAGAACGCGAAAAATCGCCTTAGAACATATTTTTTCCCATATAAACGGAGAAAAGCAAGCAAAAAAACGGAAATGCAATTTGTACGCATTGTTATACAGTAAAGGTGGTCTACTTTTGCCTTTGAAAGGTTGTAAGTTGTAACCCAGTCATTTTTGAAGATATTGACTTCAAACTTGCTACATACTTGCATTGGAATCATCTCAATTATATAAACTCCGTTTTTGTTTTTAATTCAATTTTTTATACAAAATTCCAAACAAAATGTCCTTGGATTTCTCAAAATTTTCAGTTTCAGCAAATTTCGAAACTCCGAGATAGCAGTTTGATAGCCCAATTTATTACCTGTCGTTTGGTGTATTACAATTGAGTTTATCATAAAAACTGTACTTTTGACAGCGTTTCCCGCAAACCCTCATTTTTCAACCAAAAAAACGCAGAATATGACGCCACTCTGACGTCATTTTTGGTTGACTTATCATAGCCTCATTTTTTTCCATTGGGCAAAATGTGTCAAATTGATCCCACCTATGTCCTGTTTCAGTGTTTTTCTTCAGATATTGAGACGTCTATCTTGCTAATGTTTTGTTTCCAGCCGTTGGACGATACAATATACCTACTTACTTCTGATGTACAGTCGATTTGGTATTTTCGATAGTTTTAAGCGTACTAATATTGCTGTGGCTGCAAGAAGTTAAATAAATAAATAAATAAATTGCAATAGTTACCTGTACTGTATTGTGTATACATACTCGCTGTTGATATGTACCTACATATATGTGCTTTGTCCCCATGTAGGGATGTCGAAATAAATTGATTGATTGATTGATTGTAGGAAAACGATTAAATAATTATGCAATTGCCCTCATGCCTGTATGCTTGAGGACGTGGTGCATAACTATATTTGTCCCGATAAACACCCTTTCTACAGATTACCAGAACATTATTTACAGCATATCCTGATAAACAAATATGTAGTGTAGATATCGGAATGTAAGCTTCGATGGCGTTTCAAGCGACTAGTACGAACAACAGAAAAGGCATGACGATTCTTATGCACGAAATAAGATTCATCAAGTTAAAATGCTTCGCATGCAGTTAGGGTTATGGTAGTAAGACATCCCCTGCTCTTCAAGTAGCATAACGGCACATCCGTAGTTATATTATAAGGATATAGTTCACCTATTACATACGTCTCTCTAGAGTTCGCAGATTCGATCTAAGCTGTATTGTGGGCGGCACCATGCTCAGAAAATGGACTTGTGACGCCGTGTGTATACATCCTGCCAAAAGAACCTGTTAACTTATTGATATTAATATGCACGTCCTAAAAGTCGGACCGGGTAATACCCCCGGTGAACTCCAATCGCCTGATTGGCCTGATTTTGGCTGAGTTGACGTATGATTACTCGACCGCAACAGAATGACGTAAACTTCGCGGGAAACTGTAAGCTGCTGGACAAAACCACTTACCTGTTCTTCAGTACCCTAATTAAATTCCTTTTACTTGCAGAAATGAACTTTGTCACAGGTATGCTTATGCCCATAGTGATCTTTGATGATTTAAAATCTTAACTCATACAAGCCATTTGGTTTAAACAAGCGTTCTGGAGGCGTATGTGTAGCGTTCAGCGCTGGCCTGAACGTTCCAGGCTCGCGTACAAATTGTTGATCTGTCCCCACGTTCAGTAGTCCCAACTCACCGAACCCCACCTCGCACCAGTTCGCGCGTGCCGCTGTTTGATTGGCCGCCCGCGGCGCAGCCGCCCGCTGAGTGATAGGAGCCGACCGGCGAGACCGCTACGTCAGTGACGTGCAGACCGTGCGGCGTACATGACCTTGTGACACATAATCCAGACGGACGCCCCAGAACACGGACAGTGAGCGACGGNTAGTCGCTGTTATAGATTTGGGCTTTAGAGTATAGGGCGCCGCAACCCCTAGGTTATGAAGCGCCCAGTCAATATAGGCAGCTCAAAGGGAATAGTTCACCTTGAAAAAAACGAGAAAAAGTTCAGAAATGATGTAGAGAAGCAAGAAATTAGGTATCATATTACTAGTAAGTCAAACAAACCTATATTTACGCGGAAAAAGCAAATTAAAATGTCAATTATTGTGAGTAATGTCATATTTTTTTCGCTCAAAGTAATGCGCAAATTCAGACTGGCTAGAAGCACGCAACGTCATTGATTTAAGTAAGTGAGATGTGTCGTATACATGGTTGTACTTGCCCAAGTAACTTGTTTGATATGGAGCCGAAAATACAACGCTTGAAAACCATCATCAGTACTCGTGCTTAAAGGGAATATAGATGCACCTTAACATTAGTTTTTTAAACTGAGATAGCCAGAGTGTCGGGTGTACTGTAGAAATCCTCTAATAATCTGAAAATTTTTTCCTTCCCAAAACGACCTTAGTTGCTGAGTTGAAAGCAAAACACCGTTGGTCAATTTGGTCCCAGTGATTTCAACGTCAACAAATCCCGCGTGTACTGTATCGCATACGTCATCAGTAGTTACTCCCCACTGTTCATCGTATGCGGTCTGCCCCCACCGTCCCCTCTCCGCGCGACGGAGCGCCGGTCGTTCCCAGCCATCCGCGTTTCCACGTACCGTGGTGCACCGGTACGTGAAACGCGACTGGCTGGACGACCGCGCAATCGTGCGGGTGCCGGCAGCACCAGCAGCTGTCAAGCTCTCCATTGTACGTCACACACTCGCTTTGGTGACTGTCAAGATTGGTTGTGACGATCGACATGGTAAACATATTTACTATTTTTCCAAATTGAACAACAGAATGTGCTGACTTTTCGGCAAAAAATGAAATGCCAGGAACCGAACGAGGGCATTTCCTTTCTGCCATCATTTAACAATACTTTTCCCAAGTTGCCTTATAGATTCCCTTTAAAGTAGGGTATTCGACACTATTAGATTGTTTAACTATGAATGAAAGCGTAGTGTCCCGCCATCGTCGCTCAATGTCCGTTGCTCTGGGGCGGCTGTCTGGGATTATGTGTCACAAGGTCTGCGGGCGGCTGCGCCGCGGCGGCCAATCTAACAGCGCAACGCGCGTACTGGTGCGATGGGGTTTCGGTGAGTGGGGGGGACAGGTCAATGCACTTATTGTACCGAGCCCTGGAACGTTCAGGCCAGCGCTGAATGCGCTACGCTCATCACGCTACAGAACGTTGTTTAGAAAAATGTTATAGAGGATTAAACAATCAAAATCACTATGCATAGCAGTTAACCTACAAAGTTCCATATTCTTGCAATAAAAAGAATTGAGGTACTGAAACAGTATGGTTTTTTGTCCAGCACTTACCTTCCCCAAGTTCTTACGTGCATCTGTGCGTCATAAATCATACGTCAGCTCAGCCAAAATCAGCCAATCAGCGATTGGGAAGTTACCGGGTATATCCCGTCCCGACTTTTAGGACTGAATATTAAATAATTAAGAGGTTTCTTTGAAAATGTGAAAGCGTCACAAAGTCATTTTCGAGCATGCGCCACAACTTGGCTATCTCAACTTAAAACCTCAATGTTAAAGGTGAACTATTCCCTTTAAGGCGCGGGACCACAGGACCACAATACCACAGGACCACAGGACCACAGGATCACAGGACCGCTGGATCACAGGACCACAATATCACAGGACCACAAGACCACAGGACCACAAGACCACAGGACCACAGGACCACAAGACCACAGGACAACAGGACCATAATACTACAGGACCACAAGGCCACAGGACCACAGGACCACAAGGCCACAAGGTCACAGGACCACAGGACCACAAGACCACAGGACCACAGAACCACAGGACCACATAATCCCATAACCACAAGACCACAGGACCACAGGACCACAAGGCCACAGGACTACAAGGCCACAGGACCACAGTATCACAGGACCACAGAACCAGGAGACCACAGAACCACAGACAGAACCACTGAACCACAGGACCACAGCGGACTGCAGCCCAGACGGCTGGTCTTCTAATGAGACCATCCCAGCGTGACAGCCCGGCTAATGCAGCTGCCACCGCGGCTGACGGCCGCTCCGCACCGGCGCCGCACCGTATGTGTGTGTGTGTGAGCGAGAGAAACCGGCGCCGATTTCACCGCCGGCGCCGGCTCTCCGGTCGGCCTGCCAGAGACCGGGCCGCGGGCAGGACTCTCTAGAGGCCTGTTATACAGGCCGTACCACAGGCCGGGACGGGTCATAGGTCGGCCTGCTATAGAGGCCGGACCGCGGGCAGGACTCTCTAGAGGCCTGTTATACAGGCCGTACCACAGGCCGGGACGGGTCATAGGTCGGCCTGCTATAGAGGCCGGGCCCGCGGGCAGGGACTCTCTAAGAGGCCTGTTATACAGGCCACCACAGGCCCAGCCATAGGGCGCCTGCTATAGAGGCCGGCTCGCGGGCAGGATCTCTGAGGCCTGTTATACAGGGCCGCCACCACAGCCAGGCCAATAGGGCGGCCTGCCTATAAGAGGCCGGCCGCGGGCAGGACTCTCACGAGGCCTGTTATACAGGCCGCACCACAGGCCAGGCCATAGGGCGGCCTGCCAGAGACCGGGCCGCGGGCAGGACTCTCAGAGGCCTATACAGGCCGGCACCACAGGCCAGGCCAAAGGGCGGCCTCCAGAGACCGGGCCGCGGGCAGGACCTCTCTTAGAGGCCTGTTAATACAGGCAGCACCACAGGCCAGGGCCATTTGGGCGGGCCTGCTATAGAGGCCGGGGCGCGGGCAGGACTCTCTAGAGGCCTGTTATACAGGCCGCACCACAGGCCAGGGTTCATTCTAGGGCGGCCTGCTATAGAGCCGGGGGCCGCGGCAGACTCTCTAGAGGCCTGTTATACAGGCCGCACCACAGCCAGGCCATAGGTCGGCCTGCTATAAGGCCGGCCGCGGGCAGGAACTCTCTAGAGGCCTGGTAATACAGGCCGGGGACGGGTCATAGTCGGCCTCAAGAGGCCGGGCCGCGGGAGGACTCTCTAGAGGCCTGTTATACAGGCCGCACCACAGGGCCAGGCCATGGCGGGGCCTGCTATAGAGGCCCGGCCGCGGGCAGACTCTCTAGTAGCCTGTTATACAGGCCGTACCACAGGCCGGGACGGGTCATAGGTCGGCCTGCTATAGAGGCCGGGCCACAGGCAGGACGCTTCGATAGAATGGCGGTTGTTGCCGCCAAAATACAACAGCATGATACCTTAGAACCCCTGCTAAGCCCACCTTCTAGTTGTGTCGCCGAGCTTAAGCCCCACAAAACGACCCAGCTTTTACCACACAGACACACAGAGCCACAAAGGCCTGGCGCCGACCTGAGCCAGCTCATCATCCTATTTCGCCGGGTCCTAAGCCCGTCCAGAGCCGCTATCAACACGTTTCAGACAAACTAATAGGACGGATGGGAGCCGGGACGACGCTTGACCCGTCGACACTCACACCGGTCATAGGTCAGACAGCCGCGGCGCCATGCATGTACGGAAACCGCGCGGGACGACCTCGGAGCCGCCCCGTGCAATGAGCAGGAGCAGCCCGCTCCGCCCCGCAGCAACCCCGTACAATACTCTGCACACGCCCCGTAACGGCCTTAGAGACGCCCCCGCGGGAAATCAGCAGCGCCTGACTGAGTGGACAGTGAGAGGGCAGTGGCGGCTGTGGCGGCCGACATATGAGCTGGTACACTGATCACAGAGTGTGACGGTCGCGGGTCAGCCGATCGCAGAGCAGGGGTATGTCAGACAGACGTTTGACAGAGGAGCGCAGCTAAACAAGGAGTGCTCCTGTGTATGGGAGGACCAAAAGAGACGGAACACGGCCCCCGGTACAGTCTCGGACAGCAGGCAGGAATAGAAGCACGGTTAAACTTGAATAGGGAGCGACACAACATGGCTGCGAAGACATGATTTAGCTCCAGGCGGCGCCAGCAGCCTGGACAGTTGACACTCTTCACCGCCACCGGACAGCGGCACGGCTGTCACATCACCGTGTCAGGACACTGTCTGCCGACGCCTGTTCACCGGTGGTCAGAGACCCGGGCGCGGGACATGGCCCCATTGGCGCCGCCCCAGATTGTCCGTCCGGCGGTCGCACGCGACCCCGATATCGGCCGCGGGTCACAGGCGCGCGGCCACATTTCCGGGGCGAGCGTCGTAGCCGGCCGATTCAGCCCGGCCCGCCTGTCCTGCCCTGCCCTTTGCGTGTGCGTGTGCGTGTAGGTGCGCAAACCGATTGAAACCGATCAGCCAAAAACTATTGCTGTGGTATGACCGCAAATGTTTTTGAGGTGCGGTCACGTGACCTGATCTGAGATGAACCGAGGTATTTTTTTAGACTATGTAGGTAATTGATACCCGAACAGCTGTGCAAAATTTGGCGGCGCTGAGCGCCACCATTTTCCCGCTACTCCTAAAAAACATGAGAGGCGGAAATTCCCCCCGGCGGCCGGCGGTGCGCGGGTAAACTTAACACCAACCGGCGGGTTAACTTAACACCAGCCGGCGGGTTAACTTAACACCAGCCGGCGGGTTAACTGAACACCAGCCGGCGGGTTAACTTAACACCAGCCGTCGGGTTAACAGTTAACACCAGCCGGCCCGCTGCCTGTGGGACGGGCACAGAGGAGACTCAGACAGCCCTGGTGGCTATGTGGACATAAGCAACGGGGTGAAGATGAGTCAACTGCACAGTGCACCAATGTGAGCTCACTGATAGCTGCTGAACGCCTCAAGTGAGTGAGTCACCCCGTAATGAAGCAAAACACGGTCAGCAGCGACCGGCGCGTCCCACAGGAGAACTGGACGGCAGCTGCGGCAACACGGCCGCGGCACGCGACACCGAAGGCGTAGCCATCACCAGTCGGTCGTGTTTTCACAGTCTACTCCGGACAAATCACGGTAAAACGGTGTCCGATGCGCCAGATGGCTCAAAGTATCGCCATTCATACAACCAATAACAACTTATTGGAAAAATCGGTCAACTTCAGACGGAGCTTTTCCTCGAAGCGACTCGGTCCGCATTGGCGCACGACACGCCAGCGCGGCGGCCCGATTTGGACGGAGTCCGACCACGACAGGCCGCTGGCGGGCAGCCCACCACTCCCAGAGGCCGCTGCCCAGCTGCGGACACCGAGACACACAGGCCAGCGTTCCCGAGCCGGCCCTGATTGTGCCCACTGCGGATCACCCGAGACCACCAGGCAGCGTCCAGAGCCCGGCCCGCATGGTGACCGCCAGCCCGGACACGAACACAGGGAAAGCGTCCCGAGCCGGGCGCCCGGCTGTGCCCAGCTCCGGACACGAAGACACCAGGCCAGCGTTCCCGAGCCGGCCGCGGATGTGCCCATGGCTGCGGACACAGGACACCAGCCAGCTCCAGAGCACCGGGCCGGTGTGTCCAGTCTGCGACACGAGACACCAGCCAGAAGCGTTCCAGAGCCGGCTGTCCATCTCCGGACACCGAGAACGCAGGCAGCCGTCCTTCGAGCCGGCCCGGTGTGTACACAGCTCCGGAACACGAGACACCAGCCAGCGTGCCAGAGCCGGCCCGATGTGCCCAGCTGCGGAAGAGACCACAGGCCACGTTCCAGAGCCGGCCGGTGTGTCCAGCTCGGACACGAGACACCAGGCAGCTCGTCCCGAGGCCGGCCCGGTGTGCCCAGCTCCAGGACACGAGACCACCAAGGGCAGCGGTCCCGGACCGGGCCCGATTGTGCCCCAGCTCGGACCACGGAGACAACCAGAGCAGCCGCCAGAGAGCCGGGCTGCCAGCTCCGACCACGAGGACACCATGGCCAGCGTCCCAGCTGGACCCGTGTGCCCAGCTCCGGACACGGAGGGATCACCAGGCAGCGTCCAGAGCCGGCTGTCCAGCTCCGGACACGAGACACCAGCCAGCGTCCCGAGCTGGCCCGGTGTGCCCAGCTCCGGACACGAGACACCAGGCAGCGTCCAGAGCCGGCCCGGTGTGTCCAGCTGCGGACACGAGACACCAGCCAGCGTCCCGAGCTGGCCCGGTGTGCCCAGCTGAGGACACGACACACCAGGCAGCGTCCCGAGCTGGCCCGGTGTGCCCAGCTCCGGACACGAGACAGCACCACCCCACGACACACCTGTGCTCCAGAACTGTCGGCGGCGCCACGTCAGGGCTTCGGGCGCCATTCGTCCGCTCCGGGCCGGCCGGACAACATAATCACCGCAGATATGCATCATCAGTACGCCGCCAGACCAGACATGACGCAGACCAGCACGACCTCGACGTGAGTCAGACGCATTTGCATTCAGATCGCGGAGCATGAAAAACGCCGTTTCCTGGAGGTGTTGTTATCATAACCTTGCACCTGTCTCTGCACAAGGATTCACTGCCGCATGTCAAACCGACTATAAAACGGGCAGGGCAGTCGATCAGTCACCCAGTCTCAGCCTGGGGATCGGCTCATAGACCAGAATCAACAGTTTGAGTTTTAACAGACAGCCCTCACACTAGCAGTGGCAATCGGTAATTATCGGAGACTTCATACAAAGCAAAAGAGAACCTTAGGCAACTCAGACACTGAAAGCTATGCACAACGATGAACGAACCATATATAAAATAAATGTCATGATAAATGCGGCGTCTTTAGGTTCACATGTACAGGAAATAGAATCACAAAGTATAAAGAATCATACTTTACGACTGCAGCCCTCTGGGCCTTCCTTCCCTTGCAAGCGTGACCGTCCAGCGCGCATGGCCAGCTGGCTGGGGAACCAGCGCGCCTGGCCAGCTGGCTGGAGGACCAGCACGCCTTGGCCAGCTGGCTGGGGAACCAGCACGCCTTGGCCAGCTGGCTGGCTGGGGGACCAGCCGACGAAGGGCCGGGCGGCGGCGGCCCCCTCCCTCAGCAGTCCCGGCAGACTCCGTGACCCGGCGATGGTACGCGTGTCGCAGTGTACGGCGCTGCTCGTGACTCGGGACTCCCGCCGTGACTCGGCTCGGCTCGGCTCGGCTCGGCTCGGCTCGGCTCGGCTCGGCTCGGCTCGGCTCGGCTCGGCTCGGCTCGGCTCGGTTTGGGGGCGCGGCGCGGCGCGGACGATGCAAGCGAGGGACGATTTGAGGATGACAACTTGTAATGGAAGGCGCCTCATGTGATACTGACATATTTTTATCTAGGCATCCTATCTATGAGCCCGAATCCTTAGCAGACACCACAGACTTCACTTCTTCTTACAGAACAACTCCACTGTAAAGTGAACATATTAATAATTGAGTAGCAGGTCTCTGGGTTTCATTGATTCAGCTGTATGGAGCGCGATCCGCCAGCAGCTAATCAATGCCTCCCAGCCGCCCCCGCTCAGCGCTGCTGCCGCCATCTACCCCGCGTCCTTCGGGGCCGCCCCAAGTCACACACCAGCAGCCGCAGCCGGCATGCCGTTCCCCTTTCTCACCCGGCGCGCCGTGCCCATTTCTCACCCGGCGCACTGTGCCCCTTCATCACCGCGCCAGTGTCAGTTAGCCCCGCTGCCAGTCCACATTATGGATGCCCGGCCCGGCGGCGGCCGCTGCGCCGCGCTTGTAAATGGTGTGTCGATGATAAATCTACCCGGATGGCATCGGCCAGCGTCAGGTATAATGTGGCCATTGCACGCCGCCTGCACGGCCAGCGCCGACTGGAGGGCCGCTGTCCGGTCCCGGGGTGCACCACGCAGCTGTCGGGGGGGGGGTGCGGGGGCGTGGGTGCACCACGCAGGCCACCCGTTCGCAGCCGACCTCGCCATGACCAGCTGCCTGAGGAGTACTTCACCAGGGCTCGGGTTGGTGGCGCCGCAGCTGCCTAGTCGAGTCGCCGTGGGCAGAACACGGGGCGGCGGCAGACTGTGAGCCAGCCGGATGACACGGCTGAGGCCAGCGCCGACTGCACTGCCGACGTACCGGGACTGCCGGCTCAGCACGGCCGCCCGGCACAGCACGGCCGCCCGGCACAGCACGGCCGCACGGCACAGCACGGCCACCCGCCAGCACGGCCGCCCGGCACAGCACGGCCGCACGGCTCAGCACGCCGCACGGCACAGCACGGCCGCCCGGCACGGCACGGCCGCCCGGCTCAGTACAGCTGAGCCATGCCACACACCACAGAGGAGGTGAACACGGACAGGTGGACGTCACTGACCCCGTGCTCCCCTCATCAGATTGAACACACGACATGACCCACATGGGACAGAGTACAGGACACGGTCGGTGTCCATTCTGTCTAGCGCCCGACGTCTCCGGCCGCCCCAGCACTGTGAAACGCCGGGATCGGCAGCCGCAGGTCGCCGACTCACTACCTGTTGACGCTGGACCGACTGATTACTCCGGCCTATATGTATTACCTGTTGTGTGGTCAGCGGCGGCGGCGGCGGTGGCGATACACGGGCGGCTCAGGGGCCGCCGACCTCAGAGGGCAGCTACCATCAGCGCAGCGGCCCAACAGATCCCCAGCACCCGCTCCGGCAGCGTCCTCCGGGCAGCGTCATCCCAACCAATCCGGCAGGCGTCTCCAGGCCGATCCAGCACCGCGCTCCGTGGCAGCGTCTCCGACCGTCAGCCCGACTCGGCGCCGGACCGCGGCAAGATCTACGTCACCGAAAGTAAGCTGCCGCCGCCCGCCGTCAGACGGAGCAGGCTGTTTACGCCGCCGGTGGATGACAACTGGGCCACCTGGCGTTCCGTCCGTCCTGCCGGGGACCGCGTCCCCACTGCGCAGCTCAACACGGAGGCGCTCTGCCGAGCCGCGCCGCAGCTGTGTCAGAGAGGCTGCGACAGCTTCCCGGCTGGGTGCGAATCGAGACGCCCCCGAGTCACCCAGCGACCGAGGCGAACCTCTCCACCACAGCAGCTCACTTCACACTGCGCACCGCACCATCTCCACAGTCTGTCTCCGCACACCACACCTGCACCTGGCCAGCGGCCGTCCGCGACTGGCGGCGAAACCGGCGCGTGCTGCCGCCGCCACGCCGCGCTCGGCACTGGCGGCGGCGCGGCGAGGAGGGGCGGGGAGGGGAGGGAGCTAGGCCGAGCCGGCATCGACGCTCCGCACCGCACAGAACGCCAGCGCCCGGCACCCAGCGGAAACCCAGCGGCGAAACGGTGGATGGTGGACAGACGAAACATGGAGGAGTTGGATAAACCAGATGTACGTTGAGCGTTGGTTGTAACGTTGTCTTTTGATTTTTCTCAAATAGAGGACCAGACAAAATTTAGGAAAAAGCGACGCATTATAAGCTAAATATCTTTAGCGCAGGCTTTGTCCTTCGGTTCAAACGCCTGTCAGCATGTCAAATGCCAAGAGAGCAAATGGGAATTACCAAGGTTGATGATGATTTGGGTTTAATGGCATCGCATGTGCCGCAATAGGGCAGCTACTAGGCATGTGGCGCCCAAAATATCCGAGGCTATTCCAATCTACTCCTGAGGAAAGCGATATAGACTGACCACGAATACTGATGAATCACCAATGGCGAATGACGATGCGGTCGAAAGCCGTTATCATCGTAATCGGGGCTGTGAGCAGGGCGACATTGTGTCTGGGGTCGACAAGGCATGGTCCGATGATGGATCACTAAATCCTCGGCGATTAGAGCATCAAACACAGCTGCATAACAGCGGCTCCCAGCGGAGTTGAAGCAGTGAGGATGACGGCTGGCCGCTCTCCGACGACACCGGACCCGACCACCTGCCCGGCAACATCGGGCTGCAGGTTCAGGACCCGACCCCACCTGCCGCTCACATCGGGCTGCAGTCCAGGCCCGACCCCACCTTGCCGGCACATCGGCTGCAGGTTCAGGCCCGCACCGCTCCGACCCGTAGCGACAACGCGGCCACCGAGGGATCAGCACAGCACCGGCACCGGCACCACACCCCAGTACCACGGGGGACAGAGGGAATCAGCACAGTACCGACACCCCACCCCAGTACCACGGGGCCACCCAATGCACCACCCAACACCACATCCCGGCACTACCACGGCTGCACCATCACCATGCTGAGGAGGCCGCCCGCCGCTGTCAGCAGGTCTCTGGTGATGTCCGTCGGCGGAACCCATCGCAGGGCTGGTAAAAAGTGTCATCATGATATATAAAGCGGGAGCCAGAAAATACGCTTTCATGTTTGCTCCGGGGCCGTAAGGCCATTCTGTACAAAAGCTTTTTACTTTTAACACAAAAGTTTTGGCACAAAAGCTTTTAAAGATTTTTTACCCATGGACAGGTCGTAAGGGCCCCTGGACAGGTCGTAAAGGGCCCTGGACAGGTCGTAAGGGCCCCCGGCTAGACCCAAAGGGCCCCAGGGCGAGTGAGAAGTGCCAAAACATGCGAAATGAGCTAGCAAAGAGGGGCCCTTCAAGTCACGTGGTCACGGGGTTACGGGGCCACTTTTTTGGGCAGATTTGGTCGGGCGTCACCAATACCGTTTTGACCAGCCCTGCCCATCAGCCGGAGAGCAGCCGGAGAGCAGCAGGAGAGCAGCAGGAGAGCAGCCGGAGAGCAGCCGGAGAGCAGCCGGAGAGCAGCAGGAGAGCAGCAGGAGATCAGCAGGAGAGCAGCAGGAGAGCAGCAGGAGAGCAGCAGGAGAGGAGATCAAGAGGAGAGCAGCAGGAGAGCACAGGAGAGAGCAGAGAGCAGCAGGAGAGCAGCAGGAGGCATGCAGGAGCAGCAGGAGAGCAGCCGGAGAGCAAGCAGGAGATCAGCAGGAGAGCAGCAGGAGAGCAGCAGGAGAGCAGCAGGAGAGCAGCAGGAGAGCAGCAGGAGATCAGCAGGAGCCGAGGAGAGCTACTGTGTGTGATGTGTCGAGCCGAGGTCAGCCGGAGGAAAGAGAACAGGTGCGGTGACTTCAGCACCACGCCAAATACTCAGCGTCACCAGAGCAGTGGTGTGGCACAATGTCAACTGCGACATAATCGTACGCGAGACCACATGTCATTGAACACAACTAGTGATATATCCAACCGAAAGCATTCCTTGATGGCATTTCTCGATGTCATTCCTTGATGACATCGAGGAACCACTGGAATCTTACAAGCAACAAGGCCTTGATGTTGCTTGTAAGATGTTCCGCTTGCACGGCATGTTTCCCAGTTGTTAAACTAAGCAAAGTAAGCAAACATGAAATGACCTGGCAGAACCCGACATCAGTTAGTGTAGCGGTGCGGAGCGGCTGCTTCAAAGCACTGGTGCAGCACCTCCTGCTGCCCGTGCCACCGACCCAGTGTCCCTTATGGCGCTACATCTCAGCTGGAGTGTTGCGGCGCGGGGCCCAGCCCGGCACAAAAACCGGCACACGCCCTGCGTCCCGACAGGCCGAATAACGGACGACGGCCGCAGCACTCCCTCCACCCGTGCCAAAAGTCAAACCAGCCGGCACGTCCGCCCGCTCACAGCACGCACCAGACGCCCAAACCACGGAGAAGGTGCGCCCATGATGCGTCCAATACGTCCGCCCGCTCACAGCACGCACCAGACGCCCAAACCACGGAGAAGGTGCGCCCATGAACGGAGAAGGTGCGCCCATGATGCGTCCAATACGCGGCTACGCAGTACGCACTGGGTACAGTAGTACATAGCAGCGTACTATTGCGATCCAAATAGAGCAGCGGAAGTACCGATATCTTGAAAGGATAATGCATTGTTGGAACTAAGCAGCGGCAGGACCAAGGCTCTATAACAGGCAGGACTGGGTAACCAACAACAGATGTGTTGTGTAATGTGCATTAGATGCATCAACATTTCGCTGCGCTTGTTTCAAGCATAGAAATAAAAGACAATCCAGGGTTGCCGAACCAGCAGAGACCAGAGACAAGCGTTGAACTTGAACCCTACCGATTTATCTAAATACAATTGCACCCTTTCATCGCTGCTGAGGTTGATGTGGTCCGCGATCACCCAGGTTGACACCTGCGGCTGTACGTTGGCGGTTGCCTACACTGGTATGCGGCGTGTACGTTGGCGGGATTGCCTACACTGGTTACTGCGCGGTGTAACGTTGGCCGGATTGCCCTACACTGGCTACTGCGTTGCGTGTAGTGGCGGAATTGCCTACACTTACCTACTACGGCGTGACAGGCGATTTGTTACAGCTGGCTCTGCGGCGTGTAACGTTGGCGGATTTGCCTACACTGGCTAAACTGCAGGGCGTGTACGTTGCGATTGCCTACACGGCTACTGCGGGTGTACGTTGGAGGATTGCCTACACTGGCTACTTGCGGGCCGTGTACCGTTGGCGGATTGGGCCTACACTACTATCTACGGCGTGTACGTAGGCGATTTGTCTACACTGGGCTACTGCGGCGTGGTACGTTGGCGATTGCCTATTACACTGGCTACTGCGGCGTGGGTACGTTGGCGATTGCCTACACTGGCTACTGCGGCGTGTACGTTGGCGGATTGCCTACACGGTTTACTGCGGCGTGGTACGTTTGGCGGATTGCCTACCACTGGCTAATGGCGGGGTGTACGTTGGCGGAATGCCTTCACTGGCTACTGCGGGGTGTACGTTGGCGGATTGCTACATGGCTACTGCGGCGTGTACGTTTGGCGGAATTGCCTACAGCTAGGTTAACTGCGGCGTGTAAGTTGGCGATTTTGCCCTACACTGGCTACTGCGGGTTGTACGTTGGCAGGATTGCTTCACTGGCTATGCGGCGTGTACGTTGGCGGATTGCCTACACTGGCTACTGCGGCGTGTACGTTGGCGGATTGCCTACACTGGTTACTGCGGGGTGTACGTTGGCGGATTGCCTACACTGGCTACTGCGGCGTGTACGTTGGCGGATTGCCTACACTACCTACTACGGCGTGTACGTAGGCGATTGTCTACACTGGCTACTGCGGCGTGTACGTTGGCGGATTGCCTACACTGGCTACTACGGCGTGTACGTTGGCGGATTGCCTACACTGGCTACTGCGGCAGCCGCCAGCAAGCCGCCTGCTTAGTGATTATGAAGCACAGCCTTGTTAGCCGCCCGCCGCAGCCCTCCGCCAGCCGCCTACGAGCCGATGACACACCAGACGCATCAACAGGCGGGCCTGCAGGCACAGGCGGGCCTGCAGGCAGCACAGGCCGGCCTGCAGGCCAGTGCAGAAGCGATGCAGCGCCGGGTTCACGGCGCGGCCGTGAGAGCCCAGCTGAATTACTCACAGATACCACGTGCGGCACGGCAACATCGGACTTCTCAACACGGAGTACGGACCGCGCGGCTCTAAAGCAGAGGTGGGCATTGGTCACATGTCTGGTACAGCTTCAGAAGCATTTGAAAGTCAATGTGATGTTTGTTGTACGAAATAGCTTAATACGGATTCTTACCATAGGGTGTATGTGCATTTTCATACTTTAAAGGGAAATATTGACCTTTTGAATTATTTTGCAATATTATTTATCTTAATGACACATGTAGGAATCAAACTGATCACGTCTCTACTCTCTAGTTAACCCTATTCCCTGCGGGCGGCCAGAATTACGTTAACCTGCGGGGGGCAGATTCTGCTCCCCCCCCCCCCAGACATCTCGAGAACCGCTTGGCCGATTTCAATGAGACGAACACCATTCGATTCGTCGTGACGAAATCTTTCTTTTGGGATCCCGAAATTGCATTTTTGTTCAAAAATGGGGGCCAGGGGGCAAAAAATACTTGTTTTTTTCTTAAAGGTAATTGCGGCCATGTGATTCGACCGATTTGCATGCACAAAACGTTTTTGAGCTTCCAATGTCATGCTCTTTAATATATGAAAAAGGGATAAGTACACAAATGAAAAATCATAGGCGCACTCAGGAATGAAAATGGGGGTTATTTGTATAACAAATAAGTGCTGTTCGTGATGTTTTGGGACGATAGGAACGTCAATTAAGGCTTTGTTGCTTAATTTGGTTAAATGGTAAAATATATGCGCATAAGGCAGATTCAGGTTACAACGATCTAATTATTTGAAAGTTGGGCCTAACTGACGGAGCATAATCGCCTCCATTATGTACTGAGTGCGCTCGCCCCAAAAATATGATATCCAATTAATTATGATGTATATAGCAGTGGGCATAGTTTCCTGACGCTTTTTTTCACCACAAACTAACGAAGGAAATACGCCGCAGCTGCATTCGTAAAAGACTTCCAACAAACATGATGCCTGGAGCCGCCTCTGCACGGCGTTTTTTTCAAAATTTGGACAGAAATACGCGTCATCATATAAGGAGTCTAGAAAGTTCAAGACGATAGAAGAAACAGTTCAGAGCGGCGGGGCAAAATTCGGGGGGCCAGAATCTGCCGCTGGGAATAAGGGTTTAAAGTGAAATAACTTTTTCCTCTTTTGATAATACACAATTATCAATTATAAATATATGTTACTTTAATTAACTTATAGGAGGGGACGGAACGCATGATCTTCCTATAAATGTACATTTACATTCAGTGGTTCCAGTCCCTGCTCGACAATTACCTTTTCAGCAGTCAGAGGAGGCCATACCACCTTCCAAAATGTATACCGATTATAATAATAGCGTTTTTCAACGTAGCTTATTTTGCGTGAAAGTTTAAACATTTAAAATGTTTTAAAATGTTTTAGTAAGTAGCCGTCTTACGATGACTAATTGCTAGAAAGTTTAACCTCGCCCAACGGGTCCCTACGGCGGGGTTAGAACATTTTTTTTACAATAGCCATCATGAAAGCGGCTACTACTGAAACATTTTAAAACATTTTAAAATGTTTTAAAACATTTCGCGCAAAATAATCCGTCGTGAAAACGGCTAATTATTCATTACAGTTGTTTCCCAATGTGTTGGTGTACTTCCATTGGAGCGTCGCAGCTTGCAATAAAAACAAAGGCTGAGAGCGCAAATGTATTTATTGCCCTTTCTTCGCCAATTTCTGAATTCTGGGCTCCGTTGCCATTGCCGATAAGGCGTGCCGAAAAGTTGTATGGTTAGCCGAGGGCTGCATCAAAGCTGTCTTAGCGTGTCATTTAAAGTTCAACTTCTAACTTCACATGCCTTCGTTACCCCAGCTGAATGGCTCCGTTACCCCAAATGGGGTCATGACCCACCTTTTGGGAACCACTGATTTACATCATCGCAATCAAACAGATCTGCACACGCCTAGTTTGTACTTGTTGCAGATTCGTATCGGAATCATCTATGCAGTATTGACCTCGCAGATCACTGATAAGCAGCTTCGCATGCAGCGAAGCCGGCTCCCGTTCACAAATGGTCCAATGGTCGATATTTCGGCGGTCTGACAAACGTCGTTCTCTGCCGCAGCGGCCGCAGTCTGGTCGCCGCTTCGACTTATTGGCAACACCGTCAGACAAATGGTCACGATTTGTTCCGTAGTAGCCCCTTATAGGTTCTCTGTTCCTGCAGGCACGATTGATGACGACGAATGTAACTTTTTTTAAACACTGAAAGATTAATGGTTACACACACCTCATCAACAGTGGTGATCGTGAGATCAACGTTCTTCAAAATCACTGGTACTCCTGCCATACGCACGCGCGCTTCAACATACGTCTGAAACGGGTATTATAGGTTTCTCTGCCAGACCAATATTCCACAAACACTTCCTCCCAAAACTGTTCTCCACAGCTTTAAGCCTTCCATCTCCGGTGTCCCCACCCATCGCGTGCAATGCACGTGCACGGAGTTTTGCCTGCATTTCCCGCCCACAGCCGGCGGATCGACGCATAGCGCTCGCACGCCGCCGCCGGCCGCAGCCCCACACCTAACCACAAGGTCAAGACGAGCCCGGTCCCTCCACGCCGGCAGGCTGACTGGGCCGCCGCCCGGCAGCGGGACGCCGCAGGAGCCGGACCCGCCGCCCACCGTCCCGGCGTCCTCCCATCGCGCCGGCCGCGGATGAGTAACCGCTGAGCATGTCGGCCGTGTTTACATTGCGGTCGGTCCAGCAGCGGGAGCAGGCGGCGGACCGGGCTGACCGGAGCGGGTTCCGCGAACTGGGGGCGGCGTCATCACTGACCGCCGCACAGACAGACAGACAGGACGTCCGGCCGCCCAGAGCAACATACACAAACAGTCAGCAGAGGCCGACTCCGGCTCGGCAGGCACGCCCTGCGGCCGCACGCCTCCAGCCTGTCTGCAGGAGGCGGTCCGACCCTGTCGCTGGAGAAGCCAGAAACGTGACGCGAGTTGGGCCATGGCTTGCTTGTGATATAAATGCACTGTGCTAAGATAGAGGGCATGCAAAGTTGGTATGGTGACGAGCCACGTATCGAAGAAGTTAACAATTCCCCTGCTATTGCACGCGCATCTAGCTACGCGGTCATTCAGCTATATTGCTAGCAGTTATATGAATCGACAGTCGACCTTGTGGCGGATGCATGTTGTTGAATAGCGGCAATAAAAGCACGACTTGTTGGCACCGTCTGCCGTGTGTATCCAATATCGGGATTCGGGCAATGGCCAATGACGCCCGCCTCAGTCGCGCTGATTCGCCCCTGCCGGTCGGTCTGAGAGGGCGGTGTGATGAGCTGATTCGCCGCACCGCTGCGTCACATGCCCCGAAATTGGCGCGTGTTGCACCACTGCCGCGGCTCCAGTCATCCGCCCACCCTCTCAAAGACAGACCGACAGTGCCACAGGAGCCCACCGCCCCTCACAGACAGACCGATAGCGCCACAGGAACCCACAGCCCCCTCACAGACAGAACGACAGCGCCACAGGAACCCACCACCCCCTCAGACAGACCGACAGCGCCACAGGAACCCACCGCCACTCACAGACAGACCGACAGCGCCACAGGAACCCACCACCCCCTCAGACAGACCGACAGCGCCACAGGAACCCACCACCCCCTCACAGACAGAACGACAGCGCCACAGGAACCCACCGCCCCATCACAGACAGTACGACAGCGCCACAGGAACCCCCACCGCCCCGGTCACAGACAGACGCAACGCACCAGGAACCCACCGACCCCTCACAGACAGACCAACAGCGCACAGGAACCCACCGCCCATCACAGACAAACCCAACAGCGCCACAGGAACCCACCACCCTCACAGACTCGACAAGGACGCCACAGGAAGCTCGCCACCGCCCCTCACAGACAGAGTTCCGACAAAGCGCCACAGGAACCCCACCACCCCTTCGCAGACAGACGACAGCGCCACAGGAAACCCGACCGCCCCTCAAAGACCGAGACCGACAGCGCCACAGGAACCCACCGCCCCTTCACAGACAGACCGACAGCGCCACAGGAACCCACCATGCCCCTCACACAGACAGAACGACAGCGCCACAGGAACCCACCGCCCCCTCACAGACAGACCGACAGCGCCACAGGAACCCACTGCCCCTCAGACAGACCAACAGCGAGTTTTCTAAGGAAGAGGGCTTTAGCCCCAACAGCCCCCTGGATCCGTCTTCTCTGATCGACTTGTGGTGCTATTATTTTCTGACGGCCGTTATGCAGGGGAAATATTCACCCTAGACAAATGACATACCATAACGTCCATTTCGATACCAGGTAGTATATGCATCTTGCTTCTGACGTTTGCTACACTTATTGCGCCATTTGCTCGCTGTGATTGTACGGTGCCGCTGCGGTTAACACGCGCCCCGGTGGGCCTCCGAGACAACTTCGCCGTGGTGCGGGGGTCAAAATGGCCCCTCGTCTAACTCGAAAACTAAAAGGGCTAGAAAGACGCAAAAAGAAGCGATCGAAAGCTCTCGATACGGACATGCGAAATTACAAGGCATGTTTTGGCTCAGATCAATATTAAGGTCACCCGAGGTCATCAAAAGTCAAATTTTCCAGTTAAACTTCGCTTCGAACAACCCCCAAACATTTCGGGAACTATGATAGCTAGTAACAAACGGGGAAAAAAAACTCTTGAAAAATGCAATCGACTTAGGTGTACTTTAAATTGAGCTCAGATCAATACTCAATAGTGTAGGCTCCAGAGGTCATCAAAGACCAAAAATGTCATTTTCGGTAAAACTTGTTTTTATCTAAAAACGATATAGCAATTATTTTAACACCATCGTGTTTTTCTCATCGAGTCGCGTTGAAACATATGTATGGTGGCCTGGTGAGGTAAACTTTGAAATTTGACGTCAGGTCAAGGTCATTTGGTGACACAGTTAGGTCATGTTGCATATGAGGCGACGTGGCCAGACGAGACAAACACAGTGGTATCATCCGTTCGTCTCTATCTTTATTATATTAAGAGTTATTAGCAAATGATTGCTGATGACCTCAGATCACCTTGCAGAGATCACAGAGCAACAATTGCAACTTGATTATCAAGAATGAGCTAAAATAACATGATTCTGACAAATCCAGCCTGATCCAATGCATAGTGTATGAAATGGAAGCATTTGTTTATTTTCTCGTTCACTTATAATGGGGAGGTCAGAAAACTGACCTGACCTTAGATCACCCATGCAAAAAAAAATCCGAGATACACCAATAGTAAGTACTTGTGATCTTATGAAATACTGCAAGTTGCAAATCTATCGGACAAAGACTGTGGCTTTGGCACGATCACATACATTTTGGAAGGCAAGATCACGTGACCTGGTGATCTGAAGTCAAATTTTTGACAAAGTGTTGGAAATTGATGCCCAAACAGCAGTACAAATTTGACGCCTGCGCGCCGCCGTTTTTCCGCTAATCCGGAAAACTTCAGGGGCTCAAAATGACCCCACACACACACGCCATGGCGAGGGTTAAGCAGCCGTCGGCCCGTCCCTCTCCCCCTACCCCTCGCTCCAACTTGGGCTGGACCGCCGACGGTGGAAAAAAAAACACCCCTGGCATTTTGATAATTATCCACCTATGTTGTCTTGGGTCCTTTGTCAAGCATGTGTGTAATTTGCATTGTGTGTTTTGTTTAATGGTTGAAGATTGAGAACATTTCATTACTAGGCCTGTATGCGCTTTGTTTGTTTGTAGGCTTGTCCGCAGACCAAATGTTGTTAAGGTTCCCAGAATACCGGTAAATAGGATATCTTACTATAAACCTTAGCTAGGTAGCCTTAGGGTCTTTGTTGAATGATCAACCAGTGTTCTTTGAGTACGGCCCTGGAATATGTATGCCACTTGTCTTCGATTTGCTACGTTCTTTTAACTTCAGCAGAGACATAATCCTATTTGTAATTATGTACACAATTTTTCTGAGAAAATGTACTCTGCTACCAGAAAAAAACTACCCTGCACTAAAGCCTATATACATTGCCTTTCTGGATTCAAATCAGGCATTAGGTGCTGTCCAGAGGCGCGCCCAGGGGGGGGCAAAGGGGCCCTTTCTCTTACAGGTCACAGGGGAGTTAAAACCACATGTTCATGCATAAATTATGCATTTCATTTGTGCATGTGCTGATTCAAAATCAGATCCTTATTTGCTGTGCAAATGTGTCATCTAAACTAACCTAACTATTGTGCACCCATTGTGGATCAGCAGCAGATATGTCACTTAGGATTATTTTATGGTTGATTTTCACCACAAATGAGCATCAGATTTGAAATCAGCACACTAAAAATATTGGAGAGTACAAAATGTATTTATAATTTCATGAAGTGAACACCAGGTATTTGTTAAATTATCTTTTCCACAGTTGTACTGAGAATGTTTAACTCCCTAAATCAAGATGTATTGGATAACTGTAACCAAGGTCGTCACCATAGAGAGGGGGCGGTGGGACGCGTAAAAATCATATTTTAACATTGTGCCTGTGAATGTTGCATAGAAAAAATCAACTTTAAAATGCCTCTGTCCCCCTACCCAACTTTTGGAAGGTAGCAATGATTTTGACTATACCCCTTACACTGAGATTGCTAATGTCAATATTAAACTGTGACTAAAATAAAGGTTAGAAAAATATTGTTATTTGTAACAGCTGATTCTTATAGGTGAGTTTTGGTCAAGTTAAATGTCATACGGTGTTAAGGCTAAATTTTCCACACTGCATCCTGCCTTCAAAGCAATCCTAAGACCCTGCAGGCTGCAGGCTCCATGTAATAGAAACTAGCACTGTCTGATACATAGATAACCCCAGCACTTTGATACTAGTGAATCACTAGTGATAATGTGTTGAAAGGCAGTTGGAATGGTATAGCAACTTTTGTCTGTGGAAAGGAGTGCAAAATCAAATCATCACCATTTCAATTGTGATTATTTTACTTTTTGTGCTGCCCACTGTAGTCGCCCCAGATGTAGGTACATACCAATTGATATCAAATATATTATTTGGTAACGATGTCTTTCCCAAGACATTTTACATTATAACTAATTATAACTTCAATAATTAATCTCACTGCTTCTGTCACTTTGCCTATCACCAAACTTTGTTTCCCCTTCTAAACTTTGTAACAACTGACAATGATAGACAAGTAGCATCAGAGTTCACAGCGGCCCAGCTATAACGTCACAGGACTTACTTACCCTATAGCTAAGTTGTATCTACAAGAGAGTCTAGAGGGGTCCAGAGAGGCAAAGCCCCACCCACACCCAGTAGGTTCTGCAGTGCAGCAAGGGTTAGTGAGCGGAGCATTCTAAATGCGGGCCCATGCAACCATATTGCTGTAAAGGTTAGATCAGATTGTATTATGTATTGCTATAAAGGTTAGAATATATCTCCAACACACTGGATTACCTGTAACATTGATTACCTATTTTGTGTTGTAGATATGTTGATGACCTTCAGAAAGCATTTCTCTACTTGTTTACAAATAAAATAAACAAGAAAACAAACAAAGATTTGCATTCCATAACTATTAGGCAAGAAACATTCTAAATAACATAACAGGTATAGGTTTAAGTGTTTTGAAACACACATTGTGACCAAAAAGTTGAGTTTAGTTACCAAATAAAGGTTTGTAACATTTAAAACGCCATGGGAAAATGGCATTCAAATTAGCATGGCGCAAGTATGACCACCAATTGACAATTGAAATGTGCTCAGTAACTACTGTTCACTTATTGCTGTTATGGGTGCTGAGTCACCAATGCAGATGGTGTGCCCATAACAATAAGCCCCAATTATCATCATTTTATGGTGATCACCTACCTTTTAGTTGTCCCTGCCTTAGTGACTGATCTTGTGAGTCCAGATTTCCTCGATGTCAGCGTCAGTCTTCCATGTTTAACACTGACATGCATAAGATTGAACAAAAAGCATTAACACCATGGCAATCCAAAGTTTATCGTCAGCCGACCGTCAGATGTTTCTCACACTCAAGGCCACATTGACATGCCACGCAATGGCAAGCTCAACCACAGGCGCAGAGTACATGCAGATGGTTGGTGTCGAAGAGTGGTATTTTTCCCACCGGTTAATAATGTTAACACGATTCATTAACTTAAGCAAATGAATGAACAAACCGCACTTATTTTCAACATTCACTGCGACACTCGCACATCATGCACCGAATCCGTGCGATGGATGCGCCGCCACGAACACAACACAACGCAACTTCGCAAGCAACTCGTACTGCGTACACAACTGAACTCTATAGAGATGGAAGACGCGTTGGCCGGAGGACTGGCCTAATGACGGCGGCCATATTGTGACGTTCAAAAGTAGTCGCCGACCGGCGCGGGCGGGCACCCCGGACATGACGATATATTGAGTAATGAGTATACTACTAGCGGTAGTGCATTTAATATGACTACCACTACAGTCTAAAATATTTTAAATTGAATACAAAATAATTATAGGTGTTAAGTATAATTTATTTCGTGCAAAATAAAGCTTAACACCTAGAATCATTCTGTAATCTGCATTATATTTGGAACATTGAAATGGTAGTCATATCATGGATGAAAGGCACCTATTATTATGTATTTCTCATTCACAGTTATATTGCGCTACCACTACTGTAGTTCGCTCAATATATATCATCATGAGTGCCGCACTGGCCGCACCCGCCCGTCGGCCGCCGACTGCTTTTGGGAATACCAGTATGGCCGCCGTCATTAGAAAAGTCTTCCGACCAATGCGCCTCCGATCTCTATAGAGTTCAGTGCATGCTCCTGCGCCATATTTGCCCCGGGTGCAATGAACCCCTATTTGTCTTCTATAGGGTGCCCCAGCACAGTCCAGTCGTACCGCTCAATGCACATGAATGGCGAATGCACATAAACGTGATTTGCCAAGCGCGTCGCCGTAGGGAGACAGGCACGTAGCCAGTATTTTGATCAGAGGGGGGGGGGGGCACGTGGAAAAAAAATCAAATTTTGCTACTCAGCCCTATGCTGCTGACCGGGGGGGGGGGTCGGGTTTTCAGAGAATCTCATTCTATCTAATGTGAATTTATTTCGCTCCTAGGGGGGTGGGTCATGGCCCCCGTGGCCCCCTTGGCTACATCCCTGTAGGGACTAGGGAGGACGGGGGACGCGTCCCCCACAACATTTTTGGATTTTAACATAACGCCTATGGACGTTGCATCGAAAGGATCGACTTCAAAACAAGGACGCAGGAACCGGGGGCAGACCGCAGAGGGGGCAGTCGCGCCCCCCCCCCAACATTGTTCAGATTTAACATTACGCCTACGCGTTGGCATGGAAAGAATCGACTTTCAGAGTTGCCTCCGCCTCCCCCCCCCCCCAACCTTTCGGACAGTTCCTGCCAGCGCCCCTGCTTTAAAAATGCCTCCGCCCCACTCTTCTCCCAACTTTCGGAATTGGTGGCAACGCTCTTGGTTATTTCACTACCTAGTACCTAAGTAAATTGGTGTCGATTTATATACTTTTGGGGTAGCCCTCACCCCCTCACCCATGTTGGATTCCCCCCCCCCCCCCCCTCCCCCCCAATGGTACCCTCGCTCCCCCCCCATGTTAACCTTCGGCCCCAAATGTTTCTGGCAGCTGGCGGATCTAAAAGGGGGCAAAGCGGCCAAGCCTCCATGGCCGATGTCGGCCCGACGTCGGCTGGACGTCGTATATGTCCACCTATGCCGACGTCCAGCCGAGGTCCAGCCGACGTCAGAATGCCGCTGCCGAGATGCCGACATCTGCCGACGTCGGCCCGACGTCAGCCTGACCTCGGCTGGACGTCGGCTGGACCTCGCGCGGCTGCATCTTGGCATAGGCGGACATATCCGACGTGTAGCCGACATCAAACCGACGGCGGGCCGACATCGGGCCGACTGCCTGCCGAGATGCCGACATCTTTCGACGAAGGCCCGACATCAAAATGTGCATTGGGACATAGCGAAGATCGTTATGTCTACCTACACCTAAACAAGCAAAATTACCGATCATGCTTGTTGACCCTCATTGTCATTAGGCAATAGGCAGCAAATAATCGCCTAGCTTTGCTTTATGCTAGCTTTGCTTTTGCTCATGCTCAAAGAAACAAATTGCCCTCAGGGAATCTTAAATTCGTGGTCAGTGTAATTTTGTGTACGAAAATAACACAAAAATCATTTTAAATTTTAATTTATTTCTATTCCATATTTTCTAAAAAGCATTGGCTCCACCTGATTTTGATTCCACACAGATGTCCATGGAATCTACCGATTCCGATTCCAGTACAAACGGAATCGGACTCGATCCCACTGGAATCAAGCACAAGTCTGTCTTGAAATATTCCTCGGCGTGGGGGAGGGGTTAAAAAAGCTCCCCCAGTACAGGCTCGTAGCCAAGGGGGCGGCGGAGGTGGCCCGGTGGGCCATTCTCGAGGCCCGGCGGGCTCTTTTCGGCGCGTCCGCCGAAAAGGGCCGACGAGAACGCGCGAAGTGCGGTATCATGGGTCAAAGTCCACGCGAAGCTCCACAAAGTATTGCCACGGATCATTCTATAATTGGTGGTATTGCGTAGCTGGCTTGACTTTAGTCTTGTATCGTGGGCCCGTGGCGATAGGAAAACGCTGCTTCACATTGGATTTTTTTTTTCAAACACAATTTGATTGTACTTTCAAATACAGCTTCTTTTCATAATGTCAAAAATAGCCATACATCGCGCCGATTCAGGACAGAAGGACGTAAATTAGTTAATTTTCATAAAAAACTATATTGCGTAACCTACTCTCCGGCAACGTCAACGTGGCTCAGCCAATCATATTCGAATGTAGTAGTCGCGTAAAATTACTGTAATAGCCTTTGCCCAGGTGTGTGAGGCCCACAATAGGCCTCTGTCCAGGTGTGTGAGGCCCACCAATCCTTCGACAAAAAAGTCAAATATATTCGTGAGAGAGCTCTTTCAGCCCAGGAAAAACTGCAAGATAGTTTTTTTTTCAACATTCGGGCTACAAAACTGCTATCTCAGGTTTCAAAACCCATGGTTGAATGTAAACAATTTCCTTTAAGTTGTATAGCCGTTAGCTCGGCCGAAAATGATTATATTGGGATATTTATGTACGGTTTCAGTATCTACAAACCAGGGCTGCGGAGTCGGAGTCTGAGTTGGAGTTGGTAAAATTTTGCCGACTCCGACTCCGGCTTTATGTTTTGCGCAGCATATAAGCAAAGTATTTTTCAGGTAAATTTTCGTGAACCCCCGGTGGCGAACACTAAATAAATCGTGCCGCTTCGACTGAGTTTACTTCGATTCCTTTTCCTTGCCAATCAATGATTTCTAATCATGAGGTGTGTATCGCGGTGGGTAAAAAATAACTTAGTCAGTAGGTCTGTCGTCGAGTGCAGATCCAAAATGCCACCGCCAGGAATTGAGGCGGCGTTCACGAGAAATCAATTGATAGAAGAACCAGGCGTTTAGCCTGGCAAGGAGATTCAAACGGTTCATTCAACTGTACACTATACAACAATTCATTATTGCTATGGTAGGGTTGTCACAAGATTTTACAAATTATATTTTTTATGTCCAGAATCATACAGTCAAAAGCTATAGTCAGTCATTGTCTATTTATTTCAATGATCTGCTGTATTTTCGGATAGCACGCATTTTATTTTAGACCACATGTCAGGTCACGGTTAGGTCAAAGATAAAAATATATGCATTTGCGCATATAGACCATACTTTCCATACAAAGCCTTCTATTGCGACCATTATCACTGAGATTGCTCTCAAATCTATACCAAATACATATCCCTCATGAGCCAAGTTGAGATAATTGGAAAATGTCATGGACAAGGTCAGGTCACAAAAGGTCACTATGGCTATGCACAGGCGCGCAGCCAGGATTTTCGTAAGGAGGGGGCACGACCTCAAGGGGGGCCCCGTCGGACCACGAGGGGCCCCACCCATTGCCGACCCAATAAGGACTCCTGTTACAAAATTATCAGGGGCAGATCTAGGGGCCATTCCCCCTATTTCCCCAAAGGTTCTTGAAGCCTTAATTTGCTCCCTAAAAAATACGCAAAAAAGGTCTGACCACACCTACAGATACAAACGGGGCTGACGGACCCTGCCCCCCCCCCCCCCCACGGTCAACAACTTTACCGCTGGTGGCTGACGGCCTGTTGTCCCTCACGAGTCACGCTCCACAACTTTTTTGGAAAATTTTCAACTGGATTTTGGCCCCCAAAACCCACGGCCGTGCAATCCGCCCCTGCATATTATGGAATATTTAAATAAGGCCTCTGGCTAGACCGAAAGCGTCCCTGGGCGATTCAAGAAGCTCGAACATGCCGAATGGGCCCGTAACCAGCACAGGAGGGGCCCCTCGGCAGGCGGAGGAGGCTCTCTGGACAGATAGAGGGGGCCCGTGCAGGTCCGATGCAGCGCCTGAGCCTGTCGTAGGCTGGACAATAGCAGCAGAGCAGTCCTTTTGCCAGGTCTAAAAGGCCCCCTGGACAGACCAGAGGGCCCCTGGGAAAGTTAAAAAAAGCCCTATAAGCTCAGAGAGGCCCTTGACCAGAATGGAAGGGTCCCTGCAGGCGGGTCAAGAAGGGCCAGGAACATGCTTAAATTGGCCTAGCCAGCACGGGAGGGCTCGCCGCCTCAGTGGCCCAATGGGCCCTTTCGAAAAGGGGGCTCGGAAAGGGGCCTTTTCGAGGCGCCGCCAAACGGGCCGAATCCTGGCTATATGTGCCTGCCTCAGAGGGGCCCCACGGGCCCGCCTCAGAGGGGCCCCTCATTTTGTAAGGGAGGGGCACGGGCCCGTGTGCCCCCCCCTTGGTTGCGCCTCTGGCTATGCACAAAATAACTTTGAATGTCATGCTGATGCGACACAATGTTTTATGGGTCATTATACTTTATGGGTTATTTTACATGTATAACTCGATAGTGATAGTAATTTCATTACAGACCTCATTTAAGTGAAGTTAAAATTAAGCCCAATTCATGGTCAGCTCTGTTAACCCGCGCGGCGTAGGGGGGGGTAAAATTCACCCCCTCCCGGATTTCCGCAATAACTTGAAACTATAACCACGATAAGACGTCGAAAGTTTTTGTACCTTATCCAGCATCATTTGACGTCTTTCCGTTAATAAAAAAAATCATCGAAAAAAAATCAGATCTTTTGGAGATAATTGAACGTTTTGATACGTCATGGTCATGCCATTTCTGGGTTGAATAACGATCAATGTTTAATGCATCGCAGAAAACATAGCTTAAATGCAATTGCAAACGCCAACTGTACATGGAAGCGCAAATTTGATTCTCTACAACATGGCAATTTCAGATTTCCAAAATCTTGGAGTTTTTAGACCCCCCAAAAGGAATTGATTTTTTTTCCGGGAAATTTCCCAAAAAAATTGAAATTTTTCAAGGTATCCAAAAACGGAATCTATTTAAAAGTAATCAAGTGTAAGAAATACCTCAACCAAATTTCAAAGTTATATCTTCATCTTTTCAGTGACTGATTGCTCTCCAAGCTAGAAGTAGGTAATGGACGTTTATTTTCAAAATAACTTGGATTTTTTTAGCCTGATACAGATTATATAAATGTCATTTTTCGTTTTTAATGAGACAAAACTGACCTAGAAACATGCCATTGTTTATTCATATTAGTCAGTTTCAAGTTTTGACCTTGGATGACCTGATCTTGACCTTTTATGGGTCTAGTTGTAAAAATGGCTGTGCTAATCGATTTTTACTGTGTAAAATAAACCCCTAAAACATGCGTCACAAGCTTTCGTTGACCTCTCGTGACAGTGACCTTTTGTGGACCTGATCTTGACTCTTGACCTTTGCATGCAAAATTCACTTTACTTAATGCAGGAGATGTATTACACCTTGAGAAGCTGTATGTGCATTGCCTAGTCTAATTCAAAGGATTATAATTAAAAAGTATGAACCATTAACTCCAATAACTGGAATTTTCCATATGACCTGACCGTGACCTGACATTTGACCTAACTTATAAAATTTCGGGTATGCAATATGCATTCGATTCGTTTCGTAGAGAGCTTTCGATCGCCGCCTTGCGCGTCTCGCTGCGGTTATTGGTTCGGAAGATACGAGGGGGCGGGGGTAAAATTTACCCCCCCTACGCCGCGCGTTCGGCTGGAGACCCCTACGCCGCGCGGGTTAAGTCACAAAATGTCAAAGTTCGAACGTGATTAATATAAATACAAAAGGCATATGTCTACACCAAATTTGTCGCAACAATGCAGTAGAGACGGTTATTTTGTCCCCAATAAACGTTATGTTGTTTGTATGTGATGTTCGTAGATCATTAAAAAAATACATATGAAAATAAGTGATGAGTTACGTACTCATACTTTGAAAGCCATTAGTCAGGCAAAATTGGTGATATTATTTTGAAATTTGGTCTGGAAATCGCCAATAAGCGATTCTCTAGTATATATTATTTTTTGGGGACACCTTTGCAACATAGATTTTCGGCATTTTTCCAAAACAATCGTTTAAAAAATAGACCAAAAAACATATGAAAGCAATCAGATGTCAATTTTGTAGTTCTAACCATTTGTGCAAAATACGTTCTTTATACGATATTTTAAAGTTTAGCTGATTTTTTATCGAACTCGTGTGCAGCAACGTCACTAAATTTGCTAGATTTCGATTTTTCCTCGACAAAATTGCTTCATTTGTGCACAAAAGACGTTAAATTGATGTAAGATAGCGCTTTTGGTTTTTGAGTTCTTACGAAAGTCTTCAGAAGAGCGTTTTCTCCCTAACCCCAGTCAATGGTTGGTCAAATTACTTAGTATCTTGAAACGGGATAACTTTTGCCATGGGCAGTTACTTTTGTGCCTATTGACTAAAGCTTCAGCTAATTAAAGTTCGCAGTCGATATCGGAGTCGTAGTCGACTCCGAAGGGCCGGAGTCGGAGTCGGAGTCACCTGGAAACTGATCGACTCCGCAGTCCTGCAATACGAACACTCTTTTAATGTCAAGTCATATTTATATTATACCTACCATTTGATGCATATTACGCCTCGGTATAGCAATCATTTTATGCACATTACAAAGACAACTATAAATAACTAATTTGACCTTAAACATTTTTTGTCTTCTCACAATATGTTGGATTTAAAATGAGGATTCAAAGGGATAGCCAGCACTCCCTAGATTGCATCCGATATAGTGCCATCTGGCGGCTGGTGCTGGAACACACTGGTTATGGGAGGCGCGGCGTAAAAAAAGGTGCACGGCTGAAACGGCACTTTCGATCGAAACTGAGAAAATTAAAAAATGGCATTTGCTTAGAATCCGCAATGAAACTGGTGCAGCATAAGAGCAAATTTATTTTTGAAAGCACGTGTAAAAGGCATTGTAATGTCGGTAGGGCGAAAAAGCAGCCAGCGCAGCTCCTTACCAGGTCGAAAGGGCCCTGAGCACTGAGCAGGCTGGAAGACCCTTAGCCAGACCAAAGGGCCCCTGAGAAGTTCAAAGGGCCCCTGTATAGGGTAGAGCACCCCTGACCAGACAGAAAGGACCCCTGGGTGAGTCAGAAGGACCCATAAATATGCCAAATGGCCCCTCACCAGTACGGAGGGAGCAGACCTTTTATCCGTTCTACTGCCCCTTCCAACGCTCGGGAATGGGCCCCTCTCGAGCCCCCGGGCAAAATCCTGGCTACGTGCCTGGTCCATGGGCCTCTCTGAGGGCCCTGAGGGTCCTGGTCCAATCCAGATCATCACAAGTTGAAGATAAATAGGTGCAGCACAAACTAAAGTGGCCGAAATCCACAGTTTTTTCACACATATTTTTTTTGGCGGGAAGGGGGAGGGGGGATTCAACGCTCGGGAAGGGCCATTTGAGGCACCGTCCCCTGGCCGAAATTCTGGTTCCGCGCCTCGTACCCCTGCCGTACCGTCGAGCCGCCATGTACTCGCCCCTCACGTGGGATGCACTTATCGCACGACAAAATACGAATTACCTATTGGTCTGCATGTGACGGCATTGTTCATAAAAATATCCCCATCAAGAAGTATTCAGCGCCACAGCACGACATTGTTGTGTAAGTGTTGCAAAAACATGCATAGCTTCTCTAACAGAACTTCAGTCGGTGCAAGGCGCACTCGTCAGGCACACGGGTCGTCCAGACGACTTTCCAAACACGTGCTCACGTCATACACGTTTATTGGGGTGCAGACTGTGGATGAACATGATTCAACACATCATTCGTTTGTAGCTTGCATCACAACGCTCGGCACCGCGCGTATGTACATCAGTCTTTACAAAAATACCCTCGCCAGCCGCAGCGCGACAACGCGACTAGCGCCGCCTCGTGGAAGCTTAAACAAACAAAATAAATACGGGGCCACGCGGCCTCGGGCCGCCCGGGCCTTCTATACCCAATCCACGTCTGTCGGTGCTCGCTCGGCCGCTCACTGCGCGTACCATGACTGTGTGTAGCGGTAAGGCGGGCGGGTGAGGGTGGCCCCGGCGCCGCGCCACGGTCAGCCGGAGCAGGGCACACGGCGAGGCACACAACGCTGNCCTTAAACATTTTTTGTCTTCTCACAATATGTTGGATTTAAAATGAGGATTCAAAGGGATAGCCAGCACTCCCTAGATTGCATCCGATATAGTGCCATCTGGCGGCTGGTGCTGGAACACACTGGTTATGGGAGGCGCGGCGTAAAAAAAGGTGCACGGCTGAAACGGCACTTTCGATCGAAACTGAGAAAATTAAAAAATGGCATTTGCTTAGAATCCGCAATGAAACTGGTGCAGCATAAGAGCAAATTTATTTTTGAAAGCACGTGTAAAAGGCATTGTAATGTCGGTAGGGCGAAAAAGCAGCCAGCGCAGCTCCTTACCAGGTCGAAAGGGCCCTGAGCACTGAGCAGGCTGGAAGACCCTTAGCCAGACCAAAGGGCCCCTGAGAAGTTCAAAGGGCCCCTGTATAGGGTAGAGCACCCCTGACCAGACAGAAAGGACCCCTGGGTGAGTCAGAAGGACCCATAAATATGCCAAATGGCCCCTCACCAGTACGGAGGGAGCAGACCTTTTATCCGTTCTACTGCCCCTTCCAACGCTCGGGAATGGGCCCCTCTCGAGCCCCCGGGCAAAATCCTGGCTACGTGCCTGGTCCATGGGCCTCTCTGAGGGCCCTGAGGGTCCTGGTCCAATCCAGATCATCACAAGTTGAAGATAAATAGGTGCAGCACAAACTAAAGTGGCCGAAATCCACAGTTTTTTCACACATATTTTTTTTGGCGGGAAGGGGGAGGGGGGATTCAACGCTCGGGAAGGGCCATTTGAGGCACCGTCCCCTGGCCGAAATTCTGGTTCCGCGCCTCGTACCCCTGCCGTACCGTCGAGCCGCCATGTACTCGCCCCTCACGTGGGATGCACTTATCGCACGACAAAATACGAATTACCTATTGGTCTGCATGTGACGGCATTGTTCATAAAAATATCCCCATCAAGAAGTATTCAGCGCCACAGCACGACATTGTTGTGTAAGTGTTGCAAAAACATGCATAGCTTCTCTAACAGAACTTCAGTCGGTGCAAGGCGCACTCGTCAGGCACACGGGTCGTCCAGACGACTTTCCAAACACGTGCTCACGTCATACACGTTTATTGGGGTGCAGACTGTGGATGAACATGATTCAACACATCATTCGTTTGTAGCTTGCATCACAACGCTCGGCACCGCGCGTATGTACATCAGTCTTTACAAAAATACCCTCGCCAGCCGCAGCGCGACAACGCGACTAGCGCCGCCTCGTGGAAGCTTAAACAAACAAAATAAATACGGGGCCACGCGGCCTCGGGCCGCCCGGGCCTTCTATACCCAATCCACGTCTGTCGGTGCTCGCTCGGCCGCTCACTGCGCGTACCATGACTGTGTGTAGCGGTAAGGCGGGCGGGTGAGGGTGGCCCCGGCGCCGCGCCACGGTCAGCCGGAGCAGGGCACACGGCGAGGCACACAACGCTGGCACTTGGAGGGGGCGGAGCAGGGCAGCGGACCTGTCGCCGTGGCACCTAGGGCAGGGAGGCAGGGATGTCGCCACGATAACACATCGTGTCAGGGGAATCTCCTCACAGAGGCACCGTCTGGAGGGAGGGGAGGGAGAGAGGGGCGCTGCCTCAAGGCATCGCGTGAAGGGAGAACCTGCCTCGTGAGGCAACTCAGCGAACAGAGCGGCCGGCCGTCGGTCGGCGCAGGTCGGGAGGGACCTGTAACAACGCGAGCGTCCGGGGCGGCTGCAGCCCCTCACTGGGCGGCTCTGATCAGGGCGTTTTATTGCGGCAGCGCGCGCCGCGCTCCAACGGTGACGCCCCAATACTCAGCTGGTACGGCGCACTACCGGCGACGACAGACAGCGCGCGCACAGGAGACTGGGGCGCCCCAATGCTCAGCTGGTACGGCACACTACCAGCGACGACAGGCAGCACGCGCACAGGAGACTGGGGCGCCCCAATACTCAGCTGGTACGGCCCACTACCAGCGACGACAGGCAGCGCGCGCGTTTGTGTGTGATAGTGACTCGTTGTGAAGATTGCGCGAGGCGATGGGCGATGCTTTGGACTTTAGGGGGGGGGGGGATATTGCGAAAGGCGTCTGTCCCGAGGGGTAGTGATGATCGGTACAAAAATACAAACACGGTCCGTCCGGCCGGCTCCCGTCGGCAGACACAGAGAAGGAAGTACCATTGGGAGGTGCCGAAGTAGGGACCGCGAGGAAAGACGTGTGCGCGTGGCGCCGCCCCGCGGTCAGCAGGACAGGCACTAGTTTGTTAGGCTGCCGCCGGCGTCCGCGCCGCAAAACACTACCAGACACCTCGTACAAAACCGTGGCCGAAAATAGCGGTTCCTTTCCGTCCACGTATGGAGAGAAGAGCGCGCAGCACAGAAAGACAACACAGCCGGCCACGTGCCCAGCCACTGCGACTGTCGGGAGACTCCGCCACAGCAGCGCCGGCTCACCGCGTGGACATCGCTTCCCGCCAAACTTTGATTGCCACGGAGTACCCTGATACGGTTTTGATTGCCTCGCAGTCGAGAGAGTCCAGCGCCGCAGGAAGACTCGGATGGCCGCGGCCGAGTCAGGCGCGCCACCTGACCATACGACCAGCCAGCACGCCCTACAGCCGTCCAGCGCGGCCGAGTCTGGCGCGCCGCTGACTGAGCGGCAGCAGGCGCGCCCTACAGCCGTCCAGCGACGCGCCGGGCCGAGTCCTGACGCGCCAGCTGACCACACGGCCAGCCAGTACGCCCTACAGCCGTCCAGCGCGGCCGAGTCTGGCGCGCCGCCTGACCGAACAGCCAGGCAACGCACCCTCCTCAGACGACAGCGCCGCTGTGTATCGTCTGCAGGCGCCGCGTCGACTCGCGGATGTAGTAGACCAGGTGGAGCAGCGTGCTGGTGTTGAGCAGACCGCCCATAGTCCGGTCGATCTCGGTGAAAAACTCTCCTGGGGGCGTCACAGGCGAGGCACGGCCAGGTCAGGTCAGGTCAGGTCAGGTCAACGCACAGTCGCCACCGCCCACCACACACTCTGAAGTCAGACACAGTGTACCGCGGCGGAGGACAGTCATCATGCAGCATTCCGATCGGCCAATCTACCGGCGCCACCTAACCTGACCAAAACAGCGGTACAAATGAGCAAAACGCCACCCACCAAACACTAGCGATGCATCACTGTATCTTTCCTTCCGCACCCCCCCCCCGTCCCAGCCTAAATGCGGGCATGTGTGTGACTTTACAGGCGGTCAGCGGTTCCCTGACAACCCTGCCCCTCCCCAGTCCCCACTGTCGGCCGTCAGGCCTGCGGTCTGACCTATGTCCGGCGCCGGCTGCATCAGCTCGTCCGCCTGCTGCCAGTAGTCGATCCAGTCGCGCAGGTGGCCCTGGGTGTCGTTACACTTGAGCATCAGCCGGAAGAGCTCGCGGGGCACCACATATGCCCGGCCATCCTCAGTCAGACTCTCCCCCAGCATCTGACGGAGACGGGGGGTCAGGTCAACACGGGTCCGGGGTCAGGTCAGCACGGGTCCAGGGTCAGGTCAGCACGGGTCCGGGGTCAGGTCAGGGCGGGTCCAGGGTCAGGTCTGGTCCGGGGTCCGGTCAGCACGGGCCCGAGGTCAGGTCAACACGGGACCGAGGTCAGATCAGCAAGGTTCCGGAGTGCGGAGCGGGGCGCGATGTCAGTGCACGCACCGATCCTAGGATCAGCGTCCAGCACGGACCAGGGCCTTTGGGTCAAGGTCATGTCGTCATAGGGGGGGGGGGCTGAGTCAGTAGAGGAGGCACATGTCACTCACAAACGAACTGAGTTGGGGAGAAACAACGAAAACTCGCCACACGATCACAATTTGTAAATAATTAACGCTATAAGAACAGCAAATTGAAGGTATGTGGTCACCAAATGGTCTACGACAGCGAACCACACACACTGCGTACTAACGGCTGTGGCAGCCCGCCACGCACCTGATTTTTAAAGTCGGAGATCTGCCGCTGCGCCTTCTTGTGCTCGGGCTCCTTCAGTTTGAACATGCGCAGGTAGATGAGGCCCTGACAGCGGAGCAGCAGCGTCTGCAGCTTGCGGTCGATGTGACTCGGCCTCTTGCCCTGCTTACGGTACGTGGCAGAAGAGAGACGCAGCATGTCCCTGCGGCAGTAGACAGAGCGCGTCACCATACAGCCAGCTGATGGGACAGAGACGGTGGTGACAGCACTCCGGTCTGGACTGAGCCCCCTGATAGGCGGGCTCAGTGAGACGCCACACAGCACCGAACACCGCACGTGACAATACTCCAGCACCTACAACCAACTCGTACACCACACACATACGGTCAGACACCGACAGACCCTGGTGACACACCGACAGACCCTGGCGACACACCGACAGACCCTGGTGACACACCGACAGACCCTGGTGACACCACCGACAGACCCTGGTGACACACCGACAGACCCTGGTGACACACCGACAGACCCTGGTGACACACCGACAGACCCTGGCGCCGATCAGTCACCAGACGGACCGCTGCCCGGGGAGACCTTGGCCCAGCCAGTCCCTCGCCGGACCGGGAGACCCTGGTCCCGCTGACCAGCTCACCCCCTCCCCCGGCGCAGCACTCACTTGATGAGCTGCAGGGTATCGTTGAGCATGACCAGCATGTTGTCGGCCTCGTCGGCGTCCTTCTCCATGGAGAGCGCCGTCAGCAGGAAGTACAGCACCGCCTGGGTGTACCTGCAGCGGGAGAGGGAAGGAGGGAGCAGCGTCAGACGCGGGGTCGACCTATATAGATCCACCGGTCAGACGCGGGGCCGACCTATATAAAGCCGCCGGTCAGCACAGAGTTACACCACAGCCGACCACTAACACATATCACCCAGCAACAAACGCTCTGATTCACTCCTCGAGAATCAACATTCAAGTGACTTAATGTTTTCAGAAACGTTCTGGTGTTCATACGAGTCGTGATGGCTGCTGGTGAACACGGTCGGGAGCACCTCCGGCAAGATGTTCGTTCCAATATTGTAAGGTAAGATACATTATAAATAACGTAACAGGTACACAATAATGTCTTGAAAGACGCGTAGTGACCACCAAGTTAACTTTTGTAACATCTAAAACACCTGGGGATTATCGGCAGTTTGACCCAGGTCAGGCCAGGCCACGTCAGACCGGAGCTGTACGTACCTGATGACCCTCAGCGTCAGGTCGGGTCAGGTGAGGTCAGGTGAGGTCAGATCAGATCGGGCCGGGTCAGGACAGGTCAGATTAGGTCAGACTGGATTTCTTCACACCTAATGACCCAGAGTGTTAGGTCAGGTTCGGTAAAGTGAGGTGAGGTCAAGTGAGGGGGGTCATGTCAGACTGTACCCACCTGACGACCCGCAGCGTCAAGTCAGGTGAGGAGGTCAGACATGAGCGGTACATACCTGATGACCCTCAGCGTCAGATCGTGTTCGTTGTCGGCGGCCCGTTTCAGCCGTCTCGCCTGTTTCAGGTACTGGTTCTGATCACCTCTGTCAACATAGCCGGACAACTGTCAGCGCGGAGAGGGACGAACAGCAGGCGCCGGCCGGCCGACCGGGCGGTCACCACTGTCAGCGGGCGGTCACCAGTGTCACCGGCCGGCCGGGCGGTCACCACTGTCACCAGTGTCACCGGCCGGCCGGGCGGTCACCACTGTCACCAGTGTCACCGGCCGGCCGGGCGGTTACCAGTGTCACCGGTTACTGCCCGCGCTCTGACAGCCAGCAACAAACAGGCCACAACCACAGCCAGGTGACAGTGATGGTCAGGGGCCATGCACTGGTGACGACATTTACAGAGATGTTATGGTTATTATAGCTGCGGTAATCGACTGATGGGGATACACCAGTATACGAGGATATGAGGAAAATCACATTTACACTGACACCATGATGATGATGATGATGATGAGATGAATATGAATTAGTAATGACAGTCACATATTGATGGTGGGGATGATAATGCTTTGCCTAGCTGTTGCAATCTGATGATTCAGAGCAACGTCTCGCTAGCGCCACGGGACACATCTCGCTCCAGTCTCGAAAAAACCCGCTTTAGTCACACATTCTGCATTAAAGCTTCAGCTAACCTTCGTCTAACTTTTACCAAAAAGTGTCATGCTCATCAGCACAAGCCTGCACTGCAGTGAGCACGCCACAACGCTCTGCACACGAGCTCAAGTGAGCAGTACACGGCCCAAGCAGTGGCGATCAAGCCGCCGCTTCTCCCTGACGCCGCTGAGCCGCTGTACGGCCAGCAACGTGGGTCCCGGCTGGACGGACGGCCGACTAGACCCCCGGCCCCGTCAGCCGACTAGATACCTACCGACGGCGCGGCGCTCACGGCGGCGGCGCCCGTTAACCCACCTATCCACGTACTCGTCCAGACACGAATCTACGCACGGCGAGCGCGACTCAAACCACGACGTCCTGCGAGAAAGCCGAGAAGTTGAGGTTACGCTCGGCGCCGATAGATGGCAGCCCACCAGCCAAACGCCACCGCCTGGTGCGACATGTCCCGGCTTCTGGCGGCGCACGTCGCCACGCGAAGCGGAGGGGCGTCGACCATGCATGTATTGGACATAGAAAGGTCTAATAGGCACAATCCGAGAAAATATAGATGATGAGGAGCGTACAGAAGAAGAAAAGGCGCGCCAGATGAAACGATGGGAGGCCATACCAGCTGCGTAGAGAAGTGAGCCTGGCTGGCCAACATGGGATAAACCCGTCATCTTCAAGGGACGCGAAGTGTATATTTCGTGACACACAACGGTACAAAAGCAGAAAGAAAACGTGAAAATCCAGGGCTAAGAAGAATCAGCGTCTATGGCGATCTCAACAGTAGCTACTTAGAAAAGAGCACTGAAGAACAGATTTCTTCTAGAATCTCTCAGACACTTCTCTTCACTACCGAGCAAAATAAGAGTGTCAAGCGAGAAAGAAATAGCGATAGGACTGAAACGCGATTTTCTATGTAGACAGACATACTTTCTCGTCATCTCGAGCACTTCCAAGCAGCAGATTCAACAGCAAGAGCATTCCACGAGAAATCGACCAAAGGGTACAACCTCATGTCACCGATTTGGACCAAAATTGGTATATATGGTAATCTGGGAAGCTGAAACGAGCAGTAAAAGCTTTACGTCAATCAAAGCGGTGGTTAAGGAGATACTGCCTCAGGCATTTTTGCAATGTAACCGTGCAGGTCAATCTTTGTCCGCCCATATCGCCGGGAATTTATGACATAATATACATTTGTATTATACCATTATAATGGTGATGAGCTACTCACCAAGATAGTGCTGTTATATTTTATCATTTTCTATAATGTCAAAATTGTGTCATATTTTGTTTTCAGACTTTTTTGACGACCACTAGACACATCGAAATTATAACTTTTGACTATTTAATATCTTTTGACCATCAAAATTAATGTCGATGGTCAAAAAATATAATTTCGATGTACCACTTGGTCGCCAAACAAGCTTGAAGTTTTTTTTAGTCGAAAATCTTACAGCACTATCATGTAAGTAGCTCATTGCCATTCCAACGATATATGGAAAATGCGTCCTAATTTCCTGGCGATATGGTAGACAAAGATTGACCTGCACGGTTACATTGCAAGAATGCAGCATCTCCTAAACCACTGCTTGAATCACCGTAGGAGTTTCACAGCTCGTTTCAGCTCCCCAGATCACCATGCATATTTTTTAAATCAAAATATGTGACATCAGGGTGTCATTTTTTTGTCGATTAATCGTGAAATGTCTCAGCAGTTCCCACAAGCAGCTGAACACTAATACGCTATTCACTACTGCCCGACCATGGGAGAAGTTCGTGTGGACCTAACTGATGCTAAATCATGGAGACAGCTCTCTACGGTAAGCACGCGGCGAGTCTAGCGGAAGTCGGAGACTAGGGAAGAAGCTCTGGTACTCCGTATCATGGGCGCCATTAGAAGCGTCAAAACTGAGAGTCGTGCCGTGAGCGGGGCGGGGGTATGGTCACTAGTCCGGAAAATGGACAGCATTGATGCACGACGGGCGACGCTCACAATTGAAGACAGGAGATCAAAGTATATCACTGCAAAGGAGCATAACTATTCGCTAGCTTCTACACTAACTCGTCATACTAAATACTTTTCAGAGCTAAATGCTATTCAGAGGCGTTCTAGCGCAAAGAAGAAACATGCAAGCGACGAAGTATGAATATGCGGTTACAGGGATGAATATGAAGACACATACGCATATCTATAACATGATAACACGCTAACACAGCACAACATTCAACACAAGTCGAGCGTTAACACCATCCAAACGCGCGTGTAAGCATCTAAATAGCTTGACAAAACAATACCTTCTATGAACACCGAACGAATCAAGGTGGCAAGCTGATCGAGAGCACAAGGCAGTGTGCAGGGTACCTTAATAATTTGCACCATAACACACTCTAACACAGGCAACGCACAAAGTAGTAGAACAATTAATAATGCCATGACTTAAGTTGCAGATTCTACGCCGAAATATGGTGTTTACGAGGGTAGTTAGTTTGAGGTCTCATGGTGAGTGGGTGTACTATAATGACCATTAAACCTGTGGTTCGAGGCATGGGAACAACTGATTCCCAATAGCTACACCAGTCAGGAATGGAAAAATACTCTGTTCCTGCTATTGGTGATGGTAAGTCATGACAAAGATAGTGATAATGATGGTGGTGGCAGCACGGCGGGGTGAATAATGACTAATGATGCGCGGCGGGGTGAAACAAAGATTGTGATGTTGATAATAAGAAAGATGATAATGAATATGGTGATGATCGTAAGCCAGAATGTCACAGCCATAAAGCCACTACATGGGAGCCAGAATGCCAACTACACAGTACACAACGCCCACATACAAGTCATATATGCCACTATGCCAGCATCGTCAATGTATGAGGTGGCGCGTGCAACTGCAGGGTGGCATCAGCAGAGCGGTGCGCGCTGCGGAGTGTCACTTACGCCGGTATGGGGAAGGGCTGGTTGGTGTAGAGCGCCTGCGGTACGTTACTGTCGTACGGCTGCACGCTGGGGTTTGTACTGCTATCCGCCTCGCGCACACCGGTCGGCGGAGATTCGATCTGCCGGCACCAGACACACATAACACGGCTCAGTCAGGGGAGCCAGCTGACTGGACAGTCACAGCGACGATCAGACAGCCGGCATATCACGTACACAGTACACATAAAGTACATACACAGACACACGCCTCAGTCAGACCACCCGCACCGGACAGTCACAGCGCGCCGCCCCTCCCTCTCCCTTCCAAGCACGGCTGTCTGGACTGTGTCTCACCCTGTGCTCCAGCTGTCTGGACTCAGGACTGTGTTCCAGCTGTCTGGACTGTGTCTCACCCTGTGCTCCAGCTGGTTCGGCTGGCCGCCGGTCGGCGTTTGACTGCGACCGTCCTCGGCGGCGGTGGGTGTGGCGCGCGCCGCCCTCCGCTGCTTGCCCAGCGCCGTCTGCATCACAGTGCCGTCCTCGTCGAGCGCCTCCTCCTGGTCGGCCGCCAGCGCCGAGCTGCACGACGAGCTGGAGTGCGCCGAGCCGGGCCGCCGTCTGCAGGACGGGGAGGGGTCACCAGCGGTCACAGCAGGGGTCATAGGAGGGGTCACCAGCGGTCACAAGAAGGGTCACAAGAGGGGTCACAAGAGGGGTCACCAGCGGTCACAGCAGGGGTCACAAAAGGGGTCACAAGAGGGGTCACAGGAGGGGTCACCAGCGGTCACAGGAGGGGTCACAGGAGGGGTTACCAGGGGTCACAGGAGGGGTTACCAGGGGTCACAGGAGGGGTCACCAGCGTATCTATTTGGGTCAACTACTATATTTTCTAATAAATGAGCTCCAATTTTGAAACGGGTCATTTTTGCTATGGTTGGATACTTTTCGTGACTGCTTCAAATAGCTTCAGATAATACACCCGCCATTGACTGGGTTCTCAGCCGAACGCATTGACTGGGGGAGGGGGATATAGTCCCAATGATTATTTTCCAAACCAATGAGCGCAGAGAGACGCACAAGAGGGCATTTGTACTCTCTCAATGAGATGCATGTTAAGCATGCTCAACATTTTTAAAATTGAGACCACACAGTCCGGCCCTGTAGCTCAAAGGGAGAGCGGACTTCTGACCTATCCCGGTAGTGGCAGCCCGGGTTCGAGTCGCTTCGGCGCTCGCTATTTGCTCCTGACTGGGATGGCCTGCGGCCGGTGGCAGCGGTCGCATTAAAGGCCAGGTGACGTAAGTGAGCGGGGCGGACTGTGTCCAGGTATGTCGGGCACGTGCAACTTTCGTCTCTAAATTATGCCGGCCAACAGGAATTGTGCGATCGGTTGGTGAGGTCAGGACCAGCGCAACAAGCTCTGCTTAGCACGGGTCCTGACCTCGGAAAGCCATCCATACAATACATTCGGACTATTTTGTTTAAAGAAAAATCAAGACACGGTCAGGTCTCAAAAGGCCAAAGTCGAGGTATTTGGGTGTATGGGCCATACTTTCCATCTAAAACCTTCGATTGCGGCCATTATCACCCAAAGTGACCCCAAATGTATAACACACATTCCGCATATGCCTAAAATGAGACTGTTGGCAAAGGTCAGGTCACAAAAGGTCATCATGCGCAACAGACCTACCAAAAGTCATGCGGCACATGATAAATGGATTATTCTACACGTAGAAGCCAATGGTGATAGTCATTTTACCACCCGACTTCATTAAAGAGAGGTTAATGCCAAGCTCTGGCCAAGGTTAGGTCACAACGGTCATCATTTGAAATGGATAGGGGAGACTGGGGCATGTTCTGTCACTTTTTTGTTAATTGGCCCTGGCGGGCACACTTTTAGGAGTTGGTGATTGATACCGATACTTTCCAAAACTGTTAAATACATCAATAGCTTCAAATCGTTTTTAGGAGTTCAAGTGGTATCTCAGTTTGTTTCGACACTAGTATCGATAATGTGGCGATGACTCATCCGACAGAACCTGCCCCATATACGAGGCACGTTCTGTCACCTATGGGGGCACATTCTGTCACTGATGGGGCATTTCCTGTTATCACCGAACGGTCATCTGCGGCGTCCCTGCACGGGGATAGAGGGTTCCATTCATCGCCATCACCAATACAATAGTGTAGAAAATGACGGCCATATACGATATCAACATTGCATTTTTGCGTTTTCTTGTTATCCCTGCACGAATCAGGGCATATTATTACGAGCGAGCGCGCGAAGCGCTCGCTCGTCCTTACGTGACATATGGGAAAAATCTGATTATGAGCGACCCGACCCGACCCGTGGCGACGCTTTTGAGAAGCTCATATCTTTGGAAACCCGCACGTGCCGGCGATTGAACAAGCGGGCTTCTTTGCTGCAGTAGCCCCATCCAACCTACTTTTTACCAGTGCCGACTCATGTTTGGCGTGACTCCACCACCTGCGCGTGGCGCTGCCGCGTGAGGGGTGTTGGAAAAGGTGTTTTGTCGCAAAAAAACTCCCGCAACGGCTGGGCGCATTGTGCGTCGATTTTGGTGTTGGTTTGAGACCACACCACTGGCAATGTTTGCACAGGTCAAACTCTGGGTTTACAGTGCACGTGCCGCACGTGCAACCCCTGTTCCGTCCAGCTGAACAATAACCTACAAAAACATCGGTTGCAATACCGGACCTATATCCTCGGCAACCAAGAAGTCGCAAAGACACAGACCAAAACACACTTAGTAGCAGAAAAACGATCCGTCCGCGCGTATTGCCACTATGCTGTCGATCAGCGGCGCGTGGCATCCGTGCCAAAGTTACTGGCTTATACAAAAACTAAAATAATGGCTTGCATGACGCTTTCCACGATTAAATTCAGTGCTTGGCACCTATTGAGAGCGGAAGCGATGAAACAAACACCAATTGTGTAGACCAATTGTACCCATCTCTAAAATGGATGCAAAAATTTAGGTTTTTAATGTAGAGTATTTTGCTGTTAAAATCCGTCTGTAATATTTATATAACATTGCCGATTTTTAATATTTCCTTCATTACACCGTTCGTAGCCTTCCAACCAGAAGGGTGGCTAAACGATAAAAAATTGATGCAAGCTGTACAGCGCAATCAAATTCCATCTAATACCCACCCAAAATTAATTTTTACCTACAAAACATGAAGCTATATAATCTGCAAATTTAAAAATAACGCTAACAAAAAACTTATTTAGTTCAAAGTATTCGATTTAGTTCGGATCAATTTGCGACGGCCAAAACAACAAATAGCGAAAATAATTCAAAAGCATGCTTTGCACAAAACGTAACTTCCGTTGGGAGCGGTTGACAAATTGAACGCGGAAATTTATTCGGACTCGCTCGTCCTTCGGCCGTTAAAGGCGGTCTTACTGAGTTTTAAACATATTAACTGGGGTGGGCGGATTTCCACCGCAATGGCCTTGAAATCCCCCCCCCCCAGTGGACGCAAAGATCCACCCCAGTCAACGGTGAGAAAAACGCGTTGAACTGTCTCCACGGGGCCCAGTGATAGAATCTTTTGCAATGAGACCCCAGACGCCCCCCCCCCCTCTCCCGTTAAACGACTCTTTGCGCTGACGACCCGACGCCATCCCCCCGGGTCAACAACTTTTCACCAACGAAACGTAGCTAAATTTGTGCCCTCCAAACTCGAAGCCTAGATGAAAATTCCTTAGATAAGGCATTAAGGCACGAATAATGTGAACTGCATCGCACCACCCGATTGTTTTACGCTTGTAGTGGCGTACCATATCTGTACACACCAGGAATCATTTGTATGATGATTTATAAGCAATACCACTAGGAATCATGAACAGATTCAGTGACAGAGCCTGCCCCAGATTGGGTGACAGAACCTGCTCCACTCGACATAGGGCACACTTTTTCGCTTTTTTACTGAAAACGTGGGAGAATGGGGCAGAATAACGCTCAGCACAAAATTATTTACATTTGTGTCGCCTCATGACAGCATTCAAAGACACTACAATTCTCTGAATGGCCACTAACAACAATTTTGTTCACTTAACAAAAGTTTGGAATTCTGTTGAAAAGCAAACTTTTCAAATTTGGGCCAATCCGAACGCAGCCATGTTGTTGTTTTGATAGTACCGGGCTAGTCACTGCAAGCACAAGGGAGCATATGCTACGGAACAACAATATACCTGCGGTGGATAGTTCACGAGAAAACCCCGCTGACAGAATGTGCCCCGTGACAGAACGTGCCCCGTTCTCCCCTATACCTAAATAAAAAGACAAGTTTCTGGACCACTTCGCCTCAGAAATGCAGCGGTGGCGTTCAATTGTTCGTAGCTGGTCAAAACCGACGAACACAATACAAAATACACGTCATGAGTTACTCATACTTGACGAGACATAAGTCGGTGAAAAATGTGATAGTTTGAAATTTAGTTTTGGAATTGCACATATGTAGTTGTCTAACATACATTCTGGTTTTGGCATGTCTCAAACAATGATTTTGAGGGCATTTTTCCGAGATAAGATTGATAGCTAGGAACAAACGGAAAAATCAGCCAAAAGCTCTTGCAAAATGCAACCATTAACATGTCCTCTGATTTTAGATAAGGTCGATACTCAATAGGTAAGACTCTAGAAGTCATCACCGGTCAAAAAGGCTATGTTTAGCACAGTTGTTTTTCGTAAACAACATTCCACCTTACAGAATATATAGCGAAATGTTTTTACGCCATCGTGTTTGTCTTGTCCAGGCGCTTTGAAGCATCTCATTGGTGACCTGGTTAGATCAACTGCTAAATTTGACCTCGGTGCAAGGTCATTTGGTGACCCAGGTAGGCTATCTTGCATATGGGGTGGCGCGGCTCGACGAGACAAACATAATGGTGTCATTTTATCAATAGTTTTTTAAAGCAAAACATTGCTGATGACGTCTGATGACCTCAGATAACCTTGCAGGAATCACTGAGCTACAATTACATCTGGGTCATCAATAATGAACTAAAATAACATTTTTTTATCCCCACACAGGTGTTTGGTCCCTCTCTACTCCCATAGGGGTGGGTAATGTTTAACTTCTGGTAGTCAGGGGAATCTGAGCGAGCCTGGGGGGAGGGGGGGAGGGGGGGGGGCAGTGGCGACGCTCCTGCACCCTCTCCGCTTACGCACAAGGTCGCCAATGATTTTGCTCTCAATTATCGCAGCTCAATATCGAATGACATCGCGGGAACAAGAGCAATGGGAGCAGCTCACCATGAGGAGAACGAGACTGGGCCTCCTCCCTCATGCAAGGTGATGACATGATGATAACGAAAACACTTACCTGCTGGTGACATTAGGTGACAAGAGTTGCTGAGAGCTGAGTGCAGAACATTTCAAATTTGCTGGTATTCCATGTGCTACCCACCTTTCACTGTGTTTTTCGATGACGTTAAGACACAATTTCTTGTCTCCTTCTTTGACAAAAGTGATCTTGAGCCCGATTGTCAAAGATAAGACCGGTAATATCTCTGATTATAGATTCAATCTACCAGGCCCCATTTCCTTGTACTGCTGAGCTTCCAAAATTTTTGGAAAGAGTTATTTGAATCGTTGTAAAGCTAACTTACCAGCACTGGTGATCATCCAGTTGGTTTAAGAAGAAACATCCACTTGATATGCTGTGGTATGCTTTTAAGAAATGCGGATCATTATTTACCGTAACAGAAGCGCTGTTTTTGCCTCTGTTTTCTGGATGCTCGAAGGCGTTTGATCGTTGAATATCTCTACTGGGAAACTGTTTGACAAGTCTTTTTATTTGCAGGGAATGGACGTCTAGCATTGTGAAGGTGCTATCTTGTAACTTGCGTATGAATCGCAAAATATAAATGTCATGTGCTGTGGGGAAAACTATCTCACGGGAAGGCTTTTTTTCGTAACAAACGGAGTTAGGCAGGGTGCCGAATCTAAATAGTCTCCATATTTTGTTCAATGCCCTACACTGATTTGGACTTTCGGAAAAATGTGTAGCACATGAGTGGAGGTAGGTGTCGCTATTTGGGTAGCGATTAATCATCATAGCCAATATGCAGACGATATGTTTGCTTTCGACCGACTCCGCAAGGCTTTAAAGAAGTTGCTGATATTTGTGCATGAGTATGGCAGAACACACTCATGGACATACTCTCTTCCAATACCAAAAAGACAGTCTGCATGGCAATAGTCCTTCTAACAAACTCCCTGTTTAAAGCACATGGTTCCTGCCTGCCATATCTTGTCCTAGTGAAAATGTTCTATCTTAAATGTTGATAGCTCAAGTACCTAGGTTTTTCATATTTCGCAACATGTTCTTCAAAATCAGATGATTCTTTGCCCCAATTCGGTCGTCACCAGTATCGTTCTCATGTTGGTGTCGTGCAAACACTTTATTAGGAAGTGTCGCATTGTGTTCGTAATCGTGTAAAAGATATGTTTGTATTAGCACGTATTGTCGAATATTAGTGGTGTACATCTGTGGGCACTTCTCATCGTGTTTCTGGTGTTTGCGAAAATCGATAGTTTGTTACAAAACAATGTGCCCCTAGAAATGTTTTTTTCGATATGATCGTTTTTGTAGTTGTCACTCCAACATGTATTATGGCCCAGGAGCAAAGAGTGATAATTTTCAACGTATGTATCGAAAAGCCGTTTTTTGGGTTTTCATGACACGGACTAGGACATCTGACTAATCGAATTGTATCGACGTTGTTTAATTAGTGACCTGCATAGTTGTTCCTCTGCTAAGGAAAGCTTGGTCCACTGCGCTTATATTGTGAATACTAGTGTTGAGGGGGGGTGGGGGGGTGGGGGGGGGTGGTAATTGTAGGAAATTTACCCCTTTTTTTTTTTGGGGGGTGCGGGGGGGGGGGGGGCGGGGTGGTGGGGGTGGGGGAGGGTTATTTTTTTTTTTTAGGGCGAGGGGGATGTTTTTGGGGTGGGAGGGGGCGACCCCCCCCACCCCACCCCACCACCCCCCCCCCCTCCACCCCTGTCACCCCCTCCACCCTCTCCCCACACCCCCGTAACCCATATATACCCCCCCCCGCCACCCACAAACCTCTTTTCTCCCTCCTCTCCAACTTCCTACCCAATTTTTTTTTTTTTATCCACCGGTAAACTCTCCTCCCTCCCTTGGCACTTTTTTGTTTCAGTTTCCGGTCCGGGGCTGGGCCTGCCTGGCCTGACCGACACCGGCCCGGGGTGGACGGGCCTGTGCCAGCTGGCGTGCTCGGAAGCGGGTCACACCCACTGTGACCGACCAAGGTCAGGGGCCGGTGAATGGAATGAGCAGGGGGAGACTTTTTTTTTTTTTTTTTAAGAGAAAGGAACAAGTTAACGAACATCGACCGTTGGGGGCCCCCCCCCCCCCCCGCCTTCCCCCCCCCCCGGCCTGCCCCCCCCCCCCCCTCCTCCCGCGGAAAAAAAAAAGAGGGGGGTTTTTTGGATAAGGCCTGGGTTGTGTTATTTTTTGGTTTGTTTCCCCACCTGCTTTTAAGGGGGGAGGCTATTGTTGTGAAAAAGATAGCTGAACTAAGTGTCCTTCATAATTCATCATAATCCCGACCGAATTCCAAAGTTTCAAAGAAATATCTCTGCGCGTGCTCTCTCTTCAAAACGCCGCTCTTATACTCGCACCACAGTACTCAACTTGTTGGCGGCCTGGTCGCGTTTCTCCTTCTTGGCTCGCCGGCCGGAGTCGTGTCGGCGCCGCTTTTGTCCGGCCGGCGAAGCCCCGGACGCGGTGGACCTGACGGAAGAGCCGGCCGCCCCCGGCTTGGCCGGCTGGTCAGCCCGCTGCTGGGCCGTCTCCTCGCGCGCCTCAGTCCGCGGCTCACTCTTCACTGTGTCACTGCGCCGCGACTCGGTCCTCAGTTCGGTCTGCGCCGGCTCATCCTGCGCGCCACACTTGGCTGTCCGGCTCACCAGTCGCTTCTCGATTCGACAGCGCAGCACCGGCACACCGTTCTGCCGACTCAGCGGCGGCAGCGGCACCGCCGGCATCGGCATCACCGTCGGCATCGGCACCATCGGCGGCATCGGTATCACCGTCGGCATCAGCCCCACCGGCACCATCGGCACCGCCGGCGACAGCATCGGCAGCGCCGTCTGGGGCGGCGGCAGGGAAGGCGGCGGCGGCGGCGGCGCGGCCGGAGACGCCATCGGTGGCGTGGGCGCGGGCGGCGCGGCCACCGGCGACGCGTGCCCCTCGCTGCGCTCGCTCGAGTTGGCCGGCCGGCCGCGCGGGGTCGTCTTCTTCACTCGGTGCGAGAACAGCCGGATGAACGTCGACTTTTTGTTGGCGTCGCTGGTGCTGACGCCGCCCGCGTCCAGCTTCGGCGGCGAGTCAGAGTCGGAGGAGTCGGACATGTCGGCCACCGCCGCCACCGCCGCTGCCGCCGCCGTCACCGCCGTCACCGTCACCGGCTTCGAGGGCGACTGGTCGTCATCGTCGTCGCTGCTGGCGGCGGCCGGCGGCCGGGGGCGCTGTGAAGGCTCGGCGTCCGAGTCGGAAGAGTCGGTCGTGCTCAGCATCTCACGGGACGGGTAGTTGGGGCTGCGGCCGCGACCCCGACCTGCGCGCGGCGCCTCCACCGGCGTGGCCGCCTTCAGGCTGCCCTTGCTGGGCGGTGGGTTGGCGGGCCGGCCGACCGGCCTCGGCGGCCGTGCCGGCGGCGGCGGCGGCGGCGGAGCCTCCTCGTCCGAGTCCGTGTCACTATCGGTCGGCGGCCGGCGCGGCGACGGCTTCTGTTTGACCCGCGGCCTGCCGGGCCGGCGCGGCGCACCCTCGGCCGGCGGCACTCGCCGCTTGGATCGCTCCACCTTCTCACTGTCACTCTCACTGAGCGCGGAGAGGCGCGGCCGCGGCCTCTTACCGCCGGTGGTGGAGCGAACACTGCTGCCAGGAGCGGCGGCCGGCTGCTCCGGCGGCGGCTCCTCTGACGCCGAGGACGAGTCTTCCGACATCTCCATCGGCGCCGGCCCGTCCGACAGCATCGTCGGCGAGCACGGCTTCACCTGCGCAGCGTCCAGAGAGACAGCACCGGTCAGCGTGATATGGCGCAGACGACACGTCATCATTGCAGGTGCGCAGCTGCCAGCGCACACTACGCATTTGCACAACTAATCCCAATTTCAGCGCAAGACATATACTTGCTCACGCCAAACACTTTCTGGCTTCTTTACAGGTCCAAGACACGTCGATTTCAGCACGGGGCATTAGTGACTGGAACTTAATCACTGACAACTCCAGCCCCGTCCCGTACCTGAGCCACCAGCTCCCTCTGGCCCCGTCCCGTACCTGAGCCACCAGCTCCCTCTGGTCCCATCCCGTACCATGAGCCACCATCTGCCCTCTCTCCGTCCCGTACCTTGAGCCACCAGCTCCCGTCGGCCCCGTTCCCGCACCTGTCGCCACCAGCATCCCTCTGGCTCCCGTCCCGTACCTGACCAGAGCATCCCTCTGGCGCCCGTCCCGTAACCTGAGCCACCAGCTCCTCTGCCCGTCCCGTACTCTGAGCACCAGCTCCTCTGGCGCGCCGTTCCCTACTGAGCCTCATCCCGTGCTGGACCCCGTCCCGCACAAACTGCCCACCAGCTCCTTCTGGTACACCTTTTATCCTTTCTCCGCTACGCTGACCTAAGGCTCCCTCTGGCCCCATCCCGTACCTGAGCCACCAGCTCCCTCTGGCCCCGTCCCGTACCTGAGCCACCAGCTCCCTCTGCCCCGTCCCGTACCTGAGCCACCAGCTCCGTCCCGTACCTGAGCCACCAGCTCCCTCTGGCCCATCCCGTACCTGAGCACCCAGCTCCCTCTGCGGTCATGCCGTACCTGCGACACCAGCTCCCTCTGGACCACCCGTTCCGTACCTGCGACAACCAGCTACGACTTCTGGCCCCGTTCTAACGTACCTGAACGCCACCACCATCTTTCTGGCTCCTGTGCACCCGTACCTGCGACTCACCCATCCACTCTGGCCCGTCTCTTATATCCTGCAGACACCAGACTCACTCTTGGACCCCGCATTTCCTGTACTCTGCGCCACCAGTTCCCCTTCTAGGTCCCCGCTGGTTGCACATATCTGCCACCACACAAGCTCCTCTGGCCCCTGTCCCGTACTGACGCCACCAGCTCCCTCTGGCCCCGTCCCGTACCTGAGCCACAGCTCCCTCTGGCCCCGTCCCATACCTGAGCCACCAGCTCCCTCTGGCCCGTGTCGTACCTGCGCCACCAGCTCCCTCGAGCCCGTGCCGTACACCAGATCCTCGATGGAGATGTCGTCATCCTGCGGGTCCGGCTCCGCTGGGTCGGCGCTGCTCGGCTCCACCGGGTCCGCGCTGCCCGGGAACTCGTGTGGAGAGGGCTGCTGACGACACAGGTGACCGGGTCAGCCGGGGTGTCACCGGTCAAACCGGGCAGTGACACAGGCAGATCCTCGGGGGAGGCGAGGCAGACCCTCGGGGGAGGCGAGGCAGACCCTCGGGGGAGGCGAGGCACACACTCCATTGCCGACAACAGATTAAGGCGTGCCACCGATAATTCACTAGCGCTCTATATTCTGCCATTAAACACATATGTGTGAATTATAAGTGACATTAAATCCAGTCGGGACATCAGCAACTGCGTTGAAATTCCAGCTGTGTTCTCTTTATGTGATGCCAAACTGAAGAGGTTTTGTGCCTTGGAGTTACTTCCAAAGCACAAAACCACTCCAGAAATATCCTGCCCTAAGCCGCACAGCTCAGCGCCCACATGAGAAACACAGCCAGCAGTCGTTCTACAGGTCACCATCCGGCCTCAGCGTACGCCACTCAGCAACAGTACTGTCTCGGCCGGCGGCCGCCAGAGGGGGCCGGCGCCGTACCTTGCGGGCGGGCGTGCCATCGAAGATGGAGGAGACGGGGGTGCCGGCCGGGTCCTTATTCATGATGGAGCGCAGACTCCACTGGACGCCCGCCTTAGCCGGACTATCGGGTCCCTCCTGAAACAGCAGACGCCAGCGATCATCAGCGGCGGTACGGTGTCCTCCGTTACAGACGACAGCGGCGGTACGGTGCCCTCAGGCGAACTGCTGGCTTTCAGTGGCGTCAAGCAACAGAGGTCGCTGGCCAGAGCTACCCTCTGCCCAGAGGCAGCTCCGGATCCACTACATATAGGTAACGCGAGCTGTCAACCGACACAGCGCACAGTGGGAGACGACAGACCCGCATCAGGATTACAGTAAATCACGATGACCGGTGGCATACACAATATTAGTTGCATACATATGTACCGATCTGTAACAAATGACTGGTAACAGTGAAAATGATTTGAAGGCAGCAAGAGGCGGAAGTCAGAACGACTTTTCCGCACATTAATGGTCCCTTTGAATCTGGGGGAGATGGCTTGGGGAGATGGTCCTGGCCTGGTCCCCTACTGCTACCAAATTGCTACCGAATCGAGGAAACACAAATGAGGCAAAAACAAAATGTTTACAAAAAGCTATTTTTTCGCAGTAAGTACCCATTTTCATCAATTGGATGGGGGGGGGGGATTTTTATCCTATTGCCGCCACTGTCGAGTGTAGAATAGGGGTTGCCCCTGGCGCCCCCTGGATCCGACAGTGATATAATGTGGTATACAAATGTTACATGCAAAACAGCGGTAAAATATTATCACAATATATATATATGAACAGAAGTTGTTCGGTGTTCGCATCAAAATACAACAGTAAAACGACTTAAGGTTGTGCCACTTCTTGTTAACTTTCGACCGTTTGGTTTGCACGACTGCACATGTAGACTCTGCCGTGTAGAGCTGCTGTGTGAAGAGGAGCTCCAGATGCGAGCCGGGCTGCCCGGGCGGCGTGAAGGACAGGAGGGCAGGCGTGGTGTGGCGCCCCGCTGACCGGCTGAGAGCCAACCGTCGCCAGCCCGCCGCGCCGCCAACACCACAGGCTCACAGCAGAGCCACGCGAACCACAACGTAGGCGAAACGGCCGGGCAGGAGCAGTGACAGGAAAACACGCAAAAACCGGCATAGCCGTGCAGTCTGCACAGGTGCTGACACCCGGGACGCAGACGGCACCGGAGCTCCACTGCTGTCACGGCAGTGGAGTGGAGAGTGTGATATCGATCGTGAGGGCCGGCCAGATGACGAACCACGCCTCACACCGCCTGACAGCAGCTGACACACCGCCCGACACACAGGGCGGCAGTCAACAAGGCAGCCTGCGGAACGGCTCTGCCGACCACCTGCAGAACAGCTCTGCCGACCACCTGCAGAACATCTTTGCCGACCACCTGCAGAACATCTCTGCCGACCACCTGCAGCCAGTGGTACAGTCAGGTCCGCTGTAACGCTGATCTGTCGACCTGCTGCGACCACTCGCTCGGGGCACAGCCAAACAGGTCGGAGGCTGTAGTTCTCTGCAGTCAGGATCAGTCTCCTCTGAAGAGCCCTCTTTACAGGCTGCCATGTCGCAAGCGTTGCATGTTGCCATCTGGTGAAATCGCGTCCGAACTACCAGGCATGTACGCCTTGGTGTAGGAAGGTTCGGTTGCGCCAAAACACCTTAACCTCTGTCTGTCACATTCGTTCACTCCACCGCTCCGCCGCACCGGCCTGTCGGTAAACAGATCGCCGGCGCTCTGTAGTGACGTCACACAGCTGCCCTGCCGTGACGTCACACCGCCGCGCCGGCCTGTCGGTAAACAGATCGCCGGCGCTCTGCAGTGACGTCACACAGCCGCCCTGCCGTGACACGTGCCACGCTCTGAAGAGTATCGGCGGCGTATCTGAAGAGTATCGGCGGCGTATCTGAAGAGTATCGGCGGCGTATCTGGAGAGTATCGGCGGCGTGACCGTGGTTTCCCACAGTCGCACCGGGTACACGCCACGCAGTCTCAGCCAGCCGGCAGCACGTCAGACTCTACCGTACACGGCATTAGTGAACCTATCCAGTGAAGGAAGGCGGTGGAGGGGGGGAGAGGTATGGCGGCGGCGGCGGGAAATGGGTCCGAGAGAACGCCATGTGTGGTGCAAAGGCGAGACATGACGAAAACTTGCCACGCACTTTTAAATTAGGCTTAGGAGCACACACAAGTGCACATGTATGTGTAGAAAGTTGCCGACGAGCTCAAGAGCCGAAGGTTTTGATGACATGATGATGATGATTTGAGTTTAAGAGCGCCTCAACTATACAGTTATGTGGCGTTTTGATGACAACAAACTTGCTGTGTTGCTTTTCGTATAATCACATGAAATACCTAAAATTGTGGCAATACCCTATCATTTTCATCTGTGCTGAAGTGGGAAGCGCGCCGCTCTGGGGCCGGCCGACCGTGGCCACAGTCGCTCCAAGGAATCTCCGCATGTCGCGCGGTGCCGCACTGGGGCCGGCCGACCGTGGCAGAGGCAGAACCGCTCCAAGGACGGTGGCGCGGTCGGCGGTGGCCACGGTCCCGGTGCACACGGCACACGGCAGCAAGGCACAGTTCGCACGGTACGCACAGACGCTGTTCACTGTACAGACCCGTACACGCCCGGCTAGGTATGTACTATGCACTGTGACATTAGCTCCGCATAGCCGCGCTCCGTGGCCTATTTTCCACCGCCATGCAGGTATGTGGTAACTGGTGATGTGGTATACAGTTCAGTTACCGGCCGGTGGGACTGAGGGCGGGCCTTACCGGTCAGCCACGATCAGTAGCCAAGCCACTGAACTCAGCAGCGCCAGGCAGCTGCCGCAGCTTCAGCCAGCTCCGTCTATCCTATACGTGGCTCCTTCCACTGGCCTGTGTGGTACCGTTCTGATGAGGCGACTCCAGCGTGCAGGGCTTACCTTGTGTTCTGCCGGGGAGGCGGGCGCCGGCTCAGCGGCCGGAGCCACGGCCCGCGCCTCGTCAGCTGACTCCTCCGACTCGGACTCAGATTCAGAGTCGCTCGAAGAGCAGCTGGAGGTGGCTCGGGTTCTCGCGGCAGCGCGGGCGGGGGTGGGGGCGGCTGCCGGCTGCGGTGGCGGCGGCGGCGGGGCGGCAGACTTGGGTGTCGGTGGCGCCGGCCGCTCGGCCGACACGGACGGAGATGACCTGGGGAGCAGAGGCAGGTGTCTGTGTTATACACCATGCTGCACCACAGACCAGCAGCCGACAGACGGGGACGGAGATGACCTGGGGAGCAGAGGCAGGTGGCTGGGTTATAGACCGTGCTGCACCACAGATCAGCAACCGACAGACGGGGACGGAGATGACCTGGGGAGCTGGGGAGACCTGGGGAGAGACAGCTGGACGTGTTATACACCATGCTGCACCACAGACCAGCAGCCAACAGAGCGGGGGTCGAAGATGACTGGGAAAGCTGGGGAGACCTGGGGAGAGACAGTTGTACGTGTTCTATATCTTCCATCCACCATGCTGCACCCACCCCAGGTTAATCTCCCAAGACGCCAAGTCGCAGCCAACAGACGGGGTCCGAGATGACTGGGAAGCTGGGAAAACCCTGGCGGAGAGACAGGTCCTGTCTGGGGACGTGTCTATAGACATGGGGCCTGTCGGGGGCGCTGTGGCTGGTCTGCTGCAAGACCGAGCAGTCCGACAGACGGGGTCGGAGGTATGCACCTGAGGAAGCTGGGCAAGACTGGGTGGAGGAGACTAACTGCTGGACTGTGTTATAGACATAAGCTGCACGACCCTATGACCCAGCAGCCAAACAGACGGGGGTCGGAGTATGTCCCTGTCGGATATGTCTGTGGGGGCATGTCACCTCCGCCCGCGAGGAGACAGCTGGATCTCCGGTGTTCACTCCAAGCATTCCAGGGTTTCATCCACTCTCGCTGGCTACTCGACAGAACAGCCGGCGTATTCAGACCGGGGTCGTAGATGTGTACCTTGGGGGATGGCTCTGGGGTCGTGTGGTGCAGCATGAGATGTATTACCCATCGTCCAGGGCATGGTCCTTCATCCCCGCAAGCAGCTCTGCCCCAGCTACTCGCCATGTGTCAATCTCGTATCACCGCTACTTGGTTTTGCTGGCTGTCTGAGTGGGTGCAGGCTGACACTGGTGTAAACTCCGCTGGTTCTCCGGTTCTCCCAGCTTCCCAGGTCATCTCCGCCCTGTCTGTTGGCTGCTGGTCTGTGGTAAGCAATGGTTATACACGTCCGCTGTTCTCTCCAGGTCTCCCCGCTCCGAGGTCATCTCCGCCCCGTCTGTCGGCCGCTGATCTGTGGTGCAGGGCATGGTAATTGGCTCTGGCTCCCAGGTCATCTCCGTCCGTTGTCGGTTGCTGTATCGTGTGGCAGCATGGTCTATACCCAGACCTGCCTCTGCTCCAGGTTCATCCGTACACGGACTGTCGGTTGCTGCTCAGACCAGCATGGGTGCACAGACCCGGAAGGATCGGTGGAGATGACTTCTGAGGAAGGCTGGGAGACTGGGGCAACAGCTGAGACAGCTGGACGTGTTTTATTCATTGGCCTCCATAGATGCACCACAGAGCCTAGCATCGGGCTCCCGGTACCCGAGTGTCGGCGGTGGTCGGGAGATTGACCTGGGAAGCTGGGGAGACCTGGGGAGAGACAGGTGGAGCTGGTACGTGTTTATAACCTGTGGTGCAAGCGCCACGGTCTATATGACTCGCACCACAGCCACCTGCACCCTCTAGGCCTAGCCCAACCAGGAGCAGAACCTGCGGGTCGGAGATGAACCCTGGGACAGCCTCGGGGTCAATCTCCGAGATCCTCGCCCGTCGTGGTCGGCCGCTGATGAGAGAGCTGGTGTGCAGGAACACAGCTTGGACTGTGTTTGTATATCCTACTACATCGCTTGCACAACCAGCAGATCAGCCGGCAGACCAGACGGTTGGTCCGGAGATGCCTTGGGACAGCCTGTGGGCAGACCTTGGTGGAGAGACAGCTCGGATGGTCTATAGACGCTTCATTGCTGCATCCTCTCCACATGACACGCCGACGACGGCGGGCGGGGATTGCACTGGGCAACCCTGGGGAAGGACCTGAAGCGGTTAGTAGCGACTCGCTCGCGGTTTCCGCTGTTATTACTTTACCTCGACACCACCATGTCTGCAGCCAACAGACCAGCAGCCCAACGACGGGGGTCGGAGATGACCTGGGAAGCTGGTGGAGACCGGGGAGAGACATGCTTGGACGTGTTTATACACCATGCCTGCACCACAGACGCAGCCAGCCGACAGACGGGGTCGGAGATGACCTGGGAAGTCTGGGAGCCTGGGGGAGGACACTGGGACGTGTTTATACACATGCTGCAGCACAGACCAGCAGCCAACAGACGGGTTCGGAGATGACCTGGAAGCATGGGGAGACCTGGGGAGAGACAGCTGGACGTGTTATACACCATGCTGCACCACCAGACCAGCAGCCGACAGACGGGGTCGGAGATGACCTGGGAAGCTGGGGAGACCTGGGAGACACAGTGACGTGTTATAGGACCATGCCTGCACCACAGATCAGCAGGCCGACAGACGGGGTCGGAGATGACCTGGGAAGCTGGGGAGACCTGGGAGAGACAGCTGGACGTGTTATACACCATCGCTGCACGCACAGAACCAGCAGCCGACAGGACGGGGTTGAACGGTCGCAGCGGGAGCGGCTGGACGCTGAATGCTTGTGACGAGCCTTCAGACGCGTCGGGCAGCAGAGCAAGCAGGGATGCGAGGAAGGCGCGCAGACGGAAGAAGAGCCACCCGGGGGTCAGACGCGCCATGTTTGATGGCAACTGAAGTGTAATTAGGGCTGTGTTCTGACCGTCCACATTCCCCTGCGGAAATCTCTGGAATCCCCGGCGGGCATTTTACTCTACCGCAGTTCGGAATTTAACTTATATACATCGATATTTCTGTTACCTCGCTGCTTTCGAGAAATTGGTAAAAACCACTTTTCTGATTCCGGAATCCCGCGGGATTCGACGGTCAGAACACGCCCTAGGTACCTATTTTCATCCAGAGTATATCAAGAATTAAACAGGTTATAATGCAGGTCCCGTTTTTTTACTAGCGTAAACTAGCACGAACAGCGGAAAACACATCGTATCATTTGCCCGATACAACACAGCGGGATTCCGCTGTCTATCGCTATTGTAAAGACAACAATGAGGAACAGCCGTATATCCAGCGTTAGGCGTTTTAACATCGGACAAAACATATATAGTCGGGACCGACAGACCGTCCGAACTCCGAAGGTCAACAACTGTGGGTGCCGTCCGGCCGAGCGGAGAAGCCGCAGCTGAGCGGTGGAAGGCTGAGCATGACAGCTGGGGACAGGCTGGAGTGGCGCGGGCTGCAGACCTGAGCCGGGTAGGTACCCCGACCAGTCAGCAGCGCCACCCTCTCCCCTCTGAACCGCGCTCTGCCCTCTATCAACATCTCCACAATATCACCAAGAGACCCTGTATCTACCTAGTGAGAGCGATACTGATGGTCCCCGATATCTTGCCATTTCCCTTAGTTCGCAAGAATAATGTTCAACTCCTGCTCCTTCTCCCACATCGTTGGTGCTCCACAGCTCATCTATAATGCGACACCATCATTTCTCGCTCACTGCAAGTACATTCCGAAAACAAACAGCACCGCTTATACCGAGCGAACAGGTTTGTTCCCGGTCACAGCAGCTGCACCTTGTTGCACCGCGCCGCGCTCGTCCGCACTGGTCCGCGTCGGTCCGTACTGGTCCGCACTGGTCCGCGTCGGCAGCCCACCATCGGTACCGGACCGGTTCCGCGCGGACTCCTCCGTCCTTCATGGCAGCCAACCCACCCCCGCGGCAGCCACTGTCACGTCTGTACCGTCCACCTGACGCCGGCGGACGGCGGACGCGCGTCACTTGCAGCCACCAGGGCAGACCAGGCGAGTAGGACGCTCCTTTGGCCTGCACTTGCCAGCCTCGCAGCGAGGCTGGAGCGCTGGCAGGTCAGTCTGTCACACGTGTCTCCAGCAGGACGGAGACGCCGGATCGATCCCGCCGGCGAGTCCCTGCGTCGCTGTCGTCAGGGTCCGCCACCCGCCGCCAGCCAGCCTCATTAATGAATGCATCTGTCGAGCCAGCGGCCGGCTGGCACGTCCCCACTGCCCCCTTCGACTTCACTCAGGGGACACCAGTCTCGGCAGCACCCTTTACAGAGCCCCTGACGAGATGGCCGTCAGGATCCCCTAGGACACGACCCTTCACGGAGCCCCGAACAGTACCGTTCCAAATCACTCCCTCCCTCCCGCTGGAGCAATCAAGCACCTCCGACGGTGGAAGACGGTGAACCAGTGAGACGAATCTCCCGCCGGATCCGACTCAGGGTTGTCGGTGGAGTTTGGGTGTTTATTGACGCTGGAGCGTGGTGGACTAGTTGACACATAGAGAATCGGTAAAAAAACTGATGTGATGAATCCTATACCACCGCACTATCATCCCAGGCCGCGTCGTCAGTGGCGCCAGCTGCAGCGGCTTCCGTTTGGCCGTCAACTGCAGCTCTGACAACAGGTTCCACTCAGGTGGCCACCTGGCCACAGCTCCTCAGGTGGCCACGGCGGCGTCTCGGCAGTCTCCCCTTTCACCTCTGTCAGGCGAGGCGCGGAGCGGCCGTGTGTCGGCCGGCCCATTTATTGGATCCATGTCGACGATCGGCCCGGCTGTCAAGGCCCGGCGGCGGGCGCGTCGATCGAAAGGCCAAAGACGGCCATTGTGCCGGAACATCCCGCCGGCTCCCGCGTGGACCGGGGGTCGACCCGGCTTCAGGGACGGACCGGACCGGGGTCACACGGCTTCAGGGACGTCAGGTGAGATCGCAGCGTCTGAACACAGCATGTCACTGGAGAGAGTATTGACGGACTGCGACTCTGGCGGACCGCTGACAGCCAAGGGACGCCGGACACAGAGACAGGCGGTACCAGACGGTGACAGCGCCACTCCAGGGGGACGCCGGACACAGAGACAGGCGGTACCAGACGGTGACAGCGCCACTCCAGGGACAAAACGGCTGCCATCTTCCGACCCAGTACAGTCTCGCAGCCGAGACCTTGCAACATCCCGGCTCCTTCTTCCTTAAGAGGAAGCCTATGATGAGTTCCTTACGTCCTTTCCATTTGGCCAGCAGTTAAACTCGAGATTATGGACTCTTACGCAGACATTGTCAATGATTCTTTGTGAAATTGACTCCTTTTTGAAAATAATCAATTATTTTAACTCTTTTTAAAATATTTCACAATGAATCACTCACGAGCCAATTCACCTCATGTAGACAGTGACACCTGTCATGAAGTCATTGATTGAATCATTCATACATAGCAACATAACATAAGGCTGATTGAACCATTCATTTGCTCAACGAATAAATTTTTTTTTTGGTCGGAACAGCATAAATTAGTCAAAAAAATATGGCCAACATGGCATTTATCTTATTATTTTCATATCATAATGCTAAGTGCCTGACTAATTGACTACTAAGGCTACGGTTATCATTATCATTGTGTTGCATAAATTTATGCATTTAATATTGCAATAAGTAATAATTATGCACTTGATCAAGCGAATGCATATACGCATACACGCATTGAGTCATTATGAATGAATCATTTCATGAGTCATTGTGAATGAAGCATTCACGAGCTACTTCAAATTAGCCATGAATCACTGTTAAATCGACTCAATCAGAGTGAATGAAGTGAATGAACCTTGAGTGAATGAATCAATTATATAATCATTCACTATGGCCTGTGAATCACTGTGAATCAACTCATGACAAATCAGAAGTATTGCCAAGTCTGACTCTACGATGAGCGTCGTCCCAACAGGTGCCGCATTCTTGGTTCGCCAGAGCAGAGATTTGTTTCGAGCTAGGCTCAGCTGAAGCTCACGCACAGAGACTGTCGGACTGTATGTGACTGTCGCACAGAGACTGTCGGGCTGTATGTGTGACTGTCGCACAGAGACTGTCGGGATGTATGTGACTGTCGGATAGAGAGACTGTCGGACTGTATGTGACTGTCGGACAGAGACTGTCGGGCTGTATGGGATGCTCGGACAGGGACTGTCGGACGTATGTGGACTGTCGGAGACAGAGCTGTCGGCTGTATTGGACTGTCGGACATGAGACTGTCGGAGCTGTATGTGACTGCTCGGACAGAGGACTGTCGGGCCTGTATCGTGACTGACTTGTATTTGAACTCGTCGGGCTTGTATGTGACTGCTCGGACAGAGACTGTCGCGGCTGCTTGTATGTGACTGTCGGACAGAGGACTATCGGACTCGTTATGTGCACTGTCGGATAGAGACTGTCGGACTGTATGTGACTGTAACGGACCAGAGACTATCGCACTGCTGTATTTGACTGTCTCGAGGACTTGTAATGTGACTGTTCCGGACAGATGACTATCGGGAGTTGTCTCTCTCAGACATGTCGGATCTCTTGTGACTTTCGTGGACAAGAGAGTCTATTCAGACTGCTGTTGATTTGACTTCAGGGACTGTAATGTGACATGTCGGACAAGACTATCAGTAGCTGCTGTATATTTAACTGTGTTCGGGGAGTGATATGTGGACTGTCGGACAGAGACTATCACGACTGCTGTATTTGCAACTGTCGAGGCTGTATTTGACTGATCGGACGAGACTGTCGGGACTGTTGTTATTTAGACGTGCTCGTCGCTCTCGTCTCGCTCCGGCCGAGGACTATCAGGATGCTGTATTTGAACATGTCAGGGCTGTATTAGACATGCGACACGAGACCTGTCGGCGTCTGTTGTTATTTGACTTTGTCGGGCGTGTTCAGATTTATACGGCGGACCAAGAAGATCTTATCGAGTGTTAACTGGCAGTATATTGCTGTCGGACTAGATGACTGTTGCGGACTGCCTGTATTTGACTGTTCGGAGCTGGTTATTTGATGTCGGATAAAGTGACTGTCGGGATGTTAGTTCTGTCGCAGGACAGTTGAGACTATACGTGGCGTATGTGTGTATGTTACGGATCAGATGACTGTCGGCTGTATGTGACTGTCGCGACAGAGCTGTCGGTACTGATATGTGACTGTCGGACAGAGATACTTGTTCTGGACTGGTGTTATGTGCACTGTCGTGCAAGCGAGAGACTGTCGAGGCATAGACTTGTCTGTGACTTCTGGACAGAGAACTGTCGCTGGCTGTGTTATAGTAGACTAGTCGGAACAGAGACCTACTCCGGAACTGTATGTGACTGTTCGGGACAGTTAGACTGTCGGGTATGTAGTGACGTCGACAGAGACATATCGGGACTGTTATGTTGAACTAGAATTACGGACAAGAGCAACTGTCGAGAATTTTTATCCCGTAGAGTGTCGGACAGAGACTGTCGGGCTGTATGTGCATGCCTCGAGCACAAAGAGCCCTGGTCGGACTGTATGTATGACATGTCAGAGAAAGAGCCATGTCGGGCTTATTTGTGACTGGTCGGATAGAGGGACTTGTGTCGGAGTTGTATGTGACTGCGGACAGAGACTGCCTCGGTGGCTGTGATGTGACTGTTGGTAACAAGAAGCGACTGTCGGGCTGTATTGGGACTGTCGGGACAGAGACATATCGAGATATCTGAGTGGTGGTACTGCTCGGACAGAGACTGTCTGGACGTAATGTGACTGTCGCACAGAGACTGTTCGTGACTCGCTGTATTTGGACTGAGAGCGGACAGAGACTGTCGGGTGCTGTGTGGTATTTGTAACTGTCGTTCTGTATGTGACTGATTGACAGAGGACTAATCGCGACTGCTGTAATTTGATGCGGACTGTATGTGGACTGTGCGGGGAGTAAGTTTCGGACTGCACAATGTGTGGTGTGTGTGGTGGATGATGTTGTGTTGGCTTGTGTTGGAATGAGTGGCTGCTGTGGTGTGTGGTGGTGTGATGTGTGTGTGTGTTGTTGTATTTGTGTGTGTATGTGTGTGTTTGTATATGTGTGTGTGTTGTTGTCGTCAATAGTTGGTGGTGGATGTCCTCAGTCATGCTGCTATGGTGTTGTGTGTGTGTGTGTTAGTGTTGACCTCGTCGTGCCACGGACGTGTGTCGTGTGTGTAGCCGTCTGGTGTTGCCTTGTGGTGTTCGTGTGTGTGGTGTGTGTTGGTGTGGGCCGTGGTCGTTCAGTGAGCCTCAGACTGATACATGTACGGTTTCAGCCTGCCAGCTCCTGTCCTGTCCTCGTCAGTCGGCCGGACGGCCGGTCACAGCGAGCGGGCGCCAGCAGCAGTGACTGGGCAGTGGATCGAATAGTGGCCGGCCCACCAGTACCGCGCAGGGTCCCACCATACCCCAGAACCGCGGGCCGCGCTCCCGCGCAAAGATCACCAAAGTGTGGCGGCCGGCCAGGCCGGTGCGGGGAGGGCGCCCGCGTTTAATAGCACCCTGCCACAGACCGAGGACCACCGATCGCGTAAAGTACCAGGCCAGCTACACGGATACAATCGGCCAGCGACTGCGGGCCCAGCTGTCGAGAGAGAGAGGAGAGAGGAGAGAGGCGGGCCCGGCAGGACATGGTGGATCATGGTGTGGAGTGGTCACACGGTTCATCGCCAGCGACGCGGCCACGCTGCGGCCGAGAGAGAGAGAGAGGCAGACATGGCGGAGGGTGGAGTGTCACAGCAGCTGCCGATCGGAGGACAGCTTCTGTCATTGGCAGATCCACAGCCGGTGGATTGAGTGGACCAAATCCCTCAAAAGACTTGATAATTGATTTGAAACAAACTTGTAAAAGAAAGGCTGCTTAAACTTTCTTATATATCCAGTAATGTGTCATTTTTGTGCCGATATCAGGCGGTTTGGGGGAAGGCCATGACCCCTTGCCCCCTTGGATCCGCCCATGGCGTCTGTGATGGTTATCTGCTCAAGGGGGCTGACCCCCGCCTCAAAGCTCGGTCATCTTCAGATCACCGAGTCAGATGAACAAACTGACGAAACATATGCATTCAGATAGGTTTATTGTATTGATTTATTCACACATCTCATCAACGGGCAAACGAAACACCCACTGACTGGTGAGGTCATCCGGTAAAATATAGCCAGAAATACAAGGAAAAGTAATAATACAAATAAACATCAATCAAAAGTTGAAATAAAATATAAATATAAATTAAAATAAATTATCATTTTGATAGTGCTGCGCAATTGCTCACCTGTTGCCTTTCAGCTGTCGCTAACAAACCAATGGGAGCCGGGAGGCTATGAGTTGTTCAAATGGGCGGACGTCTAAGTAGGGCGTTAATATACGATGAGTTGTGGAGTCTAACGAGTCTCTATTTCGCTCAACTGCAGGGATCTTCGGCCACTCACACAGGATCAGGACATCTGAGTTTTGTAGACTGGAATCGGTCCGCAGTGACACCCGTGACGTCACGACCCAGTCTCGGTGCACTATCTTACCAAGAGCCCAGTCTTACCAAATGCCGTAAATGGGTAAGTACGGCATATTGGTGCGCCAGCCTGCAAAACTTCTGAGACCTGGGATCGAACCGGGGACATTCCTATCATCAGTCCAGCGCTCTACCGACTAGGATAGTTAGATGACAGAACGAAGCAAACACCGTGGTGAAATATGTGCGGCATTCTGAGCACTCCATTTACGGCATGCCGTACTTGCCGCCTTCACGGCACTCGGTAAGATTGGGCCCAGGCCCGCAGTGACACCTGTGACACCGGTGGCCAGCAGTGACAGCAGTGACTGGCCAGCAGTGACAGCAGTGACACCGGTGGCCAGCAGTGACAGCCGTGACGTCACGATCCAGTCTCGGCCATCTCGGTCATGGCTAACGGGTGGGATAGACAAGGTGCGGGTGCGGCCGCGTTCTCGCGGCGCTGGCCACAGGTGGAAAAGAGTGACGTAAGCTCGCTGATAGATAACGGAAAGTCCCGTTGACCTTTAAAGTTTTTGACCAGAAAATATTGGGAAGCTGAAGCTCGGGCCGCGCCCAGGTAGCACCGGTCAACAACATTTCCGTGACACCCCCTCGCTCAACACAATTCTGCTAAAAGCGACCACTAAGTGTCGTCCCCCTCCCTGACCCGAAATACTGGATCCGCGCCTGGATGGCGTATGCTGACGACGAGACTCCTTCACGGTAACCGGTACTTCAGCTTGAGCCGGTTGTTGCTTAAGACAGGCCGGTACTGCTGCCATTTGGTGTCGACTGACTGTCGCCCTGCACGGGCAGCTATCATCGTCTGCTCGTGTCAGGCTGTATCTGGCCAATCTCCCGCTGAACCCTTTCCCATCCCTCCACTTTCCTTACCAGCAGACACAGTCGCACGGAGCAGGTACACAGGTGGTACTACACGTGCCCGCCTGCACGCCTGGTAGGCAGTGGGTGGCAAAAAGGGGTTTTGCTACTGGTTTTTACCGGTTAAAACCGGCTGGCAAAAGTGGCAAAAAATGGCAAAAAGTGACAAAACTCCAATGAGCCAAATCTGATACGTGTTTTGTACCACATCAATGTAAGCATTCTAGTGCATTTAGCTCAACCATATGTACGTTGATCCATAGATACACATTAGATTAAGTAAGATATCCGATAGGTAAGCAGTCAGACCTTGAGTGCCATGGTTACACGAAATCCCAGGTCATCTGCCTCAGTTAAGGGCTCCAAAAATTGTGGAATTCTCACGCGTCGCGCAAAGAATCTTGCAAACGATAGGATAGCCATCCAGATTATATTATATGCCTGGATACCAAGGAGTCTGATCAGCATGCGACTAACACAGACATGTAGAGAAATTAAAGGGCTAGCGTATGCAGTGTGAGTCTGAGACTAGCGTGTGGTGAGTGCAAAAATAATCGCTACATAAACGCATATTCATTATTCGTGGTTTAATGTCTTTCACGATTTATGTTACTGCTCCGAGACTATGGGACGTGAATATATAAAACACATGTATTTTTGAAGAGAAGCGTACCGTCTCTATAATTCATGTAAAATATAGGGTTTCATGTTAATATTTCAATGCTAAAGAACACCTGTGATATAAACACTGACTATTTTAGAAGACTTTTATGATAACACCGCTATACCGTCAAAATCGGAGTGTTAGATACTACAAAATTATATAGCTGAAAAGCGCAATCAATTCTGACCAATACCTATCAAAAATGTATTCATATTTATGAACATTAAGGCTGAAATAAATATTTATAAAACCGCTCTAACACCAAATTCGGTCAGCATAATTTACGTCGGCAAACTTTCATTAGCATTACGATCACAGCAATACATTTTCGGCCCCTTATACAGTAGCCTGATTTTCGTCTCCAATCCAGGTCTACCTATTTAAGCATGCTATATTCGATATATGGCTCAACCTATTGAAGTATGCTATATTGTGTTTCTTTCCAAGTTACATTACAAGTTGAATAATTTTGCACAATATATGCCTTTAAATGAGTATCGGACACAAGTGATATAGGAATATTCACTTCTTAATATTATGCAATCAATTTTATGAACAAAGAAATAAGGCAGTTTTAGTTTTTGCCACTTTTTACCGGTTTAAAACGGCAAATGGCAAAACCCCTTTTTGCCGGCAAAAAGTCCAACCCTGCTGGTAGGCCGTTTCCCCAGCGGCGGCGCGCGGGCCAGACTCGACCCCCGGCGCCGCTGGGTGGGCCCCGCCATGAACTGGTCCGCCAGATCCTGGAAGTTAAGTAGCTGACGGGGAGAGAGCGCCATCACCTGGCGTGCCTACGCGTCTCCGCGCTGCGTTTATGTCATTCCTTCAAATTCACCAGCTCCCTCGATCATAGAACCAAACAATAGTTACATGGGAAACGCGTCACCAAATGCAATGTTTAAGTGGCCATTCCACTGAAAGAAAAACCGGCACGTTGTAAAGCTAGACTCCCAGCGGCAAACCCCTACCACAGCTTTACTGCTGTTCCTTGCCATCTCATTAACCCACATGCGCCGCCTCCGGGATCTTCGTAGGATCACTGGCAGACCAGCATGCCCAGAGGCGTCGACACCCGGCTTGGGGTGGTCTGCCGGCTTCCGGACTAGGTACCGCTTCTTGAGGACCAGGGGACCCACACCCGTCTTCTCGCCGCCGCCTGCGGAAGCCCCACCACAGTCCCATGCCGAGTTTGAACCGAGGCCAATGACCAGCGGGAAGTCGGTTGCGGCACCGGGGGGGGGGGGGGTGCTCTGCGACGCAGTTGACGTGTGGAATGGCGGACTGCGAGCTCTGTCGGCCCTGCTCGGCGGGCTGCGAGCTGAGCTCTATCAGCCCTGTCTGTCGGCCGCCGGTGGCCGACCGTGGACAGGGAGAGACCGGCGGCGGCGCCCCGACCGAGGGGAGAGGACAGACACCGGACGGCGTGTGATGTGACCGGCGAGCGGTGACCGCTGCGGCCCCACTGCCCACGGGACGGGTGTCAGGCGTCAGAGGTGATACGTCAGGAGTCAGAGGTGATACGTCAGGCGTCAGCCGTCAAGTGTCAGGCGTCAGCGGCCAGACGGTCGAGCCGACAAATGTCAGAGCAGTGCGACACAGGCCGGGTCTGACAGCGGGGCACAGCATTGGAGCAGCCCCCGGTCTCGGCACCCCGGGTCTGACAGCGGNCGCGAGGTCAATGACCATAAGCAAAAGGCAAAATAAATAATTATAAAAAAGTATGATTAAGTCGACAAGACTCGACTGAGGATAACTGAGGACTGAGGACTCGACTCGACTGCACCACGCCAAAAAGGCGGCTTCGGTGACCATAGCGCTGGTTTGGATAATCTGTAGTGGTCACTGTGATGACCACTGCTGTCACCTAAGCTGACACTGCGTCCAGACAATCAGCCACTGTGGTGGACGGTGGTTATGGTCCTCTTGAAGTGCCTGCGCAGTGCGGTCGCGTGCGGTTGTGATGTAACTGCTGCAGATGTGATGTCTCTGTACCGGATGCGGCGACCTCTGACGCAGGCGGCACAGATAACGATCGGTTGATTCACGCCACTCAATCAGCGGGCCAGCGCTACTCAAAGCGCTGAGCCGCGCCGCCCGCCGCGCCGCCGGCTGCTGCGTCACTCTCGCCGCGGCGCCGCCTGAATTGTCGGCACGCGCCACTGTCCAGCGCGGTCGGCCTGACGGGAATCGGGGAGACTAGAGAGCCACTGGCGAACACCGAAAATGAAGCGTCTTCTTCAGCTGTCGGCTGGCTTCGAGCTTCTGCACATCACTGAGATATACTGTATACAATATACAATATACATTCCTCTGTAGGGAAGTATAGTTACAACTGGTCGGCACACGTAAAGCAGGATGCGATTCACATGTTGGACAGGGTGGTAGTTATCCAAGCACTGTTGTGATGGGTTTTCGTCACAAATAACGCCACTTGTATTTGGTTGGCAGGGACACTCAGAAACCAGTGTCACTCATAGTCTTCACTCTCACAACTGTGTGAAGGCTCTGGCCAGCGCTGACACTCTCCACTCAGTCCATTAGCGAGAATGCTCCACCCTGTTTGCCATTCCACACTTCAACAGTCTGCTGTGCCATTGTCAGCGGTTATCGTAGCAGCAGCAGCAGTGGGTGTCGGCGCGGCAACAACAGGATGACAACAACACAAGCAGTAGCAGCAGCGGCAGCAGCAGCAGCAGCTTGCAGCAGGCAGCGGCAGCAAGCGGCAAGCCAGCGGCAGAAGCAGCGGCAGCAGCGGGCAGCCAGCGGCAGCAGCGCAGCAGCCGGACAGCAGCGGCCGTGGCAGCGGCAGCGGCCGGGCATGCGGCAGCGGCAGCGGCAGCGGCAGCGGCAGTTGGCTGCCAGTGCCAGTGCCGTGCCGTCATAACAAGGAGCCTCAGCCAGTCACTCTGATATAGCTCTCCGCCCTCAGCCCAGCACCGCACCCTCCCCGCTGATCACCTAATGATAACCCCGGCGCCGCTCACTGTGAAATCAGCCACCCCACCGGAACACAGCCCACCCCCCCACCCCCCCACACACACACACACACTTCACCCAGCTTATCGTCATTCGTAAGGCGGCAGTGACGTCACTGAAAAGTTAAATTGGGGCCTATATTCACTTTTGGCAGTGGTGCGTGCATGGTTCTATACGCGGCCTAAGTGAACAGTATTGGCGGAACGGCAGCACTGTTCAGCCCAGCACCAAGAGGATTTTTGTATAGGTGACCTAAGGTAAGGTCAATGTTCTGACCTCCCCATTATAAGTGAATGGGAAAATAGACAAATGCTTCCTATTCAGAAAATTCGCGCTGGATCAGGCTAATTCTTTCAGAATCATTTTATTTCAGCTCATTCTAGATCATCAAGGTGCAATTGTTGCTTAGTGATCTCTACAAGGTCATATGAGGTTATCTGAGGTCATCAACAATGATTTGCTAATAACTCTCGATAGAAAAGAGATAGAGACAGGTGGTTGACACCACTGTGTTCGTCTCGTCTGGCCGCATCGACCCATATGCAACATGACCTACTCGGGTCACCAAATGACCTTGAACTGAGGTCAAATTTTGAAATTGAACTCATAAGGTCACCAATTATATGTTTCAAAGCTCCTGAACGAGACAAACACGAAGGTGTAAAATTCGTTGGTCTATCAATTATAGATAAAAAGCTACATGGGCAAACAAATTATATCCCAAACTGCATTTTTGACCTTCGATGACCTCTGGAGCCTAAACTATTGATCTGAGCTCAATTTTGAGGACACCTAGTGGGATTGCAAATTCAATTAGCTTCCGATTATTGTTTTCGCTTGTTAATTGTTCCTAGCTATCATAGTTCACGAGATATACGGGGGTTGCTCGAAGCGAAGTCAAAAACTGTGAAATTTGACCTTTGATGACCTCTTGTGACCTCAATATTGACCATAGCAAAAAGAGTCTCTGTAACTTTAAATGTACACGTTGAGAGTTATCGAACGTTTTTTTTCTGCATCTTTCTATCTCTTTTCGTTTTCGAGTTAGACGGGGAGGGGGGTCATTTTGACCCCCCCCCCCCCACCATGGCGAAGTTATCTCGCCTCTCGGAGGCCCACCAGAGCGCAGGTTAACGCAATTCTGGGCACCCGCGCCCCGCAAGGAATAGGGTTAATATTTTGATCACAAATCTTTATCGGAAATTATACATTACCAAAACAACAATGATCATAATGCATACAAGTTTGGACTGCATATTGTTTCCCGCGTTTTATGCTGCTGCCGCGTTGACGCCACATCGAATTTCTCCGGAACAGAAGAGCCAGGCGAAAGACTCAGCTCGATCTTGGCGAAAATCGTTATGCTGCCAGATTGGTGCCAGTTTCTGTCGTGTGTGTGTTACTTGTGTCATGGATGAGACTTGTGTGTCATGTGTCACTTCTTTGTCTATCAAAAAATATACGTGTGGCGTTTGGGGCGCGTTTGTGTTTATACCCCACCACTGAATACCCCACTGAACTCAATAGAGATGGATGGCGTATTGGCCGGAAGACTGATCTAATGACGACGGCCATCTTGGTACTCACAAAAGCAGTCGGTGACCCGCACCTAGCCAGTGTCAAAGGATAGGCGCCCGCCAGGCGGGCTTGTGTGTTTTAGGCTGGCTGACATTTAAAGGCTGACATTTAACAATATATTGAGATAACTATTAGCGGTAGTGTATTATAACTACCCATAAAATGTTTCAAATCAAATGCGGAATGATGCTAGGTGTCGAATTTTATTTTTCACCAAATAAAACTACACACGTATTATCATTCTGCATTCAATTTGGAACATTGAAGTGGTAGTTATATTGCGTTACCGCTAGTAATTCGCTCAATATATTGCTAAATATAATCCTGGGTGCCCGCCCGCCTAGGGATTCTCGCCGACAATGAGCATATCATCTTTAGCTTTCAAATAAAACGCACCCCTCGCCGATCGCTGACTACTTTTGTGAGTACCAATATGGCCGCTAACACTAGACAACTCGGCCAATGGGCTCGCAGCGGCATAGCCTTCTTTCCCTGTGGTAATCCCTGAGAGGGAGGGAGGATAGGTTGTTTTCTGTGCTCACTTTCTCAATGACCAAATGGCAGATTTTAATGCCGACACCTTTGCTGCGGAACCAATTTTGTTTGTGGTTTGGGGACACCAAGAAATCAATCAAGCTGTATTTGATCGTTGGAATCAAGGTGGGTACTTTAAAGTCTGTTCAGGATCATCTAAATCTCGATCATCTGATCTTGTCTGCTCCAGCCTCCAGCTCTTATATTTTTTATTATTATTTGTACTGGTTCATACTATACTGGCTTCTTCATAGGCCTGCATTTTTAGCTTAACTGTGCTTTTGTCAGACAGACGTATCATGTAACACTTCTGTACACAGCACTGTAGGTAGTGCGATGAGCCTGAAGAAGTGTCATGCAATGTGGCAGGCTTGATGACGTCCCTGGGAGGTTATTTTATTAAATTTATTGCTACAAGATTATTTATGTAGGTCTCGTCTCTATCACACTCAACGGACACAATATTATTTAGATTTGTCTCGATCTAACAAAAGCTACAAGATTAGTTAGGTTTTCATCTTGATCAGACTTAATGGCTACAAGATTATTAAGTTTTGTTCTGGATGGCAATTGGATAATGGCCACAATATTATTTAGGTTTTGTCCTGATCATATTTAGTTGCTACAAGCAGTGGTAAGGTTAGGTTCAATTATGTTAATATTGTTCCAAGTTTTGTAACATAAAATGCTGTGAGATCGTCCGTAACTATATGATCGGTATCGAATAACAGCTCGGACCCCCCTAGCGTTTTTAGATGTTCAATAACTTTACCTTTATGCATCACTAGTTGATATTTGGACATTCTGCACTGTCTTCTAGACACTCGATTCTGTACTCTTACCCTTACAACTTCCACACCCCGGTGGGAGAGTTGTAACCTTCCGACGGTCATAACGCCCGTTTATTTTAACTGAGACACGGCGAGCGCGTACATTGTTGGATCGTAACATCCTCTGCAGTTCAAGGTGCCTTGGTGTCAGACTGTCCACGGTAATATTGCACGTGCTACCAAATGCTAGAGATTTAGACATTCTAGAGATATTTATGAGTCCAAATCTCTTATTTTTTTTTCTAAACAAATTCCACGAAGAAAGATGTCTGTCACGCGCGATTATTAATAGGTTTTTCCCCAATAATTATAGAAAATAAGAATATACTCTGTGAGCGTCCTACTTTCAAATGTAACATATAAGCATAACAAAACATAACATAACATAACCTCACCCTAACCTAACACTAACCGCTAACCTAAAGATAAAGATATATAGGGCCATTAAGGGCAGTTCCTGATTCGAGAGAAACCTAAGATAGATATAAGGTATAGCTTAAGTTCCCGATCGACGACGAATACTAAGATAATATATAGCCATAAAGTCCGATTCGAGAACGAAACCGTGAAGTGCGAGAGAGTAGTGATAGTCCATAAAGTTCCGATCGTAAGAAAAACCTCACAAGATGAATATATAGGCCATTAAAGAGTCCGATCGAGACGAAACCGAAAGAGATAAGTATAGATAGGCCATTTAAGTACGACGATGATGAAACTAAGATAATAAGTATAGCCATTAAAGTCCCGATCGAGGACCCGAACCTAAGATATAGATGATAATGTAAATGCCATAAAGTCCTGATCAGAGACAAAACCTAAAAGATAATAATATAAGGCCATGTAAGTCCGATCGAGAGCCCCGAAAAATCTAGATAATAATATAAGCCATTAGTACGATCACGAGGAACCTAAGATAAAATATTACGCCATTTAAGTCCGACATGTCAAGAACCGAACTACCTAAGAGATAATATAGAATAGCCATATAGGTGCCTGGATGTCAAGGGATCGAAACCCTAAATAATATATGGCGTAAGTCCCGATCGATAAAAATTTAATCAATTGCGACCGCTGTGAGCGCAAATATCCGTCATTGACTGTAAAAAGCGCCTGGATGAAGAAAAACTGTGCAAGAAGGGTTGTCTGGAATACAAAAAAACATGATGCTGCAAATCTTAGGTGTAAGCAAGCGTGTTGCGTAAACAAAGTTATTAGCGACGGGAGGTCATGGTGAAGTGCGGATGAGAAACGTTATTATGTGAATATTAAAATATTAGGTTATAGACTGTAAGAAACAATTGTCCTTAAGGGAACCATCTGTACTTACTAAATGTGACATTCTGCATCGAATGGTGGGTATATTATAGGGATTAACCAATAACTAGGGCGGGGGTGTCCGAGTGTATAGCCGTATGATCACCCTCCCAATGTCTTCAAGCTGGTTTCACTGCCCAGAACTGCTGCCCTGCTCTTCAGGCTTGTCACACTACCTTCAGTGCTGTGTACTCCTGCCCTATCAATACCCTACATCTTGCCAAGACATTATTGTCCTGTCTGGTCTAGGGGTCCTCATCGTGGTCCTGTGTGATCTAGGACCACCCTGCTAATAGCTCTGTGGTAAGAGCGCCGCCACCTTCCGAAAGTAGGGGGTAGAGGCATTTTTAAGTCCATTTTTTCCATGCAATGTCCATAGGCGTAATGTTAAAATTTGACAATGTTGGGGATGTGTCCTCTCATTCTCCCTTCAGTGCTGCTCTTGCTCAGTGGCATGGGTTTGAGGCTGGCAGGATGCACATTGCTCAGGATAGTCCTCCCAAGATTTATTATATATTACAAATAAGTAGGTAGTTTTACTTCCCAAGTGAAAAATAAAAATAGTGATGATCCTATCTAGAAAATGTTGATCTCCATGGCACCTATGGAATTTTACTCTCTGGGACCAGGTCATGAAACAAAAATGCAATGCTGGTGGGCACCCACTGAAACCATTCAGATTTCAGACTAAATTAATTAAAATGTAATTTGTACATTTTGTTCAGTAACCTTTGCATTTTGTTTGTTATTGACCTACCAAAGGTCAATAACAAAATTTTGTATAACCAAAGGTCAAGATTACTTATTTGCTAACAGTTTGACTCTGAAATTGTTTACCATTTACTGTTTGTATGTGTTAGTCACAGCTTCTAATTGTTCCACTTGCTCAGCGCTTTTGTCTGAATACAATTTATGGTGTGTGTGATAGCTGTGGGACTAGTTGAATGATGCGAATTATTGCATTGATTGTTCTAGGGGTTTTGGAGTGTTGCAGCTATGCACGATGAGCCATCTGCTTTGGGCAGGTTGAGGGAAGGACGGAGTGCCAGTATGTCCATTGCCCCCATTTCAAGCTCACATAGTTCTAGAGAAATATGATACAGAAAAGCCATGCAGGACTCTTGAGCAAAAGGGTAAGAAATATATGCGGTGTGAAGAATACCCTTACTCGTTGTGTGATCATATTTAATAATATATATATAATAATACGTATTATTATGATGCGGCTATTATATATATATAGTTATATAGGTATAAACTTATAGTACGAGAGGTTTGAGCTAGGAACTGCTTTTTGTTGTTTGTCTTTATCCATGGACAATGATCAAAGTAGAGCATTGTAGACAATAAACCAACATAAAATTCGTGGTCCAAAGTTTATGAGTCACTTGCTGAGATACGCATTTGACAATTGACACCAGCATGCTGGATCCTCCCTTGCACGGACCACGTAGATTGAACGTCACTGGACTCACCGTGGCACCGGGCACCAGGTGACGTGGCGCGGGCGCAAGACAGTAGCTGTCTGGCGTATATCCTCTGGCTGGAGATCCTGTGCCGCTGGCGCCGGAGGACGGCGGCACAGCGCGGCTGGTGGTGCCCGACAGCCCTGCAGAGGGCGCTCAGGACGGCCCCGCAGAGGGCGCTCAGGACGGCCCCGAGACCGGTGCGGAGCCGGAACCCCAGCCAGACACCGGCCCCGGACCCGGACCCGGAGCCGGAGCAGGGGCAGAACTGACCACGGGACTTCCCCATAAGCGGCGGCGGATAGCACCCGCAGGGTTCCACGCTGCTCTCAGGTCGGTGTGCGTTGTCTATATATTTTTATTTATTTATTTGCCATGATCGCCGACGGAACAAGCCATTTACAAGCGAAGTCACTCAGATAAAACCACATGACACTAGTGTCTAGTGTCAGTCTTGTGTCTTGTGTCTTGTGTCTTGTGTCTTGTGTCTTGTGTCTTGTGTCTTGTGTCTTGTGTCTTGTGTCTTGTGTCTTTGTGTCTTGTGTCCATTGTGTCTTGCTGTCTTGGTGTCTTGTGTCTAGTGTCTAGTGTCTAGTGTCTAGTGTCTAGTGTCTAGTGTCTAGTGTCTAGTGTCTTGTGTCTTGTGTCTTGTGTCTTGTGTCTAGTGTCTAGTGTCTAGTGTCTAGTGTCTAGTGTCTACCCCTGCATTCGCTGGAACCAACTGCCGCTGACTGTGGTGCGTCAAACTGAAACTAGCATCAGACTCCAATTAACCAACAAGGTTGACTGAAATGCAAAATATTCAAGATTGATGGATGTGCTTTAGGAAGTACTGGGTGGTTTGGCTAGTTTGATGTGGCCTGCAGGAGTAGCGTTAGTTAATTACTGTAGAGTGGTGGGATGTGTTCAGCCATACAAACACTCATGGGTCAGCTGATGCTGTCATGTCTCTAGCCTGACCATAGCAGACTCTCATGGCACCAGGTGACGCTCGTGCCATCTGTCTGCTGCTCAGGCTGCTGGAGATCCAGACAGAGGCCGACGTGGCCGACTTCTTCCGAAAGAACCTGGCCTCATACCGGGCCGGCAGTGGTGTGCTCGCGTTCCTCTACTCCCTCATACAGACCAAGGTAGGAGCCGGCCTGTCGACAGATATGTCGAAACGAATGACAAATCAGCGCTGCACGTTGCCTGGCGCGGCGAGTGGCGCTCTGTCCACGCCGTGTGTTATACAGTGCGCTGGTGCTTTTGTGGCGACATCAGGAAGCACGGCTTAATCTAAGGATGCAGTCAGGTACGGTGTAGGCAGCCATTGTCGCGCAGTTCAAGGCGTAGGCAGTCATTACCGCGCAGTTCTAAGGCGTAGGCAGTCAATTGTCGCGCGCAGTTCAAAGTAAGTGCCGATTCAGCGGTCGACGTTATGCCGTTTCAGGGATGTAAGCCGGCGTGTTGTACCTATTCAGGGGGTTCAGCCCGTGTTGTACCGTTTCAGGGGGTTCAGCCTGTGGTGTACCACTTCAGGGGGTTCAGCCCGTGTTGTACCGTTTCAGGGTATCCAGCGGCTTCAGGCTGAGATGGGCGACTCTGACGAGGCCCTGGTGGACTCGGTTCACGGCCACGGTTCGCAGAGTCTGACCAACCTGCTGCTGACCGGCCGAGGGGTGGCCTATGTCTGGGACAACGTCAAGTACGTCGGCGGCATCGGTCAGTAGCCCATACTAGTTTAATTTACAGCTTATTGAGAAGTGCTGACAATTACTTAAAATATGGGTTCTGAAAATATATATCTATAGTGGCGGGTCTGGGATCCCAGTGGATCCCAGTGCAAAATGGTGCTTGCGATCACGGATCCCGGTGGATCCGTCGACCAATGTTGAAGACGGATCTATGATCCCAGTGGATCCGGGTCCAGATCCTGGGATCCGAGCACATGTCTGGTGTTGCCACTGTTTGCAATGAACTTTATCACTGAATATTTAGCCTAGTACTCTCATGGGCATCGTACTTTTACTAGCAGTACACCACCGTGACGTGTATAATTGTGTCTGTGTGTGAACCGCAGCACTGGTTACTAGCAGTACACCACCGTGACGTGTATAATGGTGTCTGTGTGTGAACCGCAGCACTGGTTACTAGCAGTACACCTCCGTGACATGTATAATTGTGTCTGTGTGTGAAATGCAGCAATTCTGGTGTTACTAGCAGTACACCACGTGACGGTGTTATAATGTGTCTGTGTGTGAACTGCAGCACTGGTTACTAGCAGTACACCACGCGTTGCGTGTATAATTGGTGGTCCTGTGATGTGAAATGCAGCACTGGTTACTAGCGTAAACCACCGTATGTGTATTAATGTGGTCTGTGTGTGAACGGCAGCACTGGGTTACTAGCAGTACACCTTCGTGACATGTATAATTGTGTCTGTGTGTGAAATGCAGCACTGTGTTTCTAGCAGTAACACCAAACCGTGACGTGTATAATTGTGTCCTGGTGTGAACTGCAGGCACTGGTTACTAGAGTACACCTCCGTGACATGTATAATTGTGTCTGTGTGTGAAATGCAGCACTGTGTTACTAGCAGTACACCACCGTGACGTGTATAATTGTGTCTGTGTGTGAACTGCAGCACTGGTTACTAGCAGTACACCACCGTGACGTGTATAATTGTGTCTGTGTGTGAAATGCAGCACTGGTTACTAGCAGTACACCACCGTGATGTGTATTAATGTGTCTGTGTGTGAACGGCAGCACTGGTTACTAGCAGTACACCTCCGTGACATGTATAATTGTGTCTGTGTGTGAAATGCAGCACTGTGTTACTAGCAGTACACCACCGTGACGTGTATAATTGTGTCTGTGTGTGGACCGCAGCACTGGTTACTAGCAGTACACCACCGTGATGTGACATGTATAATTGTGTCTGTATGTGAACTGCAGCACTGGTTACTAGCAGTACACCACCGTGACGTGTATAATTGTGTCTGTGTGTGAACGGCAGCACTAGTTACTGGCAGTACACCACCGTGATGTGTATAATTGTGTCTGTATGTGAACTGCAGCACTGGTTACTAGCAGTACACCACCGTGACGTGTGTAATTGCGTCTGTGTGTGAACCGCACCACTGGTTACTAGCAGTACACCACCGTGACGTGTATAATTGCGTCTGTGTGTGTACCGCAGCACTGGTTACTAGCAGTACACCACCGTGACGTGTATAATTGTGTCTGTGTGTGAACCGCAGCACTGGTTACTAGCAGTACACCACCGTGACGTGTATATTGTGTCTGTGTGTGTAACCGCAGCACTGGAGGGTGTCGTGTCGCAGCCCAGTGTCGGCTTCCTGACCCTGCTGGAGCGGCTACACTACTGCACGGTCGGATGGAACCTGAAGAACCCCCGACACCCCGTCTGGCTGCTAGCCTCTGAGACGCACCTCACAGGTGAGCGGGGAATCGCAGGTGGACCAGGAGTTCATGGGTCCCGAGTTTAAATCTATCTACTGTTGCAATATTCGGGTCTCGTAGATTAGGTCAGCGTTAGGGACACCGACGATGCATAGCCCGACAGTGTGATCATCGTAAAGCACCGCTGCCAATTATCTGCATTGCCGGTTAGTCAGTGGTTTCTCGGGAGTGTTAAGTTTTTTCTCCGGCTGCTCAAACAGTCTGCAGTGTTTCCGCTCACTACTTTGCAACATCTGGTGACGGTTGAGACCGCGATGGATCAGGTAACGATCCGATAACCGAGCCCGGCGTCCTGGCGTGTTTCAGTCCTGTTTTCTCCGGACGACCGTCTGACGGCGCCACCGTCGGCGCGACAGATGGCGCAGCGGTCGTTCGACGCGCTGGACAGGGAGCAGAGCGGCTTCATCCCGACCTCGCAGCTGGCGGAGCTGATGACCGCCTGCGATCTGGTCAGCGAGGAGGAATAGTGAGTGCAGTGACTATTTCGCTTCGATAACCCTCCGAACAACTATCGCATGGCGCTTATTTCGCCAGGCATCACGTAGTTTGAGGATTTGTCGCGAACTGTCCAATGCTGTGCCACCTTACGTCAACAAGCTCTGTGGTCCATTGACAATGGAGTGAATGGACCTAAACGTCATGTATGAATAACGTTTAAAGTCATGTATAAATATTCTGCAACAGGTATGAAAACCAATTAAGCTAAATATAATTAAACATAGAATGAGGCTGGCCTAAATTGAACTGTCGAATCGCACTATGATACCATCTCAGTATGATGACCGCAGACTTGTCAATGATTCTTTGTGAATCGACTCTTTTTGAATTAATAATTCCTATTTCTAATGAATCACTCAGGGTCGATTCACCTCATATAGAAACCTGTCGTGAGTCATTGATTGAATCATTCATACATAAACATAGGCTGATTGCATCATTCATTGCTGAAAGAATCATTATGTTTTGGTCAGACAGCATAAATTGTCCACAAAATATGCCTGCATGCATCTGTGCCCTGTGAACACCCTGGACACACCAGGCGCTCAATGGCCAATTATACGAGCTATGTGTCTTGAGCTGTGATAAATATGTGCGTGATGAATGTGAGGTTGTGTGTCCAGTGGACACAGTCACTGTTCAGTGTTCAATTAGCGCTAATAACTAGGTGCTTAAACCTTAGTACTGGTACGTACCTTATGCTTTGGTTCATAAGCCACACAGTACACTTACACCTTTTTCACATACAAATACCTAAATGGTACATGATTTCTATTGATGCTTTTTAGTTCTTACTCATCTTACTTCAGCTTCTTATTCTTATTTCAGCACATGCCTAAGATCCATACCATACTGCTAGATTCGCGACTTATGATGTTACTTGTCAGTTTCATTTATTGCATAATTTATTTATTTACTATTAAATAAGTATGCATTGATCGGGCGACGTTCATATGCTCTATGCTTGCTCATATCATAGTCATTGTGAATTAATCATTCATGAGTCACTCATATTAGTCGTGAGCAACGGCCGTCGATCGACTGAGTAACCTTGGATCTACTCATCAGTGTTAAATCTTGCGAGGACCTATCTAAGGAATTTCAACTGCGGGTGATTTTCACTTGCGATCTAGGCTCCGAGTTTGGGGACACAAATTTCGCTCCATTTCGTCAGCGAAATGTTGTTGACCGGATGGCTTCGGGTGGTCGGGAGAGTTCATCACGTTTTTCTCATCGTCGACTGCGGGAGATTTTTGCGTCCACTGGGGGGGGGGGGAATTTCAACGCACTGCGGTGGGACACAACCACAGCAACCCCCCCCAGTTAACCTTTACTGTCGGGGGGCGGCCGAATCGGCCGCCCTTGGAGGTTTTCGCGTCGGGTTCATTCAATAACTAACTCAGAATCATTCAAACTTGCTAGCTTTTCCCAACATTTCAATTTTTGTACATCGAACTGGTGGAACTTTTTTCGAAATTTGAATTAATTAGGAGGGGGTCCAGGACAGTTTTTGGAGGGGCGTGTTCGGCCGTTTTGACTCAAAATCTTTGCATGGTTAAGGCACTCAAAGAGAGTTGTGTTGAAGAGAAGTGTTAGCAAAAAACAGACATCGGTAGAGAATTGATTGTTTTTCAGTGGCTAAATCTCGAAATTTCAAATTTTGAATTTTGAAATCCAAATTGTTTTGAAAACTTTTTTTTCCACAAATGATGCGCAAGTGTTGTTATTTTCAAGACGATCGAAAAACCGCGATCGTATGTTGAAAGAAAAAACATGCCAAATAATATGTGTTGAAGAAGTTTCGAGGGGTGATATCTAGATATTTGATGACCTGATGTCAGGTATGCCTTACCTTCCAATATAATGTATATGGTGAAAAATGAAACGATGGTAATACATTGCATCAATCCATTATTTAGTATCAATGTGTCATCTAAGCCTTCTTGATGAAATGATTTTTAAGTTAGTGACCTTTTGAAAAGGTCATTCAAGGTCACCAACACTTTTTTATCAATAACTCGTGACAAGAACACATAGAGACTCACAAATGGTCTCAAAATGTTTGTGAACGACTTGTGAACGGAGCCACTCCGACATAGGCAGAACGAAGTAGTCGCTGAAGTCTCTTTCATGCACTCAGATCTAGTCATGGTAAGTTCTCGAAGCGCGTGAACAAAGTTACAGTCGAGGAAGATGATGGCAGTCTCCTGTGCACCACTCCCTTGTTGGCACTACCAGAGGGGTTTCAAAGTCTTTGCACATACAGTATATTTAGGACATTCTACAGAATTGATTCACATGAGAGAGGACGACACGCATATAGATCGACAAGAACAAATGATGTTGAGCCCACACTGACAAATTCAGTGCTGTTATATACTATTATATAACAACATAATTAACAAACCAAACATATTGCATGAGAAACAGGTTTTTTAAACATTTTTGTTGACCTCTACAGTCCAAACCAATCTCGACCTGAAGGCTCATTTCTGATGCCTTAACCGGTGAAAGACAATTAAACTGCTTTAACATTGATTTTTTTCGGATCTCCTAGCTGCCATAGTTTCCGAGATATTCACATGGCGATGTCAGGATTTGCCTGGCTCGGTGTATTATTAGAGGTACTCTGAGTATAGTTGGATATACGACGGATCTATATTCTTCTGTATTAACCACGCTCACAGCGTGACCTTGAAGATAATGAGACACGTCAGAGATGTCGAGCCTGCACAAGATATTTGATGTTGTTAGCAGCAAGTAATCGAGGACGGTTCATTGGGGTCGAGTCGCTAGTATAGGACGACACTATGATACCTCTGTGATGGTGTAGGAGCTCGCGGAGTCAAGTTTCATGTTTCTAAGCTCTTATGTCAAGCGGAGATCTGAAGGGGGGGCCGAATAAGCCCCCCCCCGACAGATTCGTATACTTTTCATCCCTCCAGGAATAGGGTTAACATGTTAAAATATGCCCTGTAATCTTGGGTGAAAGAATCATTATAGAATCATTCATTATGACTTGTGAATCACTGTGAATCGACTCATGACAAATATAAACAATTGACAAGTCTGGTTGACAGTCGATTAGCTAACTAACCACTACGTCTCCCCCTGTTCACAGTGTGGACCTAATGCGGCGTCAGCTGGACCCGGACCAGCTGGGTATCGTCCTGAGGATCCCATTCCTGGACGAGTTCTTCCCGGAGACGGGCGCGGGGAGGCAGCCGGACGCCTTCACCGTGTACCACTACAACGGCCTGGTCCGCAGCAACCCCTCCGGCAAGGTCAGAACTCAGAAGCAGCATCGGTCGCTCGCTAGGAGCTCGCCTGCTGGTGGTGTGGTGCTAGGGGAGTAGGAGAGTTCGTCGCGTTTTTCTTACCGTCGACTACGCATCCGGCAGACTAAGAGGTCTGCTGTGGTGTTTATTGTTTATTGTTTATTAATAGAAAACACCAACAGACATCATGCCCACTAATAGGTGCAGTCACAAGGTGAAAAAAGAGTTGGATAGTAAATCGGTTGTGGTGGTCATTTCGAAGAGAGCAGTCCGATCAATGTTAAGTAAGAGACATCGCTGATTCTCTAGCCCGATAGCCACCTGTGTTTTCTGATATGCTGAAGAAATGCAGCCAATTTGCCCCGGCTGGGGCCCAGGAATCCTGTGCAGCAGCCGTGTCTGAGTGTCTGCCTTGGTCATCTCTGCCAGGTGAAGCTGGTGAAGGGGGACGCCTGTCTGCTGGAGACGGACGTCCAGAGCCTGCCGGCCGTCAACACGATCCTCACGTGTCTGCAGAGCCGGTGGCCGCGGATCGACGTCCGCTGGCTCGGCGCCACGCCGTCCATCAACTGACCGGCGCCGCCCGCCGCCGGCCGCGTGTCTCAGGGCTCTCCTCACCGCCACCTAGTGGCCGCTCGTTAGTGATTGGTTCGACGCGGGCCGCTTGGCGGCGCTAGCTGGGCGACCGGTTCGCCCGCTGGCGCCGCGCCCGGTCGACGATTCATGCTGGACTCATTGTTGCACTACCTTGCCGGGGCGGGAAGACAGGGGGGTGGCGGGGGGGGGGTTGATGAGGGTGCAATTGGACCACAGGCAATTTCCACATGTGATGTGTTGTGCTGTTTGCTGTATCTGTTGTGAGTAGCAGTGATTTGCTATAAGTATTGCCGCGCGATGTACGACGTTGCGCCTGATGCGGGCGCTTTTCCTATTGCTGGCTCGCGGCGTACCTGACTTATTGGTCTCTCTGTGTGCTGCGCTGGCGTGCCGTGTACGAGACCCGGCGCCGTTATCACCATTGCATTGTTGCACACTGTCTGCATGTAGTCAAAGTTTGAATAATATCGTGACACACAGCCAGACTGGTAATGTGCTCGCCGGCCGGGTGCCGCATTCGGACCGAAGTGGCTTTCAGATGCGATTTTTCGGAATGGAAAATATGCAGTCGCACAGGCTGCCTTTGCGACGCTGGTAGAAGGGAGTGTCATCAATCGGAGAGAAGATCAGAGAAAAGACCAGTTAAATCACACCTCTGACGGGTGTAAATCATAGTGTCATTCACTGTCCGCAATTTGGATCGTTTTTCATGTACACCTGCAAGGTAAAACAACTTGTGAGATTCAGGGTCGTTCAGTGAACGCTGATTGAAGTACCCATCCTTATTCAGATTGTTCTGAATTTCTGTTAACCACGCACGGAATTTAATGTACAGTAGTTTGGCCATCATGCTGCTAGATTCAAATCACAATACATTTTAAACTAACCCGCGCCGTGCCGGGGGGTCGGGTGTTGAGACACCACCCCCCCCCCCCTCCCCAAAGGCGGATCCGGGGACAATATTTGGCATAGGTGGGCACCGTTACTTTAAAATGTAACTTCGTTACTCGTAACTCCGTTACTCCAAAAAAGTAATTCGTTACTCGTTACTACGTTTCATCGACAAAAAATGTAACGGAAGTTACAGTTACTCCGTTACTCAGTTACTTTTGTAGTACGAAGTGATATTAACGTAAACACAGGTTTTGTCTTTTTGTGTTGCTTTGTGATAAGCAGTTTTTTTTAACCATTTACTATATAAAAGACACAAGCAGGGGCCAGTGGCGTAAGGACTCATTTTAAGTTGGGGGTGGTTGCAAATCGGGATACAAATTGGCAGTCATCTAAAAAAATTCTTTAAAATTATTTTTTAAGTTTTTCGGTTTTTAACATTTTAGGGTAAAAAAATATGAGATGGCCATTTTGTTAAACACATTTCACGTGTTTTAACGTTTTTCATTTGCAATTTGCATATGAATTATATTTTTGCGATTTTTCCAACATTTAGCTATTTTCGACCAAAAATGTCATGTAGTGACGTCACTAAAATCGATATATCTTCAATTTGTTTCGACGCAACTGCTATTTTTCATAGATGACGTAGCATTGATGTACGCGAAGGTACGCCAAGTTTTACGTCATCTGTAGTGCTTCGGAAATTATTTAGGTAAAACCGAGGGGGTCGGATCCGACCCAGGGGCGTAGGAACTCATTTGAAGTTGGGGGGGGGGCAAAAATTCCCAAATTTTTTGATTAGATAGTAAGTTTTGTTTAAAAAATGACAATTTTGGGGTAAAAATGTATTTTTTTATTAGAGACAGCCATTTCGTAGAACTTGTCATTTCACGTGTTTTAACGCTTATATTTGCAATTTGCTTCAAAACTTGATTTTTTGCAATTTTTCCAACATTTAGCTATTTTCGACAAAAATGGACCGTGTTACTGACGCCACTAAAACGGTATATCTATTTTCGAACGCAATTGCTACAGTAACTCTGTTTCTTAATCATAGATGACGTAAAATTGATGTACGCGAACTGCAGTGTTTTTCATGGATCGGGTGCACCCATGGGTGCCCACTCAATTCTTCCGATTATCAGGGCTAGGTATGCATTTTTTTACTTTTAATGGTATTTGGTGGGCATGGGTATGACCATTTTTGAGTCATGATGCTAGCTTTTTTTTTACTTGACAACCATACCTATGTTTAACCAGGTAAATATGTTAATAAATGATATAGGAAACTAAAACAATGAATTTTGGCAAATTATATGATAACAATAAATAATGGTAAGTACTTAGCAGTGGTGAAGGATTTAAAATCCATTCAATGTCGCGATCAAGCTGATCCAGTATGACAATGTTGACCGAAAAGCGTTCGATGAGTCAAAAGCCACAGCAATACACAGGTGGGTGATAGTATTCCTAATATTTATCGTTAATAGCACGCAAGTAAATATGTTAGGATAATGGTTGCAAATTTTGTGAAAATAATTATCTGTTGGAAATAATCACCTTTTCCAACAAAAATGGAGTTATGACTTGAAAATTGAAATCGATAGNGGGGGATCGGATCCGACCCGTCCGTGGGCTCGTAGTTTTGGACCAGGTATTGAGACTCAAAAGTTGGGGGGTCGTTGCTCCCCTCCCCCCGCTCAAAAAGTTGAGGGGGCAGTTGTCCCCCCTGCACCCCGGCTCCTACGCCTATGAAAGCAAGTTACTAAAAATGGAGTGTCGGGCACCGCCCCTGTTTTTCGCCACCCCGGGTCGGCCGCAGGTCCCATGGACATAGGCGTAGGAACGTCATAAAAAGTGGGGCGGCAGCCACCAGGGGCCTCCCAATCTCAGGGGCCTCCCGTTTCAAGGGGGCCCACCTGCCTCCGCACAGCAGGCAACGTAAGCCAGGATTTTTTGTCAGGGGGGCCACGTCGAAAAAAATTGCTCCTCAGCTTTATACTGCTTACCGGGGGGGGTAGGGTCGGATCCTCATATAATCCCATTTTATAATGTGAATTGATTTTGCTCAGGGGGCATTTCCCCCGTACCCCTAACCCCTTGCCTACGTCCCTGACGCACAGTGAGACCTATAGCCGATTACTGGAATTAATTTTTGACGGCCACGCCTTCAACCGCAGTGCAACCAGCTGCGATAAATCGGAAGAGGAATCAATTGCTCACGTTTTGATAGCAAAATCAGCTTAAGGTCAGTTCAGGTCACAGAGTAAAACGTCATAATCTGAAAGGTAGACTGGGCGCTGTAAGGTGCTTTCGCGCTGCAGCCGTTTTATTTGCAATTCAAGATGGTCATGATGGTCAGATTTGGCCGTTGATAGGCCGTTGATCATGTTAATCATCAGGTCACCGTCCAAGGTCATGTCAGGTCACTNTGCGAGAAATCGGAAGAGGAATCAATTGCTCACGTTTTTGATAGCAAAAATCAGCTTAAGGTCAGTTCAGGTTCACCAGAGTAATAAACGTCATAATACAAATCTGGAAAGGTAGACTGGGCCGCTGTAAGGTGCTTCGCGCTGCAGCCGTTTTATTTGCAACAGTATTGAAACTCAAAGATGGTCATGATGGTCAGATCTTGGCGTGATAGGCCATTGATCATGTAAATCATCAGGTCACCCGGTCCAAGGTCATGTTCAGGTCACTTGCAGGAGGGATTGATTGTTTGCTTAACATTTTGCTTTGTTCATTCGATTTGTATGCGTCCTTGACGTGCCAGTAAACAACGGTATTGAGGCTAAAAACATTCTAATTACATTGCAACTGTCATCAAAGACGGCCCTTCTCAAATTTCCCCGATTAAATTTAAGCTTCCCTGTCTTGACCTCACATAACCTCATCATCGAGTTGGCTTAAGCAATCAAAGTGGCGAGTAGGGCACAGTTTCCGAGTCAGGACTACATCAGAACATTCTGACGACTACGCTGGTGTATGTCTAGAAGCGTCACTCGCCGTCAAACTTTATATAAATTTTACATTTATATATTACATGTTATTGCATGCGCTTCCGTCAACAAACTTCAGTTTCGTCGCTTTTTCATATACTAAAACAAAAGTTAATAGGAAAACCAAAATCATGTTATTTTAGCTTATTCTGAATGACCAAGGTGCAGTTGTTGCTCAGTGATCCCTACAGGTAATCTGAGGTCATCTTAGGTCATCAGCAGTTATTTGCTAATAACTTTTGATACAATAAAGATAGAGACAAGCGAACAACACCACTGTGTTACTCTTGTCTGGCCAATTCTCCCCATATGCAACATGACTTACCTGGGTCATCAAATGACCATGACCTGAGGTCAAATATATAGGTTGTCCTAAGCAGGTCGCCAATCATCTCAATCAAAGCGCCTTGACGAGACAAACACGATGGCGTACAAACTATTTTCCTATCTTTGTTAGGTGAAATGCTATTCACGAAAAACTGCTTTGNTTTCATTGTTGCTTAACATTTTGCTTTGTTTATCGATTTGTATGCGTCCTGACGTGCCAGTACTAACGCTATGAGGCCAACAACACATTCTTAAGACATTGCAAGTTGTCATCAAAAGACGGCCCTCTCAAAATTTCCAGATTAATTTCTAAAGCCTTCCCTGTCTTGACCTCACATAACCTCATCATTGAGTTGGCTTAAGCAATCAAAGTGGCGAGTAGGGGCATGGTTTCCGAGTCAGGACTACATCAGAATATTCTGACGACTACGCTGGTATATGTCTGGAAGGGTCACTCACCGTCAAACTTAATATCAATTCACATTTATATATTACATGTTATTTGCATGCGCTTCCGTCAACAAACTTCAGTTTCGGTCGCGTTTCTCATATACTAACAAAAGTTGACAGGGAAAACCGATGACAGATTCAAAATTCAGATAATTTTGCTCCGGGCAGTGCAATTTAAAAGGAAAATGGGAATCTTCCAAGTTTTAAATACTGCAGGTTGTAGGGCCACCGTGCACCGTCCAAGGAGCAAGTGCATATATACGCCAGAATAAACTCATGAAAGCGCCTTAGCCTTAGTAAATATCAATTAAAACACGTCAAATGTGTGCTATTAATTCCCTCACTTGGGCTCATTCACCAAGTTTTCAGTGAGACGTTATTAAGTATGTGTTGAGTTTTTNGAGATGAGCCGGTGCAGATCCGCGGATTTGACGTTTTACGAAAGTCTGAAGGTCTAAGAAATTTTGGAAGGCAGTGGAGATCGGAGATCAGTGCGTGGTGCGATATGTTGTGTTTTGGCCAATAACAGGTGAGCTAATTTTCGTTGAGTCCGGTAATCCTTGAAAGTCAAGGTTAAGGTGTGCAGAAACTTGTCTTACATGTATGGATGTTACACTCAAGTGAACAGTGGTCAGTGAAAAAGGAAGTGAGTTTTGTTTCCTTGGTTGTGACCGCAGACGAAAGCAGGACTTAAAGGCTTTTTGTACGGAGTATTAATGTGCGTTCAATTTTGACATCCCCAGTCTGATCTGTGTATGAAGTGTGTTGCCTAGGTTGGTTCCAAATGTGAATAAGTGTGATGGTTGTGGTGTGGCGTGTAGTGATCTTAAATTTTGATCAGACTGTTTACGGTCTTGACATGAGAAACAATGGGACAGGAGGCTTCCATTTCGGGATGTTTTAGGAATCAATGATCGCTGATAGCTGAATGTCCGGGAATGGGGGATTATCAGTTTGTCTGCATTTCTGAGAACTCGTCCTGTGTCTTGTCGTCTTGCCTCAGGAATCATATTTATAATGCAGTTTGGTATGTGATTCGTGTTTTCCTTTTGCGGTCTATATCTAAAAGTCTGCATTTTGCGTCTCGTCTTCAGGCTGTCACAGGCTATCATAGCCTGGGAACTGTGATAGCCTAGGGCTGTGATAACCTAGGAACTGTGATAGCCTGGGACTGTGATAGCCTGGGAACTGTGATAGCCTGGGAACTGTGATAGCCTGGGAACTGTGATAGCCTGTGGCTGTGATAACCTAAGGCTGTGATAGCTTGGGTTGTAATATCCTGGGGACTGTAAACAGCTTTGGACTATTTCAGCCCTTCTTCAGAAGAGGCCTGTCTCCCTGCAGCGGCTCACTGACCGTCGCCGTCTCATCCTCGGGCACGGTGACGGTCATGAAACTGTAGCCGCCGGGCAGGAACTTGGGCACGGAGCGGTCGTTGCTGCCGTCGGAGCTGGCCGACTGCCGGCGCTGCGGCGGAGTGACGCCCTCATCTGAGCTTTCGGCGCTGGTCTGCCGGCCGGGCACCGGCGTCTCGCGCGGCTCCCCCGCCGGCGGCGACGAGCCGCGGCTGCCCGCGGCCAGATCTAGGTCCGACACGAGGAACATCTCGTCCTGAGGGTACGACAGGAAGATACAGGATTACAAAGCGACTCGTACCGAAGGCACCGACGCTGGGATTATACAGTGAGCACGAAGAGACGGATATGGGAGAGAAGAAAATGGAGAGGAGAGGCACGGTAGAATAGTACAAAGTGAGGGTGTTGGGTATTGAAGGATAGCATTCGCATACAATTAGGCATAATGGTTAAGGAGACTTGACAAAAATAACGGACCGAAACATAGGGTCTGTTCCCGTGGCACCTCCAACCTCCTCCAAGTTCCTGCGGTCGTTCGTGGCTGCTTCGATCTGCTTCGAGCCCATACAAAGGTCGCCCGAAACCTCCTCTAAACTCCTCCAACTTGCTCCCGAAAACGAGGAAGAGGAGGTTAGAGTTAGAGGAGGTAAGAGACAGCACGGGAACAGACACACAGTCTTTAACGGGCCAATATTGGGAGGAAATCTGAGCTTAGATCGGGTAGAGCAGAGTAAGGACAGATAATAGGTCAGGTGTGAGTTGGAACACTCGTGACGAGATTTTACCACCAGAACAAGTATAGTTTGTATTCTGCAGGTAAAGTGAAGTAAGATTTTACCACTTAACCCACCATTAATATTGACTCAGCCGAACGCCAATGACTGAGAGGGAAAGGGGGGGGGGACGAATATCACCCCCTTGGTATCTTCCGAACCAATGATCGCAGCGAGGCGCACAAGACGGCATACGAAAACTCTCAATGAGACGCATCTAAAGCATACCCCAGGCAACGGAAGAAGCGAAACAGGCAGAGGATATAAATCCGTCACAACATCACCACTTTCGAGGATAACAAATGAGGTCACAAACCGTCGAGCCCTTCAAGCGTGCCACTGCTCGCTGCACCACTGATGATGCTGCAAAGGTTTGTTTCCCGACGAGTCCTTCTCCAAGCTGGCTGACGATGCTGGCTGACCCACTGGTATGGCAGGCGCGGGGCATTCCGAGTTCTTACGTCCGATGATTTCTTCGCGAGACCCTCCAAAGAAGTGGTTGCGTGCATCAGCGACAAACACCCCGAGCTTTCGCAACTTCCACCCGCCAGCCGAAGACGCAGTGACTTTCATCGCGACCGAAGTCGATGTCCTACGGGTCATCAACTCCTTTCCGCCCAGCTCGAGCGCCGGTCTGGACGGCATCCGGCCAGCTCACCTGCGCTCACTGGTGGCACGATATGTGTTAGAGGATGGGGCGCGCCTGCTAGCCGCTCTGGCTGGTCTGACGAACCTCGTCCTCAGCGGACAGATGTCAGCCGTTGTGGTCCAAGTTTTTTACGGTAAGTCTCTGACAACGCCGCAAAAAAGAAAGGAGCGGCCCATCACCATTGGCAACGTTTTCCGACGTGTTGCAGCCAAGGTCGCCTTCGCCAGCGTATCATCTCGCATTGAAGCGGAGCAGCGGCCCACACAGCTCGGAATCGCCACGCGCAACGGAAGTGAGGTCGCCGTCCATGCTGTCCGAGCGTAAGTCACTGGAGCAGCCAATTCCTCCCAGCCCACAGTCATCGTCAAGTTTGACGTCAGTAACGCCTGCAATGCCGTGCGGCACGACAGCATGCTTGAGACCGCTCATGCTCGGCTACCCCCCATCTACCCCACTGGTATGGCAGGCGTACATGAACTGCTACATGAATGCGCCTCTCGGATGTACCTACATCAGCGACTGGAAGACCTAGTCCCGCACAGGGACCCTCCCAGCTCACTGCTGTTCTCTCTGGCCATTGGCGACGTCTCGACTGAGACCAATACTGAGATCAACGTCTGGTATCTCGATGCCACTGTTGGCGGACCTCTCGAGCAAGTCGCCGGCAACATCCAGCGCAATTGATAAATATAAATAACAAGGGCATGTTCCTGGACCAGTTTTGTTTCATAAATACAATGTTGACATTTGTTTGTCTTCATGTTATCATTAAAAGCAAAACAACATAATTAAAAAATATGAAGTCATAAGTTACTTATATTTAGAGAGCCACAAGTCAGTCAAAATTAAAGGCATTGCTTTGCAATTGGACTTGAGTATTGTCCATATGTGGTTCTCCGACATATACTTTTTTAAAACCTGTGTAAATTGTGATTTTAAGGGCACTTTCCTACCCCAAAAAATTGGTTTGTGAATTGTTGGGTGTCAAAAAAAAAATATATACAAAAGAATGATAGCTATTTTGTATCACTTAAACACTTGGCATTTTACATTTTAAAAAATATATTGTATTTTGCTCTAAAAATAGCCTTGTACGGCTTGTTTAAAGGGACTGTCCCACCTTTTCAAAACTTCTCAAATGTACACCGCATGTGGTGCTAAATATTAAGTAATTGCTGCCGAACACGATTATGACATTTGTTTTCTCACTAGCAGTGCTTAAGTTTCAATAAAAAATACGTTTTAATTTTTGGGGCTGATGACTCATGTACTGAAGATTTTTTGAAATAGAAGAAAACCTTCACGCTGCTATATGATGACTAGTTGTATGGTGATTGTACAGCCAAGTTAAAACAAGTCGACTTTCACAAAACTTGGTAAAGAGAGATGACGAATCGATTAAACCCTAATGCTAATACACATGGTTTTTTTTGGAATTGTCAATACCAACTAATTTCTTTTTGATTGACCTCGGTGTGTATTTTAACTGATACATACATAATGTTCAATGCCAAAGCACGGAAATTGCTATTTCAACTCAATCTAATGTAAGTGGGACAGTCCCTTTAAAAGGAATGTTTCCATTAACATTTATATTTGAGTTGAGATCATTTTGCTGTTGCATTGAAATTAAGTAGAGTAGAAGTATAAAACACCCACATGAGTCACAATCAAAGTAAATTTGAGTTTGGTTTGACATCTTGCACAAAATAAGCCCTAATGTACTGAGTATCAGCCCTTAAGGGCAATTGTTTCACTTCTTTCTGAAAGTGTCAAGTACGCCCGTTGTGGTGCAAAATTTATTAAGATTAATGCGCCAACACGATTCTGACATTTGTCTTCTCATACGTGCTCAATTCATGAAAAACTAAGTTTGAGTATCTTTGACTGATGACGTCCATAATAAGAGATTTTGAGTAGAAAAAACCTTCACGCTGCAATCATGTTAATGACTAGTTATGGCTATGGATAGCCAAAATGTAAAACAAGTCTACTATTCATCAACATTGATAAAAGGCAGATGGACGACATCGGCTTTAAGAGGCTACACCTAATTTACACTAGGCACTTTTATTTTTTGAAGATGTCAAACCAAACTCAATTTACTTTCGATTAGACCTCTGTTGTGTGTTTAACTTCTATAATACTTAAATTTCAATGGAAAACCCAAACAACTTTGCAATCTCAAACTTCAATCTTATGTTAATGTGAAACATTCCCTATTAAAGCGATGTCGTACATCTCTCTTTTTATCGAAATGCATGATTAGAAAGTTTAATTTGGGCTTATTACATTAGCCATACACTAGTCATAATGATTGCAGCGTGAAGGTTGCTCATTTCCCCAAAATCTTCATATGACGTCATCAGCCAATACTAAAACTTAGTTTCTTCATGAAAATTGAGCGTGTGTTGTGAGAAATAAAATGTCAGAATCGTGTTCGGCAGCAATTACTTCATATTTTGCACCACAAGCGGCGTACATTGGACAACTTTCAGAGGTGAAACATTCCTTTTAATACAATGCTATTTTTCGTCAAATTTGTGCATAGTGACTAAATTAAATTTGCTATATCTCAAAAGATTTTCGATATTTTTTCTTCATTTTCGGAAGGAAGAAGTACAATTGATGTATACAAATGTACCTGAAGTTTCGCGCTGATAGCGCTGTTAATTGTGTCTGACCGACCAAATATCCGCATTAGCAATATAGGGCACGAAGAGTAACGCAAACGTCAGTTATGCTATTAACTTGCGCCTTTACCAAGGACAGCGGGCGGTATCTAAGAGGTGGTTAGGTTCCAATACCTACAATTCAGCGACCACTAGTCCATTATCCTCGAGTAAGTCTTGCATCATCGCGATGTGGAGAGTGAAGCCCTGTAGGTGGTGCCACACTGAAGGCCGCAACACGGCAGGCAGACCGCAGAGGGGACAAGGCGCAATCGAAATCTCCAACTAAATTAACAGGCGCAGTTGGCCGAAGCCATGAGATAATGACATCCAGTCTGCTTATCACTGTAGCGTATCTTTCCACGTTTGCTCCCGACGAATTCCAACATGGCATGTCACATCCGATAATGTTTAGCAGGGGCTTACATTGATCTGATAAGGTTGTAAAGGCGCGCATCATCGCAATCGATGATGCGAAAGCTGCGCCCAGTGCAACGACGGCATACCAGAGCGACGCCAACAAGGGATCTGCCCTCACCGGCGCGTGGAGACAGCTCCATCGCAAGCTGCTGTGAACAGTGGAACTCGACAGAAAACAGCGACGGACCGACACTGAGCAGAGTGGGCACCTCTGAGCAGGGCAGCCAGGTTTCTGACAAAAAAGAGGGTTTTACACGTAGACAGCAGACAGTCTGTGATGTAGTGCAGCTGAGAGGAAGCCTTCGCAGTTATAGGTGCCTATTGTTAGGTTCGACCTGTTCCCATGGGTTCTGCCAGTCGCGGTGTTGGTTGGCAGAACGCCATTCCCTGGTGGCTTGCTGCACGTGGCCTCGGCGGCCAGCGGCATCCCAGCGTTGCCGGCGGCGATTGGAGCCGACTGTCTGCCACTCGCCGTGCTCATCGCCGCTGCCACTGCCGTTCAACTTTTAACGGAAAAACAAAGTGGATATCGGCCACACCACTGCACTCAACTGCAACTTATGTACTTGACGCACAACCTTTACNCTGCGCCGCGGGGCGGCCAATCAAACAGCGGCACGCGCGTACTGGTGCGAGGTGGGGTTCGCGTGAGTGGGAGGGGACACGATCAACCATTTGTACGCGAGCCTGAAAGAACGCTCAGCCAGCGCTGAACGCTACGCATCACGCTACAGAACGTTGTTTAGAAAAGTGTTTTATAGAAGATTTAAACATCAAAATTACATGCATAGCATACCTGACAAAGTTCATTCTTGGCAATAAAAAGAAGAGGTACTGAACGTATGGTTTTGTCCAGCACTTACACTTTCCCCCAAGTCTTACGTCATCTGTGCGTCATAATCATACGATCACTCAGCCAAAAATAGCCAATTCAGCGTTGGAGTTACCGGTATACCCGGTCCCGGACTTTTAGGACGAATATTAAATAATTAACGAGGTTTCTTGGACAAGTGAAAGCGTCCACAAGTCATTTTCGAGCATCGCCACAACTTGGCTGATTTCAACTCAAAACCTAATGTTTAAGTGAAACCTCATTCCCTTAAGCATACAGCTGTCCCAAAACTGGTTATACGCAAAAAAGGTCAGAATATGGTCAAGGTGTAACATAACAATTCAATAGACATGTGGCAGTTACTGTAAATTTACACCATCATTGTATTTAAGGGAATAATCACCTTTTTCCCCAAAATGAAAGCTTTCGCTTGAAACAACAGACGAAGACAAAGATATATTGTAAATTTCTCACATTTGCCGAAAAAACCATTTTCCTTTTAAATATTGGCCATTCCAAGTTGGTAAGCCGTCCACAGCTTTAAACAACGGCTAACTTGACAAGCTGCCTTGTAAGTATTAGTGTGGTTTATCAACCCGTGACTTTCCCCCGCATTTTGTTTTGTCTTCGTAACTGAAAATATAAAAGTATCTTTGCGTTCTGCTGGTTGTAATTAGGCCCGTAATATCCCTTACATAACAGCAGGGGCGGAAATCCAGGGGGGGGGGGCAACGGGGCCATGGCCCCCCCCAAAGAGGCCTGAGATATGATTTGGTCGCCCCAAAAGGTCGGACAAATTGAAAATTGTATCGTAAACAACTTGCCTTTTGCAGGCAGTAAAAAATCCACTTTTCCACAGCCAAAAACTGAAAAATTTCGCCGCCGCTTCGCGGCCATACATAAGGTTTTGGCAATTGCTATCACATACAATTTTGAAAAATAGGAGAAGCGAATCAGGTACATTTAGTGTCTGGCAGAGCTCTCCCTGGGGTGATTATGACCACAGAGTACCCACGCTTTACTGATTAGACAGATACCGGACGCCACAGATTACTGACCATACTGACCACGCCGGCGGCCCTCCGTGACTGCCTCTCCGACCATGACGGCGTCCTCCGGCTATTGATGGCGCACCCACAATAATTTGAGGACACGACGAGCACAGTGTGGGAAAGAGAGGCGCCCCGCCAATTTTCGGCCAATATTGGTGGGCGGCTCCGTCGATCGGGGATGCACTCTCAGACACTACTTGGTCCTTTGTTAATTTCTGGCCAACGCCACTGATTCAGCTCATGGGCGCCCCAACTTCAAAAATGTGGCGCCCCTTGATACCAGTTTACAATGGTAGCAAATACGCTTCTGCAGGCGGCACAGATTGTCTTCAGGGCGACATGGTGCCTTCTAAGGGTTTTGCTTACATACGCTCTAAGGGCGTAAAATACCCCCGAGGCGGCAAGTGTTTATGATGCGGCAGCGTCCTTCTGATGACGGAAAATACTTTTTCGAGGGCGGCATGATGCCTACCAAGGGCGGGCATAATGCATTTTTGGGGGCGGCTAAATGTTTTCCGAGGGCGGCAATATGTCTTCCAGGGCCGTAGCGTGCAGGATCTTGGCCAATGGGGGTCCCGACCTTGATTCCAGGGGCCCTTTGGAGATGAGGGCCCTACAACGACCAAATTTTGTAGAGGCCGTTGCTTAGTGAACACTCAGTCTGTACTGACATAAAGTTAGGCGCGCTGTTAAAAAAAAAAAAAAATAGCAACGATTACGTGGCGCAGTGAAAGCAGCCTTTGTCTGGGCTGTGGATATACATTTTTTTTCGTTCATTTTTCAGCCGACCCCCTCAAGACTTATCGGTGAACGCCCCTGCCGAGTTTGGTATGAAACAAACCGTGATTATTACTTAGAGCGTTGTGGTATACTGCCTACGGAAAGTGGTGTTCAGTGTTTTAATGTGATTTAATGTGAATTTTTGTGTGTCTGTTTAAATGTTGATTTTTTCAGGATTTTTTTAACTTTTTTTATTTAAAAAATTTTTTTTGTTTTTCGAGAAGAAAAATGTGTTTTTCCCGAAAAAAATGTATTTTTTTTTCCCGAAAAAAGTGTTTTTTTTTTTTCTCGCAAAAAGTGTTTTTCCCCAAAAAGTTGTGATTCCTCACCTTTGTATTATTCCTCGAATGCCAAATAAGGTGAGAAGCCCAAATCCGCGGAGAAAAAAAAAATGGGGGTACCTTTTTGCAAAAAAAAATGTTGGCCCCCCCCAAACCGAGCGGCTGGATCCGCCCCTGCATAACAGCTATTCAATGAACATGTAACCAAATTAGCAGTTATACGTGCGTCTAATATGGCGGCCTTTTAGTGGCTGTGACCATTCGATTTGGTAAATTGCTTAGTATATTTTCTAGTTTAGGAGTTTTTATAGTTTCTGTACTGGATGTATATAACAATAGCCGTTTTCACGATGGCTTATTTTGCGCGAAATGTTTTAAAACATTTTAAAATGTTTTGAACATGTTTTAGTTGTAGACGCTTTCAGACGGACTAATTAAAAAACCACAAATGCTTTTACCCTCAGCCCTACGGCGCCGTAGAGCGAGGGTTAAAACGTTTACGTTCAAACTTTGTCCATCGTGAAGACGGCTACTACTGAAACATTTTAAAACATTTTAAAATGTTTTAAAACATTTCGCGCGAAATAAGCCATCGTGAAAACGGCTACTTTGCTTTATTTAACCATGAAAATGAAAAAAAATATTCTCCCAAAATACAAAGAATAAAGAAGTTGGAAATTACATCACAAGCTCATTGTGCGTTTTCACAACGTCCTACCTGTGCATCATTTAATGTCGGCGATATGTTTGAGGGATATTGTCCAGCGTTGAACAAATTTGAAACACCTGCACCAGATGTGGCGCGCTTTGAATAGTGATGGGAAAACACTGCTCATGAGTTTCGAAAGAAGTATGTGTAGTTGCTTTGATTTTGTAAAAACGTTCAACATTGAATAAGGGAATAATTTTATTTAATTCTTAAGTTTAAATAAAATCATTGTTATAACATAACGGAAGCCTAAGAAATTGTTGTTAATAAAAATAAAAAGGTTTATTTATGTTTTTTCTCTTGAAATAAACGCATACAAATGGTGGTACATTTTTTTGTAATTTCAGCCACCCCAAAATGATAAATTATCGGTGACGCCTATGCCCCCAAGACGCGAAGCTTAATACATGCTTTACAGATGCCGACGGGTTGACGACGGGCTCATTGTTACGCGCTCTACCTCCTTCCCCCAGGTCAACAATTATTTGCTGACGGCTGACAGTCTGCTGCACCCCCCAGCTCATCAACGTTTTTTAAATACGCCTCTGAATTTACCTCCTAAAAAAATACACACACACACTGCTGAATACGCTCTTGCTCCCAGGGAACAGAGTTCTAGGGAGGGGAGGAATACAAGCCATCTTCAGAGTTCAGGCACAGCAAAGATGGCACCGAGCATCGGCACAACGAGTGTTAGCGCCAGTTCTGATGCTAGCTTAAGTTAAAGTATGATTTGATTTGATGACAATTTATACAAACAAAAACACAGCATGATAGGTTTTGCCAGTACAAAGTGGTTTATGCTTAGCAGGATCATTACAAAAACCTGTCATATTCCGAGCGAAGCTTCATTTTAGGTTGCCATAGTGCCATATTGGCATGCTGATAGAAAATGAAAAAGGGAAGCGCAAGTTGTCCGTACATTTCTTGACTCGGTGACCCAGTAAGCGAGCATTAATATCTAGTCCAGCCTTCCCGTCGTCCCACCAATCGCTGGACTGGATAGAGTTCTCCTGGCCACGCCCCTTTCAGTACTGCTGACCACGGTGACCTTCATAGTCCGTGTAGGATATCCCTTCCCGAGTGAGCCGGTATAAATACGGTGGGAGTCCTGACCAGGGACATCAGTCGACACGCAGACCTACACACAAACACACAACCATGAAGCTGGTGAGAACACTTTATCATAACAGTCCCAAAACACCATACCCACAGGCCACAGTATCAACACGGATTTCACTCGTACAAGGCTTGCTGCCAAGCTAGAGAATACAGCCAGCATAAATGTCCCTTATTTTCACTACGTGAAAAACCCAATTATAAAGAATAGGGTTTTTCGACGTGTGGCAATTCCTTCGGTTAAAATCGTGATAAGATATATTTAGCAGCTTGAAGTGGATCGAGAAACATAACATGTCATTACTGTACATATTTTAATCTAGTTTATTCCTAAGGAATGCCTATGACTTTGAATGTACTGTACAGTGTTCACCATCTATATGTTCTTATGTAGTTCATACCATAAGCAACAGAAAATAAAATGTATTGAAAATACACATCACAATTTTGAAGATATGGAAAAAAAGATATTGCCATGCCAGATTCTTAAAACATTTTCTCATTTTTCCAGTTTGTGCTCGCCGCCGTTCTGGCCGTGGCCGCTGCCGCCCCCAGTCGTAGCTACGGTGCCCCCACGACACGCCCCCAAGTGTACCCAATCCTGAAGCAGGAGGCTGTGCTCCGCGACGACCAGTCCTACGACTCGCAGTAAGTGTCGACTTGGATGAGTCATACAATGCACTCATTGTTTGTTTACTATTTGGTATATTTAAAATTTCACTATAACCAGTTTTGATTTCATCAATCTATTTGGTACATAACTCATGACAAAATTAAACGTTCATTTTCCTTCTAGTTTCGAGACGGAGAACGGCATCTACGCCTCCGAGTCTGGAAGGCCGGTGGAGGGATACGGCGATGAGGAGAGCTTATGACGTCAACGGCCCAGTTCAAGCTACAAACCGGTCCTGACGGATGTTGTCTACAAGGTCGTCTACGTGGCCGACGCAAACGGCATTTCCAGCCGAGGGCGCCACCTGCCCACCCCTGTGCCACCGGTGAACCCGACCGCCGGAGCATCTGATGATGAAACGATAGAAGGGAAAGGTAGAGGCGCCTTGAGGAGGATATGAGATGATGACGAAGTGCCGCACACCTCTAGCCAGCCGCAAGCCCAAGTATGAGGCGCGTACAACTCGTCGGCTACAAGCCGCTACCAGTAACATTGACTAGAGTTCCCTAGTTAACATTTATTTTTGAACCACGGACACAGATTGTTGTTATCCCATCTCGGATGTGTGTGGAAATGTTGATTGTTTTGTATCTCGTCTTGTGTTAATTTTTATTTATTGCCTCTGAATATGTGCACAAGTTGCTGTCTATGTTTCGTCAAAAGCGCGGATATTTCATCAAAGGCTCACCTTGGCCAGCCAATAAATATCATAAGTTACATTTTTATACATTGATACAAATTTAGCGCAGTTACTAAGGTGCTATTAGGTTCATATTTTTATTCTGATATTGTGCTCTTGAATCCTCAACAACACACTTAGAGAGCTGCAATTTTAATGATTTAGCCAGGGCTGGTAAAAAGTGAGATCATGATACAGAAAGAGCGGGCGCCAGAAAATACCACTTTCAAATTTGCTCTTGGTCTTAAAGGTCATTTCAACTATTTCGGCCTTTCAAGACCATTGAGAATGCGATCGAGGACTACTTAAATGATATTTTTGTTATGAAAACGTCATTTGATTGGGTAATAATTTTAATATAGTTTGCTGGGAATTTGTGGCAGTGTGATCTGCTTCAGCTACAATGCTCAGGTCGCGGGGCCGCTTTGTTTCGGCCGGATTTGGTCGGGGACCACCGAAACCGTTTTTACCAGCCCTGGTTGTAGCTTAGCCTTAACCCCGCACCGACGGGGGTGGGGGAATATCGCCCCCACAGGTTTTTCAGGACTAGCGGAAAAAATGGCTGCGCGTACGCCGCAAAAATTTTCACTGCTGTTTGGACATCAATTACGCACAACTTCATGAATTTTTTTGACTCCTAATTTAAGTCAGTTGGGCAGGTCAATTAAATGACCTGACCTCAAGTCACGTTTTTGTAAGTTTGACATCTTGCCGAAGCCACAGTGGTGAACCAAACAGTTTGAAACTCACAGTATGTGATAAGACCTCGGGTATCTACAGTTTTTTTGTCTCGGATTTTTGATATCGGTGACCTGTGGTCATGTCAATTTTTGTGACCTATTATAAGGCTATGAGAGAAAATTTAAATGCGCACCAATCGAACAAAACCTGGCTAAATGTGGTCAGTTTTCATCCTTATCACTATTTTGAAGCTGAGCAGAGGAATGCATGATGTAGTTTTCTTCCGTGACCTCTCTAAGGTCAAATCCAATGTGCCCCCAGGTCACATGGTTTTTGTTCAATAACTCATCTTCTAGGTGAGGTAGAGTGCTGTGATTTTCACCATTCTGTTTCTCTTGTCGACCTCCATCGATTGACATAAAATTTGACTTGACCTTAACATGACATCAGGTCAGGTCAGATCACTTTTTTTTAGTTTGACCTAGCTAGATCATGCGATAAATTATTCGATGCGCCGTGATGTGAGAAACACGATGGTGGCAAAATAGCTTCCCTATCTTTTTTACCTAAAAGGTTATTAACAAAACAACTTTTTTAGTAAAATTAAGCATTTTTACCTTTGCTGACCTCTGGGGCCTTAACTATTGACCCTATCACAAATCTGAGGTCATATTAGCGAAAGAGTGTTTCAAGTGAATTGCAATGCTTTTTTCGAATCGCTCCTAGCTATGTTAGTTACTGAGCTAGCCCGGATTATGTGAAACAATGCTCAATTTGCTCGAAATATGGAAAAGTTTGACCTGTTTTGACCTCTGGTGATCTCAATATTGACCTGATAAAAAAATAGTCCCCGTAATTTCTTAAGTACTCGTCACGGCCTACCTCACGGCGTTTTTCGCTTCTCGCTACGTTGGGTAGTTTCTGAGATCTCTGGGAAGGGGGGGGGGCGGTTATCCGCCCCCCGTCGGTTCTAAGTTGGTTCAGACCCCCGTCGGTGCGCGGGTTAAGCATACAGCTGTCCAACAAGGTATAGCAAGCAGGGACTATCATGGGCTGGGTGCACCCATGGGTGCCCACTCAATTCTTCCAAATGTCTGGGTTGGGTATGCATTTTGGACTTTCATTGGTAACTGGGCGGGCATGGGTATGGAAATCTGGATAGTTGTCGCTAAGAGTTATTTTTTACTTGACAACCAGATATTTAACCAAGGTATTTTTCGAATAGATATAGAACACCTTTAAACAATAGACTTGGACAAAGAATAGTGACAACCAATAAATCGTGTAAGTAATAGGGCAGTTTAAGATTTTGTAAACATTTCTGATCCTAGGTCTGCATCAAATTGATAATGTGACGCAAAGTGTGTCGATAAGCAAGATCGCAGCAAAACCAGGTGCCTAATAATATGTATCGTTAATGTACTAAGTCAACATGTGGGTTAACGGTTGCGAAATTTTGTAAATTAATTATCTGCCTTAGCTGAATGGGCCCCAATGGGCATGGTATCAATATTATAATTTTTTATGGTTGGTCTGGGTATGGCTTGGTGTTCATGGGTTTCGGCTGGGTTGGGCTTGGGGTTTGGGCACCCATGATAGTCTCTGATAGCAAGCCAAGATCAGATGATGGTCAAGGTGTGCACAAATAATTAAATAGACATTTGAATTATTTGTCAATTTAACTCATTGTATTTAAAGGGAAATAATCACCCTCTTCCCCCCAAAATGGAGTTTTCGCTTTAAATCAAACAGACGAGACCAAAATATATTGTTAGTTTCTCACATTTTGCCTACAAACTTTCCTTTAAAAAGATATTGCCATTCAAAGTTGGTAAGCGTTCCACGCTTTCAACGACCGGTACTTGCAAGGTGCTTGTAAGTATTTTTGGTCCTTATCAAACTGCGGACTTTTCCCGCATTTTTTGTTTCGTAATGGAATATAAAATATATTTTGCGTTCTGCTTGTTGTAATTGTATGCCCGTATATCCTCTATATATAACAGTTATTCAATGAATATATAACCACATTAGCAGTTATACGTGCGTCTAATATGGCGGCCTTTTAGTGGCTGCATGACCACTCGATTTTTGAAATTGCTTAATATATTTTCTAGTTTAGGAGTTTTTATAGTTTCGTTACTGGTTGTATATGCATAGACATAGACATAGACGTATATTTGAGCCATCCACAATGAACTTGTGGCTATTAGAGCCCATCGTCATCAGATAAAATAAGGCAGTGGGGGTTAGGGGTGGCATTCATACAGTATAAACAATCATCGCGCACGCACAGGTCCGGTCAACATCGTATGTGCCAAATGGCACTGGCAACATGTGCCGCTTCAGTGCACGCCGGAAGGGCGCGACAGGTAGCCGTTTCAGGTCGTCTGGCACCTCGTTGTATAGTGAGGGCCCACGGGACAGGAAGCGTCGTTTTCCCATCTCAGTTCGGGACCGGGGCACATCACAGTCCCGCCGTCCCGCCGGGACTGATACAGATCACAGTCCCGCCGGGTGTGACGTTGGTGAACCTGGTCCACAGTTCGCAGGCCGCTCGCCAGGGCGACGGGCTCACCCGTACGGATCACCTTTATGGGTGAGAGAGATGGTCTTGATGCCTCACTAGATCTCCTGCAGATAGCCAGCCCAGCGTCTAAGGATCGTCAGAAACTGATGATTTTTTACGCAAAGATGACTTTTTGCTGAAAGTAGTTAATAATTTTCTGAAGGCCGAGAGGTTGTTTTGAGTCCGTGCATCAAACAGACAAGACATTAGCGACCTGAGACAAGACAAAGAGTTGACGAGCAAAGTGATGACGGCTGGCTGGGAGGCGAGGTGACGAGATGTGATAGACCGGCCAGAATACCGAAGCAGCGCTTGGTCACGAGTGAGATGTGTGAATTCCAGCTAAGGGTGCGATCAAAGACGAGGCCGCGATTTTTAGTTTCCAGACATGGGGCGAGATGGTGATCGCGTAATTTGACCGTGAAGTTAGGGACAGAGCGTACAGTACAGGCTGACTTCCGACCAGCATCAGTTGGTTTTTCCGGTATTACTTTTAGCCCGTGGCTCTGAACCAGATATCCAATGATGAAGCGAGAACCATGACTCCATGCGAAAATAGTGCGCTGAAAATCGTTTTGCCGCTGGACCAAAATTTGGTTGTCATCGCAACTGCCACCACTGCGTCTCGGCAAATAAGAACGGTCATTCGCGAAGACGCAGTTAGAGGAGGGGCCAGCGCAGATCCCTGGAACACACCGATGCTGTTCGGAAGTTTGGAAGATATTTTGGTGGTGCCCAGAGCGCTAGAAAGGAACATATTTTACGGAACAACAATATACCTGCGGTGGATAGTTCACGAGGAAACCCCGCTGGCATAATGTGCCCCGTGACAGAACGTACCTACTTCTCCCCTACCTACTTGCTTTTATTTTGTAAAAACTTACAACATTGAATAAGGGAATAATTGTATTTAATTCTTAAGTTTAAATTAAATCATTGTTATACCATAACGGAAGCCTAAGAAATTGTTGTTAACAAAAATAAAAGGTGATTATTTCTCTTGAAATAAACGCATAGAAATGGTGGTATATTTTTTTTTGTCATTTCAGCCGCCCCAGAATGATAAATTATCTATGCCCCCAAGACGCGAAGTTTAATATATGCTTTACAGATGCCGACGGGTTGACGACGGGCTCATTACACGCTCTACCTCCTTCCCCCAGGTCAACAATTATTTGTTGACGGTTGACGGTCTGCTACACCCCCCAGCTCTTCAACGTTTTTTTAAATACGCCTCTGAATTTACCTTCCCAAAAACACACACACACACACACACACACACACACACACACACACACACACACACACACACACACACACTGCTGAATACGCCCTTGCTCCCAGGGACCAGAGTTTCTAGGGAGGGGAGGAATACAAGCCGTCTTCAGAGTTCAGGCACCGCAAAGATGGTACCGAGCATCGGCACAACGAGCGTTAGCGCCAGTTCTGATGCTAACTAAAGTTAAGGTATGATTTGATTTGATGACAATTTATATAAACAAAAACACAGCATGATAAGTTTTGACAGAACAAAGTGGTTGTTTTTTACGTAGCGTACCTACATGCTTAGCAGGATCATTACAAAAGTCTGTCATGTGCCGAGCGAAGCCTCTTTTTAGGTTGCGATATAGCATGCTGATTAACAAATGCAAAAGGGGAAGCGCAAGTGTCCGTCAATTGCTGTAACTCGGTGAACCCATTAAGAGCATTATTATCGAGTCCAGCTTCCTGTCGTCCCACCAAATGGTGGACTAGATAGAGTTCTCCTGGCCACGCCCCCTGTCCGTACAGCGACTGCGGTTGACCTTCACAGTCCGTGTAGAATACCCGAGGAGTCGTTTATAAATACGGTGGAAGTCCTGACCAGGGACATCAGTCGACACGCAGACCTACAACACAAACACAGCAACCATGAAGCTGGTGAGACACTTTACCATAACAGTCCCCTAAATACCATACCCACTGTATCAACACGGATTTCACTCGTATACATGACTCCTGCCAAGCTAGAAAATACAGCCAACATAAATGCCCCTTAAAATCGGGATCAGTTAAATTTAGCAGCTTAAAGTGGATCGAGAAACATAACAGCCGTTTTCACGATGGATTAGTTTGAGCGAAATGTTTTAAAACATTTTAAAATGTTTTAAAACATTTCGCGCAAAATAATCCATCGTGAAAACGGCTAAACATGTATTTACTCCTCATAGTTTAATCTAGTTTATTCCTAAGGAATGCCTGTAACTTTTAATGTGTTGTACAACTATATTGTATCGACTTTTAATGTATTTAATGTATTGTTCACTATCTATGTTCGTATGTACCACATACCATAAGCAACAGAAAATAAAATATATTGAAAATACACATCACAATTTTGAAGATATGAAAAACAAGATATTGCCATGCCAGAATCTTAAACATTTTCTTATTTTTCCAGTTTGTGATCGCCGCCGTTCTGGCCGTGGCCGCTGCCGCCCCCAGTCGTAGCTACGATGCCCCCACGCACGCCCCAAAGTGTACCAGAGTCCTGAAGCAGGAGGCTGTGCTCCGCGACGACCAGTCCTACGACTCGCAGTAAGTGTCGACTTGGATAAGGCATATCATGCACTTATTGTTTGTGTACTATTTGGTATATTTAAAATTTCGCTATAACCAGTTTTGATTTCACCAATCTATTTGGTACAAAACTCATGACAAAATTTAACGTTGATTTTCCTTCCAGTTTCGAGACGGAGAACGGCATCTACGCCTCCGAGTCTGGCAGGCCGGTGGAGGGATACGGCAATGAGGAGAGCTATGACGTCAACGGCCAGTTCAGCTACACTGGCCCTGACGGTGTTGTCTACAAGGTCGTCTATGTGGCCGACGCCAACGGCTTCCAGCCGCAGGGCGCCCACCTGCCCACCCCTGTGCCCACCCAGTACCCGACCCCGGAGGCATCTGATGATGACGATGAGGAGAAGAGGTACGAGGCGCCTGAGGAGGATGATGATGATGATGACGAAGTGCCCACCGCCTACTACCAGCCGCAGCCTCAGTATGAGCGCGTCATCGTCGGCTACAA